>JAODKL010000049.1:5770732-5780954 GCA_026780765.1 Petrocephalus schoutedeni
AACTTCTCACCACAACTGAAATGTGTTTTTGTAAAGAAAGCGCCATCTCATGGTAACACCCTGCAAGTGGATAAATGTAGATAAAAATGACTTCCTCAAGCATCAAAAGTCATTTTTCTGACAGTTCTGGCCATCCAGTGGAGAGGAGACCAAAAATTAGCATCATTAAGTTGCATATTTCAAAATTTCCTACAACCCATAGTGTTAGCCTGAGGCCACGTATTAGGGTTAGCTAGGCTTAGGGTTGGGAAAAAATGACTTTCTCAGGCGTCAAAAGTAATTTTTCTGACATTTCTGGTCTGCCAGTGGAGGGAAAGCACATTTTAGATCAATTAAGTGGCAAATTTCATACTTTCCAGCTGCCGGAAGTGCCAGCTTAAGTTCCCGAATTAGGGTTAGGGCTAGTGTTAGGGTTAGAAAAACTATGGCTTTCTGAGGCACCAAATGTTATTTTTCTGACAGTTCTGGCCCACCAATGGAGCGGAGGCCAAAAATTAGCATCATTAAGTTGGATATTTCAAAATTTCCCACAACCCATAGTTTCAGCCTAAGGCCCCATATTAGGGTTAGCTAGGGTTAGGGATGGGAAAAAAATGACATTCTCAGGCATCAAAAGTAATTTTTCTGACAGTTCTGGCCTGCCAGTGGACTACTACTACTGATTATGTACTGAATTCTTTATGATGGATTGTTAATTACTTGATGTTCTATTATGTTTTTTGTGCACATTTACAGAAAAATGGCCCCAGCCGAAGGGCAGAAGTGCCCACTGTGCCTGCGAGACGTGCACAAGGTGGAGTATGCGGAAGACCACAAACTCTGGAGTGCCTCCCTGTCCAGTAGATATACGGGAAAGGTGGACTGCCCCATGCCTGGCTGCTCGGCGACAGAGCTTGTCAGGGTAGACAAACATCTAGCCGTGATAGACCATCTGGCAGGCTCTGAGCTAAAAGAAGGTGAAGGTGGCAAAGCGCAAGGCGGCAAGGGCAGCGGTGGATGAGCGCAAATGTCGCCGGCAGGATCAGGCCAGCGAGACTGCCCAGCTAAAGGAGAGGATTGAGGTCCTCGAACAGCAGCTGCAGCACACCGGCACCTCCTCCAGCACACCAAGCGGCCAGGAACATGGGCACAGGCTCCTCTTCGAAGGTAAGAATGATGACAATTATACTACCGCAGAATTCATTACACTTACAACATAAGAACATGGGAAATTTACAAACGAGGGGAGGCCATTCAAGTTTGCTTGGTCAGAATTCCACTAATAGCTCAGTAATGTTAAAATATTATTTAGCTCAGATTTAAAGGAATCCATGGCTTTAGCTTCTACTACAGTAACAGGAAGACTATTCCATACTCTAGCTACATGCTGTTTAAGGAAGTTTCTTCTCAACTCCAGTTCCTTGTATTCATTTTAATTGTCTCCCTTAGATGAAGTCATTCTCACATATAAGTCAGCGACATTTAGAATTGTGTCATCCTCTAAAATTAATGAAAAGTCAAGGCAAGAATTAGCCTGTGTCAGGCAATTCATGAACTTTATGTGGGACAGGCCTGGCTCTCCACCACCGGCCCACTTAAAGTTCATAAATGAACCTGAAATGTAAACAATTGGCTCAAAGATCTCATCTCCCGGTGCAAAGTCACCACAATTAAAAATCACATATTGGCCATTTCTAAATTTCTGCAATTTTTGATTGACAATAAGCCGACTTGTGTCCGGCTCAGCCAAAAATGCATCAAGGGAATTCTGAGACACCTTAAGTGTCAACAAAAATTTGTGATGAAAAAAATAGTGGGCCACAGGCACGAGGTCAAAGAAAAGAAACGGAAGAGGATGCCAAGCAGGGAGGACCTTGCTACCCTCCTCCTCTGACTCTTGTGTCTTCTGTCTCGGCGTCCTACCCTCGGACTGACTACCCCGGCTTGGACCCACGGCTAGGAAACTCGATCCCCATTTCTATCTACTCTGTGTCCTCTCTCTCAGCAATAAAGTCCGCTACCCTGCATTACTGGATCCTTATCTTTACCTGGTCATACCGTGACAGAATACTTCGCCGTAAAATGGATCCAGCGGGGAACCTGGAGACAAGAGTCAAGACTCTGGAACAGCTTCTCCAATCACACGCCGCGCAGGTACCTCTACCGGAATTGCCACCTCGTCCCGTCGCTGCTCTGGCAATTGCTATGCCCGAGAGATATGATGGGAACCCCGACCAGTGCAAAGGGTTCATGATGCAGTGTGGGCCCTACGTCGAAGAGCATCCAGAGCAGTTTCGTCAACCAGGAGCGGAAGTGCGGTTTACCATCTCCTTGTTGACAGGACGAGCACGTGAGTGGGCAACTGCGTGGAAAATAGCCCCCTGCTTTCATCGGCTCGAGACTTTCATCGTGCACTATGAGAAATCTTCGACCACCCAGCTGTAGGTCGGGCACCGGGTTTTCGCCTTCTGGATTGCCGTCAAGGCAACCAGAGTGTTGCGGAATTCTCATTCGAGTTCCGAACTATGACTGCCAACCTACGATGGCCAGATGATTGCTTGCAGGTGATCTTCCTACGCGCTCTCAACCCGGAGGTGCAAGATGAACTGTCGCATCGAGGAGAAGTCCCAACCTTTGATGAGTTAGTATGGCAAGCGGTACGACTTGACAACACCATCCGAGATGGGTGCAAGCAGCGCAAATCTGCCCTGATGTATCGGTCCCAGTACCAGCCCTCCAGGGAGACTCCTGAACCCATGCAGCTCCGCAGGTCCCCTCTTACCCCTGCTGAGCACCAAAGAAGAATGGAGAAGGGACTCTGCCTGTACTGCGGAGAGGCTGGACACATTCGCAGTACATGCCCCAATCGATCCAGACGCTCAGGAAATGTTCTCCCGGTAGGTGTATCTTCTATATTCTCATCTACTGCCGCACAATTGATGATGCCGGTGTGTTTGGAATGGGGGGGGGTACAATACCCCATACATGCGTTAGTGGATAGCGGTGCCGCGGGGAACTTTATGGACATCCAATTGGCCACCAGAATGAACTTACCCCTACATGAACTAACCCATCCCCTTTCAGTGCTAGGAATTACCGGTGAACGCATGGAGAAAGGCAAAGTCTTCCATCATACCGGTCCCTTTCGGATGCAGGTGGGGGCCTTACATCATGAGACACTGGAGGTGTTAGTGCTCTCTCAATCTAAAGACCCTCTTATTCTTGGACTCCCCTGGTTACAACAACATAATCCATGCATCGATTGGACAACGGGTTTGGTAAGCCAGTGGGCAGATGGGTGTATGAAGGATTGCTTAAAGCTCCCCTGCAGGGCCACCGCCATCGAAAGTCCAGCTCCGGGTAAGTTGGATGCCCTACCGAAGGAATACTCAGAGTTCCAGGATGTGTTCAGTAAGGAAAAGGCATCTGGTCTACCACCTCACTGCGAATGCGACTGTGCAATTGATTTACTCGAGGGAGCCCCGTTGCCCCGAGTAAATTTACTCGAGGGAGATCCGTCCCAGGGTAGTGGCTATGGACGAAGAGAAAATCACTGCGGTGCAGGAGTGGCCGCGTCCCAAGAACTACAAAGGTTCCTAGGGTTTACAAACTTTTATCGCCGTTTTATTCGCAATTTCAGTCGAGTCGCCGGACCTCTCACTTCTTTGACCCAGGGAAAACCTACTCGCATCTCTTGGACTTCGGAAGCCGAGCACACCTTCCAGAAGCTGAAGGAGGCGTTCTGCACCGCTCCAGTCCTAAAACAACCCTGTCCGGATCTGCCCTTTCAAGTGGAGGTGGACGCATCCGAGACCGGCATCGGGGCAGTCTTGCTACAACGTCAAGGGGATACAGGTAAACGGCACCCCTGTGCCTATTTTTCCAAGAAATTGTCTGCCGCAGAACGAAACTACGCAGTGGGCGACCGAGAACTACTGGCGATCAAGTTTGCCCACGAAGAATGGCGACATTGGCTGGAGGGTGCCAAACACCCCTTTCTGGTGTTGACCGACCACCGCAACCTGGAATACCTGCAGACAGCCAAACGTCTCTCCTCACGACAAGCACGATGGGTGGAATGGTTTGCTCGCTTCTCCTTTAGGGTAAGATACCTGGCAGTAAAAACGTAAGAGCTGACGCTCTATTCAGACAACACGCAGCCTCGGAACGAGAGGGACAGACCGAACCAGTGTTGGACCCCAAGTGTTTCATCTCCTCAATTACCTGGGACCTCGACGGTAAGATCCAAGCCAAGAACGAGGGGAACCCTATACCTCCCGGTTGTCCTCCCAGATTGACGTACGTAGCCAATAAATACCGACAAGATCTATTGCACTGGGTGCACTCACAACCGGGGACCGGCCACCCTGGTGTGGCCGGTACTCAGCTCTTGGTATCCCGGCGTTACTGGTGGCCCAAGTGGAGAGAACAAGTTAAATCTTTCGTAGACAGTTGTTCGGAATGTGCCAGGTGTAAGTCTTCATCCCAAAGCCCCGCCGGACTGCTACAACCCCTTCCTACTCCCGCCAGACCCTGGTCACACATCGTGATGGACTTCATCACAGACCTACCCCATTCGTCCGGTAAAACTGTCATACTCAATGTGGTGGACCAATTTTCCAAGATGTGTCGACTTGTAGCACTCCCGAAGCTCCCATCGGCGATGGAACTGGCAGAGAAGCTGGTGCAGGTTCTATTTCGATACACGGGTCTACCAGAAAACATAGTGTCTGATCGAGGTCCCCAGTTTGCATCCCAAGTGTTCCAGGCTTTTTGTGATATGCTGAAGATTTCCCTAAATCTGACCACGGCTTATCATCCACAAGCTAATGGATTAGCGGAGCGCACCAATCGGGAGATATCCAAAGCGCTCCGCTTACTATGCCGTAAAGATCCTACTAGCTGGGCTCGTCATCTTATTTGGGTAGAATACTCGATTAATTCCAGGAGGAACCCAATAACCAAAATATCTCCCTTCCAGTGTGTGTTAGGTTTTCAGCCACCACTTTTCCCGTGGGACTCCCCCAAGGTCTGGTGCCTCATGTCCAGACCTGGTACCAGGAGTGCCGTCAAGCCTGGCGCAGCACACAGTCGGCCCTACGTATCCAGTCAGACCGACAGAGGGCTCAGGCTAATCGACACCGACGCCCTGGATTCCCTTATAGAGCTAGGCAATTGGTTTGGCTTTCGACTAAGAACCTTCGTATTCCGGGATATCGAAAGTTGACAGCCCGGTACATTGGACCGTTCCGCGTGTTGCGCAGAGTGGGACCTGTAACAGTGCGCCTCCAGTTACCTCGTGTTTACCGGATTTGCCCCACCTTCCATGTCTCATTGTTAAAACCTGTCAAGCCCTGTCACCTCCGTACAGGAGCACCCGAGGCTGAACCCGACCTACCTGTTCCCGAGGAAGATTCCCCCGCGCGTGTGAGAGCAATATTAGATTCACGTCGGTGAGGAGGGAGACTACAAAACCTGGTGGACTGGGTCGGCTGTTCTCCTGAGGAACGTCGGTGGGTCCTGGCCTCTGCGGATATGGATCCCCAGCTGGTGCGGGACTTTCATCAGTCCAATCCCGACAAGCCGGCGCCTTGGCCCCGGGGTAGACCCCGGAAGCGCCGGCGGCCTCCCGGAGGCGGCCGTTGGGGGGGGGGGGGGTAATGTCACGCCCTCTAGGGCGGGATCGGCCAGCTGCGATCAATAAGGCTCTAATCAAGATCGCTATAAAACCGGACCAGCAATGATCGGAAGATGCGAAGTATTGTTGCCATTCTAAATGAAACATACCGAGCGCTTGAACTCCCTGTCTTCTCATCCTCTCTCCTTTGATCATCATTCCTTGTGTACTCACCTCGCCTGTTCCTGTTCCCTCCTTAGTCCAGTACCCATTCCTGAGATCTCCGCCCGACGCCTACCCGCTACCCTCCTCCTCCGACCCTCGTGTCTTCCGTCTTGGCGTCCTACCCTCGGACTGACTACCCAGCTTGGACCCACGGCTTCGACCCCCGACCACGTCTCCAGCTCGCCGATTCCAGTACCGTTCGCCTGCCTCCCATTGGGAGAGAACCCCACCGGGGAATCGGTCATCAAGGAAACTCGATCCCCATTTCTATCTACTCTGTGTCCTCTCTCTCAGCAATAAAGTCCGCTACCCTGCATTACTGGATCCTTGTCTTTACCTGGTCATACCGTGACAGGGGCTTTGGCCACATACATTTTTGTTTGCACGGGCCACCGAAGTAGTGTTTTAATTAATATGATGACTGAAGAATTCCTTTAGGCGGAGCGGGATGGCGACCTGCTGGTGATCAACGTGAGTATCTAGGAGCTGTGATGGACTTTGGTTTTGCCCTCGACCACAGTTTTCACCTTGCATTTAGCAAGCAAGCCCTCTCTTTCAGGAATATTAGCATGCCTGGGTAATCATGCGTATTTTGTTCACGGACATGCACCAAAGGTCTCTCGCCACATTCAGTGAGCAATCGTCTTATCTCCACAGGTCATGAGCCACAAAACAAGTGGAGCCTTTGGGAGGGCCAAGATTGCACTCAACTACCAGGAGCACACTTGGCTCGACCAGTTTGCGAAGCTACGCCGTAAATCGCCCAGGCATGAACACAATCTGGGCACATTTTTTTCACCTCCTCAGGGGGGCCAGTCCGTAAACTGGTCAAGCTAGTTATGGACACGTGTGTGGATTGTGGCATGCCCTGGGCATTTACAGTTGGAGATATACGGTCGGCTGTATCGACTGTCGTAAGTCAAAAGTCTGCCTTTACTGTGTCATCAGTCGTCGTTTCTCAAGCACTCAATTAGCAGCCCAATGCTATGTCACAAAGTCACATGGGTTAAATGCAGAGGACACATTTTGTTGTTCTGTGCTGTGCGCTATCAAAAATGACAATTAATCACCTTTCACTTTCAGATTGAGAGGCACCTCAGAGAATCCAGCCGCCAGCTTGTGTCAAAGCTCATGTGTCACAGCGTTGGCACAGCTGATTGACTCTACGTTGCGGAACTGGACTTCCGTGAAATCCACCAGGGGAGGAGTTTCCTCCAGGAGGCCCTGGGGGGCTCCGCAGTGTAGGGCCGATAAAAAGTCAGACACTGAGCCAGCATCCAAGACTCTGCAGCGGATTCAGAATCCAGACTCCGACGCTGATGCAGCACCCAAGACTCTGCAGCACATTCAGGAATCAGAGTCCGACGCAGACGCCACGTCCATAAAAGCAATGTCACAGAGAAGGTCCCATCTGGTGTTCCCAGAGGAGTCCTGTGACAGCATAGGGATCCCAGAAACCTCAGTAGGCCATTTCGTGTCACAACCGGAGCAACAGAAGGTGTTATAGACAACACTGATGGGGAGCCAGCCCAGCCAGAACTTACAGGTAGATTATTTCATCCATCCATCCATTTTCCAACCCGCTTATCCTGTTCAGGGTCGCGGGGGTCCGGAGCCTATCCCGGAAGCAACGGGCACGAGGCAGGGAACAACCCAGGATGGGGGGCCAGCCCATCGCAGGGCATAGATTATTTCAATTCAATTCAATTTATTTTTATATAGCGCCCTTCACAACAGAGTTGTCTCAGGACACTTCACATGGGCGTGTTAGAACACATTGATATGCATATAAAATGAATCCATTGATATATATATAAAATGAAATACATAGAATTGTTTTTGTTTCCATCCTTGTCGAGTGTGAATCCCTTGAAAATCTCATAGCAAATGTCAGTTTTGAAGACCTGAAAAGTGCTTTGGAGAGAGGATTTAGGGGAGGATTTCAATGAGGAGGAGGAGGAGGAGGAGACTGAGGTGAGTTTCAGCAATGCACCCCATTGCGAGTGTAAGCATCATGATCATCTTTGCAGACTGAAATGTACGTGTCCACATGAAACTGAAAATATGCATCCATTTCATTGTCACAGTTTCCCAGCCCACTCCCAAAGACAGTGAGACGCAAGAAGGTGAGTAATTCAATTTCATCTCATAAATGAGTGTGGCGTCCATACATATGTACAGTGTCGCTGCATCATGAAATATATTTTAGGGGCAATTTACAAGAAGAAGACTGGAGTACCCTGATCACCTGAAGGATATGCTCAGAGAGTCCTTCAGTGAGTTTTGGGAGTCCCCAATCCCAACCGGAACAGTAAGTGCAGCTGCATGTAATGTCATTGGCTGTCTAAGATGATGAATGTGAATGATACCAAATTCCCTGTTTTCAGATCAATAAAGTGCTGCAAAATAATCCAGCGGTGTTGACAGAATGCAAGAAATATGCCCTGACAATTGACAATGTCAGGGGCCTGCTGAAGCATTTGCAGTGGTGAGCCACATTGATGAAATGTTGAAATTTTTTATTTGGATTTAGTGCTACTGCCAGTGTTGTTGTCATTATTGCTGGTGACCCATGTTTCTCTTGTACCCATTTGCATTTCAGGATGTAAGAGTTCCACCCAAGAATTTTGTAGAGGGTTAGGGTTAGGGCTAGGGTTACGGTTAGAAAAACTATGGCTTTCTGAGGCATCAAAAATGATTTTTCTGACATTTCTGGCCACCCAGTGGAGAGGAGACCAAAAATTAGCATCATTAAGTTGCATATTTCAAAATTTCCTTCAACCCATAGTGTTAGCCTAAGGCCCCATATCAGGGTTATCTAGGCTTAGGGTCAGTGGCGCCATCATGCGGGGGCCAGGGGGGGCCACGGCCCCCCTGGTAAATTTGTTGCCCCCCCCCCCCCCCATCAGTCGCATATGCCAGATATGCTTCTATGTTTAATTATGCGTTTCAACAAATGCACGGTCAGCAAAGCGATCTCCAATCACACGGGGTGTGGGGGTGCTCACAGGAAGCAGCAGCTCAGCACGTCTCTGCTCATCTTCAACAAACGCTGGTCGCACGCGGAGTTAAGGAAGAAGACTACCGGTGACTGAGTAAGTCATAATTTCTAAAAAGAAGAGTGGAAGCTATTTATTCAGTAAACTTTGGAGGCTGTAGTGACGTTTTTTTAGTGCCGAATTTAATTACCTTGGTATCGTTAGCTGGTGCTACATGCTATTTAACTTGCTTTTTGGCATGATAAATTTAATTACTTAACTAACGTTAGCTGGTGCTATGTGCTATTTAACTTGCTTTTTGGCATGATAAATTTAATTACTTAACTAATGTTAGCTGGTGCTATATGATATTTAATGTGCTTTTTGGCATGATAAATTTAATTACCTAACCAATGTTAGCTGGTGCTGGTATATATGTTATGTCGGTTTGCAGACAATGAAGAGAACGTCCACAGACATCGCTTCTTATTTTAAGAAAAAAGTTAGTTCAGGAGAGAGAGAGCCAAGAGGGGAGCATCCTGCTCTTAGTGAAGAGGAGGATGCAGAGGTAGAAGCAGAAGCAGAGCATGATAAAGATAGACAGGCGCAAACAGCATCAGTAAGAGATGAAGATGAAGAATATCAGACAGCAGATCAGGAACAGGCAGCAACTATGGTTAGAGAGGCGAGGCAGGACTTGGCAATAGCAGGTGTTCGACCTGTTCCTGGAACAACAGGTGAAGTGATGACTGTAATGAAATGGATTACTAGGCCAGATAGCAGTGTCCTCTGTAACATCATTTTGGTAAATGTATGGTTAGGGTGTGTTTCCATTAAGTTACAAGTCATGAAAATCCCTTCTGCCTTCTGATATATTTATTAGTAGTTCAGTTTGATTAGTTTGAATAAATTTGTGTATAGGCTGTTATTACAATTATGATTGATAATTACTATGCAGAGGGGCCAACTTATGATTATTTATATCATAATGATTGTTTTGCCTCTTGTTTCATCACAGATATTTCCCAGTCAAGAGCAGAGCAGCCCAAGCAGCCACAACTCAGGAGCTTCCCTCGAACCTATGAAGTGGACAGAAGACGGTGCTTCTCTAAAGACTGGTATAACACACATAAATGGCTGGAATAGTCTCAGAGTAAAGACACTGCCTACTGTTATGCCTGCCGACATTTCAGTCTCCCCTCCTCAGGTGATTCGGTATTTACATCTGAAGAGGGGTTTAAAAATTGGAAGAAGGTGACCTGTCATGGTTTTTGCGGGATCGACGACCCATGATGCAGGCTGTACTTGACAAAAACATTTATTCCGACAGGGCAGGCACAGGTAGTGGCAACAACCATGAGCGATGTATACAAAGATACACATACATACAATAACCGACACTGGGGCATGACACAGACAGACT
>JAODKL010000049.1:5935766-5947377 GCA_026780765.1 Petrocephalus schoutedeni
CAATATTTCAGTAAAAAAAATAGCCGTGATTTAAAGTTGGTACAACCACAGGGTGGCGCTGTAGAGCACAACATGAAGCTTAAGTTTTTAAGTGGCTATTAAAATCCCAGATTGACGTTGAACAGTTTAAACATGCTGTGGGGATGGAGAGACAAGCTCACCATAGTAAGTCAGAAGTCAAGGCACGATAGAATAGGATAAGAGGTAAGAAAGTGTAAGATGTAAGTCTGTTATTGCAGCTGACTTGTGATTGAGTCATCCACAAAACTTAAGGGCCTAATGATTTCTTTAATACATGTCCACTAACTCAGTAGTTCCCGTACACCGAGAATTAAGAACTGGAAAAGGATACTGTAAAAAAATCATTAAAAATAATCATAATCATTTCCATCTTGAAATGAATCATAGGAAGTTTTGATCTTCTGGAGGTTTTACAAAGTAACATATAACTGCCCAGCTGTCCTCCAAATGATGACCTGTGAAGGTCCGGTGAATACTGACTCCTGGTCTGCCTTGTTAGGTTGGGAACCCTGCATCCTTGCCTCAAACATGCAAGCTATCATCCTGGCATCACCTCGGTAATCAGCTGCTGATATGGACCAGAAGCCTGCTGAGATCCGCTTCCCGCGCCCGTCCATCTTAAGCCGGATGTCCCCGTTGCTTCTGCTTCTCCTGCTGTCAGGAGAGCTGTGGGGGGCAGCTCCCTCCAGCCTCTTGGTAGGCGCCCAGCCCAACGAGCGCCGCATTCTGGCCCACGTGCCCGGAGACCTTGTCATCGGGGCGCTGTTCTCAGTGCACCACCAGCCTCCGGCGGACAAGGTGCACGAGCGTAAGTGTGGGGCTGTACGGGAGCAGTATGGCATCCAGCGTGTGGAGGCCATGCTGCACACGCTGGACCGCATCAACGCCGACGAGCACATCCTGCCCGGCGTGACGCTGGGCTGCGAGATCCGCGACTCCTGCTGGCACTCGGCCGTGGCCCTGGAGCAGAGCATTGAGTTCATCCGTGACTCGCTGGTCTCCGGCCAGGAGGATGACGGGGGGGCCTCGACAACCGCCGCACGCTGCGCCGATGGTTCTGACCGGCCTGCAGGCTCCAAGAAGCCCATAGTCGGACTGATTGGACCTGGCTCCAGCTCTGTGGCCATCCAGGTGCAGAACCTTCTGCAGCTCTTCAACATCCCCCAGATCGCCTACTCCGCCACCAGTATGGACCTCAGCGACAAGTCCCTGTATAAGTACTTCATGAGAGTAATACCGTCTGATGCCCAACAGGCCAGGGCCATGGTCGACATCGTCAAACGGTATAACTGGACCTATGTGTCGGCCATCCACACTGAGGGTAAGACAGGCGTACAAACACATCAAGTTCGTGTTGCTATATTTGCAAGAGTTAACATTACCTCATCTCACCCATTTGGCTATTCGAGAGATAACGAGTTAACATTCTCTCATCTCATTTGGCTAGTAGAGAAAATGAGTTAACATTAGCTTGTCTCACTCCTTTGGCAATTTGAGAGACTGAGGTAAGATTAACTCATCTTGCTCCATTGAGATACTGCACAAATGGTAACTGCAATGTTTTTAGTGTTTGAGTAGTAGGGGATGCAAAGGTTGAGTAACTGAGATTCACCCTGAAGGTTCCCAGCAGGTCGAGCTACACTGTCATCAGATGGTATCGAGGTACACTGCTTTATAAGCATTAGGGCTGAATGGCATTTGGTCTGAGAGAACATCTTGCCACCACTGCTTCTGAATGGCTCTCATTGAATCGATAGTTACCGATATCAGTGTATAAATATGGCCGCGTGTTAATTTGCATATACAGAGCCTCTAAGTACAGGACATTATTTCAAACCCCTTTAAAATAGATTGTGCTAAAAAGTAGGTGACCTGGATTTTATTCAAATGGGTTTTATGCAAACGGGGGTATACTCCTGACATTCCCCTAAATGGGAACACCACATACAGTATGTTCCCCTAGCTACCTACATGTGCAAGTAGCGTAATGTATAATATGGGTCTATGTGTGCCAGTGTGCGTGACTTCTGGCACATTGAAATGTGGTTCCTGGAAATGACTCTCCAGTATTACCCCAGAAGTAAATGCAGTGGCACTGATGGAGGCCAAAGTGAGAGGGCCACCACATTAGCCCTACATATGAGCTGTGGCATCAGGTAGTGCGGCAACTAAAAGCAGGACTGGTTAAAATTCAGGGCTCCATTCGCAGGGAACTATGGCGAAAGTGGCATGGAGGCCTTTAAGGAGATGGCTACCAAAGAAGGCATCTGCATCGCCCACTCCGACAAGATCTACAGCAACGCCGGCGAGCACAGCTTTGACCGGCTCCTGGACAAGCTGGTCGCCCACCTGCCACGTGCGCGTGTGGTGGCCTGCTTCTGCGAGGGCATGACCGTGCGCGGCATCCTCATGGCCATGCGCCGTCGCCACCTAGTGGGCCAGTTCCTGCTGGTCGGCAGGTCAGTGCAATCCGGATCCATACAGCCTTTGGGTGCACATTTTAAATTTAACCAGATTTTATTTTTTATTTTTTGGTGCAAGTCCCGAGTATGAGATGGATTCATCTGTGTCTGCCTCTGCCAAGATCATCTTCATCCTCTTCATCATGCTTCCCATTGTCTCAGAGGCCATCACCACCCTGTTACCCCCAGAGTAACATGCTGAAGACATTTAGGAGACAGACTACCTGCACAGTGACTAGGCCATCCCAGTGCGCTTTGCAGGTAATTGCCCTATGACCTTCTGTATTTACTCGCTGACAGCAATATCCATAACACAGAATCATATTATCTTGGCTTTTTAATGCAACCTTAATTTCCACAGAGAGAATCCTTGGCTAAAAAAAGAGGCAATTTACAAGATGACACATTCCATTGGATATTGAGGGAGAAAAAAAAGATTTTGTGAACGTACCTTAAGGCTATCGTTGTCAGAAATAAAACCTGCTCTATTCTTAGTCTAATTTCATGAAAAACACTAATTTCTCATTAACTTTTACTCTCTCAGCATCCAATTTGGTCATCACTTTTATTTCTAGCAACGAATCAGTTACACTTCTAAAGACTTCAGAGAAACCATTATTTAAATGGGTGTGAATCCCAATCCTGTCCTGTTCTCTCATCTCCTTTGTCCATTAAGTGGATACCTGTGGATCTGGCTCTTTATTGATCTGACAGTAATGTGTGTGTGGTGTGTGTGTTCATCTCTGCTCATAGCAGGGATCACACTCCATCTCTACACTACAGTCTCAGAGGAACCCCCAACATAATCAGAAGTCCGATTAGAGTGTGAAACTTATACTTCTTAATCTGGAATTATACAACAGCTTACATTCAGTGGCTACTTTATTATGTACACCTAGCTAATACTGGGTGTGATCTGCTTTTGCCTCCATAGCCACTCCAAGGGAAGAAGGCAAGAGTAAAATTAGCAGAATAACAGAGAGAGAAACAGAAGAGTAATATAGAATTCACAAAGAGAATAACATAGTACTTACAAGGTAATCAAAGGGACCCACCCCCCGGTCTGTCCCATTCTGCTGAATAAACCCTCACGATTCAGTAGGCCGGCAGAGTATTTTCTTAAAATCTGTTGTACTCTCTTGTAAAAGTAGCGCCCACTGTCAAAAAAGGTCGGTGAGCACTGACTTACAGGGAGAGTGACACAGAAATCGCAAAGGGAATAGCATAGAACTTACGGGGAGAGTAACACAGAAATCACAAAGGGAATAGCATAGAACTTACGGGGAGAGTAACACAGAAATCACAAAGGGAATAGCATAGAACTTACAGGGAGAGTAACACAGAAATCACAAAGGGAATAGCATAGAAATTACAAGGAGAGTAACAGAAATCATAAAGGGAATAGCATAGAACTTACAGTGAGAGTAACAGAATTCACGACAGTAATAGCATAGAACTTACAGGGAGAGTAACATGTGATTCACAAAGAGAATTGCATAGAATTCACAGAGAGAGTAACACCAAATTTGTGAGCAGCCTCAGGCACTGTGTTAAATTCCCTCTTTCCTAAGAGACGCGGTTTTCCAACAAATCAGTTTTTTTTCTGGTTTCCCCTTCTGAATAATTTCAGTCCGCAACTTCAGAAGTAGAGGTCAAACCTCTGTACATAGGATGGCACTGTGGTGCCGAAATGTACCCGACTGACAAAAAAAACACACTGTTGGCAAATCCAGAAATCCTGATCTTGCCAATATGCTCACAACTGTGTCTGCCAGGCTAGGACCCTCTGAGAGCTGCAGAAACCCAGTTAGCTGGATGTTTTGTCCTATTTACTGGTGCCAGGGACACCCCAGAAGTGTGTATATTTTATATTATCAAAACCAAAGTTACACAGAAAGCATGTTAAAAATCATTTGTGTTTGTGTTCATCAGATTTAGCAGGTATTGGTTTTGCCAACTGAAGTGAGGAGGTGATCCGCAGTGTTACGAGGTGTTGTTTATTTCTAGTTACATATTGACAGGCTTTGTAGGGCCCGGGAAGTAATGGCAGCCCTGTCAGGCTGATGCGGACACAGGCCCTTCTGTTCCCATCTCTCCATTGAGATGTCAGTGTGTTTTACCCCCTGGCCTAGTCGCCAGTCTCTATGCTTGTGTGACACCTTCGTTACAGCTGAGTCTCTACCTTGGCCTAACATGGCTTCTGTTTGATTGGAGGTTCAGCCGCAGCCCTTTTCTGCTATTGGTTCAATATTCCAAATGCCAAAAGCAAGACAGAACAAAATTCAGAGACGTAAAGTTCCACACATTCTCTCAGATCCACATAATCCGGACCTATCTGCTCTAGTACCAGGCCTCTGGATATTACTGACTGGTGAGTGTCTCCGAATTAAGGCTTTTCACCTGGTTTCTGTCCATTTCAGCCGTCACACTTACCACCTCATTGCATCATCCCCAACAGTCTTGACTTGATACATATGATATAATAGTATTAATTCGGTTGAAGATTTTACGGCACAAATAATCAAGGCTTATGTCACCAGCACTAAAGCACTAAAATATCTGTGTACAACTGTTTGAACAGAAAACAGCAAACCAATGTCAGGCGGAGGCCTATAGCAGTGCTTTCTGTGGCCTGTCCAGGATCAGCCCAATTTACTTATTCACATCAGGTACTTGACAAGCTAAAATAAGTTTAGCAGCCTGTTCTTGGGATTTTAATTCTGCTGTTCTTATCAAAACTACCATGGGATGCACACTAGTGTTAAGTAGCCCTGTCTTAGGCATCTAATAAATAATCCAATAACCAATAAAAGCGCGACGGGCTCATCCATCTATCCATCCATTTTCTGTAACTGCTTGTCGAATTCAGGTTCACAAGGGGTGAACCCGGAGGTAGGGAACAACCCAGGATGGGGTGCCAAGCCATGGCGGGATACACTCACGGACCATTCACTCACACAAGCACACCTATGGCCAATTTGGTAACTCCAGTTAAGCATGTTTTTGGACTGTGGGGGGGATACTGGAGCACCTGGAGGTCCCAGAAATGTGACGCGACAGTGCTAACCACTGCGCCAATGTACCAGCCCCCTGAAAGACCCATCACCATGGAAATCCAGTGTCCCCTAAGCATGTGAGCAATGATGTTGCTCAGCCTTTTACATCTTCTCAGTGAGGCGGCTCATGCACTTCCAGGAAATTAAAAGGCTTCTTTGCATTGCGTTCAGACGCCTTTTCCAGTGACTTTAGCACATAATATGGGAAATGTCATGGTGCCTGTGGTCTACAGAAGTTATCGTCTCTTTTCCTCCCATCCACTGTCCCTCAGCGACGGCTGGGCCGACCGGTACGACGTGACCGACGGCTATCAGAGGGAGGCCGCCGGCGGCATCACCATCAAGCTCCAGTCGGCCTACGTCAGATGGTTTGATGACTACTACCTGGCTCTGCGGCCCCACAACAACCAGCGCAATCCCTGGTTCCCCGAGTTCTGGCAGCACCGCTTCCAGTGCCGACTGGCAGGCCACCCGCTGGAGAACCGGCAGTATAACCGCACGTGTAGCGGTGAGCAGACTGACGCCTTACACGAGTGCCGGACTGAAATACTGTGGGCTAGCCAAAAACAGCTAAGCTAACCAGCTATGTGAGCATCCCAAAGCAACTCCGCATCTAAGCTAACCTGTTGTATGAATGAGGCCACCTTACTGGTCTAACTCTCCTCCCCTGAGCAGATAAGGAGTCCCTGAGACAGCAGTTTGCCCAGGACACCAAGATGGGCTTTGTGATCGATGCCATCTACTCCATGGCCTATGGTCTGCATAACATGCAGAGGGTGCTGTGCCCTGGTCACGCTGGCCTCTGCCCGGCCATGCTCCCTGTCGATGGCCGAGAGCTGCTCGACTTCTTAATGAAGACCAACTTCACCGGCGTGTCTGGGGAGCTGGTCTGGTTCGATGAGAATGGGGACTCCCCGAGGCGGTGAGGACACAAAGCAGCAACTGGTAGTGTTGCACACACTACTGTATTTAGGAATTAAGGGGGAAAATATAGATGGCTGATAAATATAGATATCCTATAACCTAATGACTGAAATACTGACAAGCCTTTATCCTGCAGAGAGTTAAATCAACAAGCAGAATGGGTAGCTGGAAATATAATTCAACAAAATGTTTGCGTTTGAAAGAGAGAGAGATTAGTTCCCAGCCCAAATGCAACCATCTTATTGTCCTGGAGTGTCAATTTCACAAAATTTTCATTGTCTGTCATCAGCCAGGCGCAGACTCGGATGTCAATGCTCACCAAATTGCACATCAGACTTGTTTTTGAGTAACCTACTGTACACAAGGCCTTTGCGTCTGACTTTCCGACCTGCTCAGGTACGAGATCATGAACTTCAAGAGGATGGGCCCAGAAGCGGATGACTACAGCTATATCAGTGTAGGCAGCTGGGACAGCCAGGGGCTGAGGATGGATGACGAGGAGGTGTGGGCCAACCGGAGCACCATCATCCAGTCAGTGTGCAGCGAGCCTTGTCAGAAGGCCCAGATCAAGGTGAGGCTAAGGAAGGTGCTTTTATTGTAAAAATAAGACATTTTTGTTTTCTGCTGCACTCATATTTTATGATTTATAGTCAGGCAGGATGGTTATCTGGGTTAAAGGATTCCCGGTCATTGGTCTCCCTTCCTAACTGCTCTCTGTGCTCCTACCCAGGTGATCCGCAAAGGTGAGGTCAGCTGCTGCTGGACCTGCACTCCTTGCAAGGAGAATGAGTTTGTGTTTGACGAGCACACCTGCCAGGCTTGTGCCTTGGGATCCTGGCCCACTGATGACCTCACAGGTGAACCTTCTCTCCGTACCTCACTCTCACGGAACCTTTCAAGGTAATGTCGCACTGTGACTTTCCTTTGGATTTAGATGCCCATGAAAGGTCGGTGAGAGCCTGCGATGGGTTGGTGCCTCATCCAGTTTGGTTCCTTGCCTTGTACCCATAGTCTTCGGGATAGGCTCCGGACCCTCGTGGTTACACAAAATGGACGGATGGATGAAAGTTTGACTTCCTGCCCCAAAGCTTGACCTCTTCAGCTCAGTACCCTCAAAGCTCAACGTTCTAAGATAATTTCTTCTGTTTTTCATTTGGTAATTTCTGCCCCCACTGCAGGCTGTGCCCCTATTCCTGTGGAGTACCTGCGTTGGGGTGATCCCGAGCCCATCGCCGCTGTGGCTTTCGCTTGCCTGGGTCTCGTGGCCACAGCCTTCGTCACCTCTGTCTTCATCAAGTTTCGTGACACACCAGTGGTGAAATCCTCCAGCCGGGAGCTCTGCTACATCATCCTGGCTGGCATCTTCCTGGCCTACCTCAGCACCTTCTCTCTAGTGGCCAAGCCAAGAATCACCTACTGCTACCTGCAGAGGGCGCTGGTCGGCTTGTCTCCCGCCATGAGCTACTCGGCCCTGGTGACGAAGACCAACCGCATCGCGCGGATCCTCGCTGGCAGCAAGAAGAAGATCTGCACGCGTAAGCCGCGCTTCATGAGCGCCTGCGCCCAGCTGGTCATCGCCGCGCTGCTTATTCTGATGCAGCTGGCCATCGTGGTGGTGCTGTTCGTCAAGGAGCCGCCGGCTGTCGTGCACGACTACCCCAGCGTGCGGCAGGTCCGGCTGGTGTGCAACACCAGCACCCTGGGTGTGGTGGCGCCGCTAGGCTACAACGGGCTGCTCATCCTCAGCTGCACCTTCTACGCATTCAAGACGCGCAACGTGCCGGCCAACTTCAATGAGGCCAAGTACATCGCCTTCACCATGTACACCACCTGCGTGGTGTGGCTGGCCTTCGTGCCCATCTATTTCGGCAGCGACTATAAGACGGTGACCATGTGCTTTTCGGTGAGCCTGAGTGCCTTCGTGGCACTAGGCTGCATGTTTGCTCCCAAGGTCTACATCATGCTGGCCAAGCCGGAGAGGAACGTCAGGAGCGCCTTCACCACCTCCACCGTGGTGCGCATGCATGTGGGCGACGGCAAGTCTGCCTCCACCTCTACTGCCAGCGGGGGCTCTGGTAGTGCGAGAAACCTCTGGAAGCGCAGGAGCTCCGGGGCCGAGGCACCAAGGTGAGGGGCAGGCTTATGGGATGTCTGTAGTTGGGGGGGGGGGCTTGTCTTTCTGTCTGGACCAAGCAGATACATGAACATGAACCCAAAGGATTTTGTTATTTATACTTGATGGTAATGATTTGGTGAGTCGTACCTGAACCCAAACCTTCACCCTAACCCTACCTTTTTAATCATAATAATTCGTAATAATAATTATTATTAACCTAACACTCAGCTAACTAGCCCTGTATTTAGAAATGAGCATTTAACACTGTATGAAGTCCACACTCACAAAGCCTAACAACTGTTCCTGTAATTATAGCATTATAAACACGGCTAAAATATTTATAAAAAGGCATAACATTTTATATGCATGTTTGTCATGCATTATGAATCCTCTATGAAGGCCTCATTTATAATGCACTATACATATCTTCATAATGCATAATGGTAAGTATAAGAATGAAGTATGTTTTGTACTCCCTTATGAAGGTGTTTATAGTGTGTTATGCCTTTTTATGAAGTTATAGCCAGGTTTATAATTTTGATTACATAAATGATTACTTTATGAATACATTATAATGCATTATGAAGGTATGTGTAAAAAAGTAAAATATCACAACATTTTGCAACCACATCAGAACACTGTCAAAAACAGTAAATGTCAGAACAGCATTAGAGAACACACATCCCTAAAGTCTTCAACTGAATCACTTTGGTTTGGCACGTCAATGAGCCTCTCCTGGGGGCACTGGAGGATGAGTGTGTGCTGTGCTCATCATTCTGTGAGGCACTCCTACTTTGCATTTCCTTAATAAACATCAGTGGGGGCAGTAGCTGTAACAGACTAGTCAGGAGCTCTAACCTTGTGCTTCTTGGATGCAGTTCCAATGGGAAGTCAATGACCTGGGTTCAGAATGAGCAAGGCCACAATCACAACCTGTGGAAGCGCATTTCCATCCATATCAGAAAGAAGGAGAGCAACCAGACTGCTGTTATCAAGCCATTCCACAAGGCCGGTGATGTGGCGTCCGACCCAGGGGCCAAGGCACAGCACTACCCAGTGACCTACCGCTCGCAGGTGCCCTCACCATTACTGATCAGCCCTGTGAGCCACAGCGGCACATCAATGGGGCAGGAGGATGACGATGAGGAGGAGGAAGAACAGGAGGAAGTGGCCCTGTCTTCATACGTGAGCCAGCAGCCGCTGGAGCCCTCCCGGGTCTCCATCATGGAGCAGATAAGCTCCATGGTCGACCGCTTCACTGCCAACGTAAGTGAGCTGAACAGCATGATGCTGCCTGGATCCCCATCATCGATACCCTGCTGCAGCACTGCCAGAGAGACTGCGGGTACAGGCATGCAGCAGGAGCCCAGTTTGGAGCAGGAGGGGATGGGCCTCTCCCAAAGCCTGGCCCTGCCTGGGAGGTCAGGCGCCCTGGAAGACCTGATCGGGCTTATGCCCCCTTCCCCATTCCGGGACACAGCAGACTTGGCAAATTCCGCCTCCGTCCTCTGCATGCCCTCCTCCCCCCCGTACGATGGGCTGCTGCTGAGGGAGTTTGGACCCAGCTCCTCATCCCTATGAGCAGAGCATGTGACCATGAGATGAGGCTAAAGCTCTTGGGGGTGGGGCTAAATTGACAGGGCGGGGTTTGCTGGGAGAAACTGCCCTGGACCAATCAGGATGTGAGGGAGTGTCATTACTGCAGCCTGAAGATTGCGTCGGACAGGGGTGGTAGGTGGATGTTCACGAGCAGCGTGACTTGTCTTTAAACCATCAGCACAGGACTAGAGAGGCGGGGGGGCACGGCAGCTGTTTGGAGCGACCAGATAGTGAGCTTACTGTCCATTTTCCGCCCTTTTGGTCGTGTATGACTTGAAACAGGTGCTAAAACTTGATAAACCATCAGAATTTGAATGCAAGGTTTTTGACCAAAGTCCAGTTCTGCTTTTATACACACAGTACCAGAGCATTCCCAATACTTACATACAGAGGTGGTCATTTCAGGGCCAGGAAGTAAAAATCCAGACCAACATTTTGTTTCAACCAACCAGCTACGCATGAAGATTCACAGTCACAGAGTATTGAGCCATTTGGTTGAAATGTCTGCCTCTGCTCGCACAATGTTATGGCAAAGTTACGAGGGTCATTATGGCACCATTCCTGACTCGTCAGATTGCCTCAGAAACACAGAGGAATACTTACTTATCGAAATATGATTCTTTTCTTAAAAGTCTACAGTTAATTTGCCCTTTTCTGTTATTCACAAAGATGTCAATGAAATGTGAGTGATGTAAATACAATTGCATGGTTATATCTTTCTAGATAATGTCATGTGGTGTTTGGTTTAAATAGGTTAAAAAGGTTATTTTAAATGTTATGTCAACATACATTCAAGATTCTCTTGCCATACAACCAGGTTGGTGTCTTTGGGATATATGCTCCATGACATTAATGCACACTATCATGTATACCGTGCAGCATTAAGGCACACTGTACTGTACACCCCATAACATTATTGCAAACAATACTGTATAATCTGTAACATAAATTCACACTATGCTTTATACCCCATAACACTAATGCACAATATTCTTTATACCTTATAACATGAATGCAGACTAAACAATATACCCTGTAAAGTTAATGCACACTACACTATATACCCCATAACAAAAACACGCGCTATACTGTGTACTGGCGAGGTGCTGGTTTAAGCCCTGGCCCTGGCAGAATAGTCCCGTCTGTGAGTCCTTGAGCAAGGCCCCTAACCCCCAGCTCCATGGGCGCTGCTGCAGGTGGCTGCCCTTTGCTGCCAAGCTTGCTGTCACCTACATGTGTGTCTGTGTGTCATGGAGAGCGGGATGGGTTAGGAGAAAAGGGAATTTCTCCATGAGGATCAATACAGTGTTATTATTATGCTGTGCAACATAAATGTCAACTACTCTGTATAACCTGTGATATTAACCCCTATCCCGTGTTTGGGGTCAATCTGACCCCAGAGCATCATTAAACGGTAGGCAAATTTCACATGG
>JAODKL010000049.1:5970149-5994508 GCA_026780765.1 Petrocephalus schoutedeni
GCCTCGTGCCCGTTGCTTCCGGGATAGGCTCCGGACCCCCCGCGACCCTGAACAGGATAAGCGGGTTGGAAAATGGAAGGATGGAATACTAATCTGTTGAATGCCCGCCCCTTCGTGTTATCCTTGTGACCTCTAGCGGTTGAAATGTAGCATTGCATCATTTTCCCATTTTTCCCCGTGTATGTCAAAGTCAAAGTGAAAGTGAACTTTATTGTCATCTCAACCGCATACAAGTTTGCAGTGAGACGAAGCTCAGGATCCGCGGTTGAACATACACATAGTATAAACAGGCTATGTTAGACATTAAATAAGACTTAAGCAAGCGGAGTAGAATGGCAAGTGCAAATAAACATTCAAATGAACAGTAAACAGTGATATTAGTTCTATTTTCAAGTAAAGTTTCTACCATAATACCTCAGAGACATATTAGATGATGTTGGGTCATGAAACGTGTTCTGCGTCCATGATCAGCAAAGTGCAAAGAGTGTGCAAAATACAATCACAGTCTTCGGAGGGTGTGTAAACGGTAAATAGTATTTATGTCACGCCCTGCCCGTCCGATCCTCCTGTGTGCCACGCCCCCTCGTTAACTCCGTGTGAATTCCTGCGTTTAACCCGCTGTATTACGTTTATGTCATTAGTGCTGTGTATTTCAGTTTCCCCAGTCGGGTCATTGACGTTATGTGTCTTAGCGTGCTGTTCCCTGCTTGTTTTAACCTCTTTGAATAAACCCTGTATGTACCCGACTCCTTGGATCCTGCTTCCCCGCTCCGCACCCGGCACGCTGGTCGTGACAGAATGACAGGACTCAGCAACAAGACGCCTCGTTTTCATTACCACTTGGAGTCCTGATCCTGCCTCCCCGCTCCGCACCCGACACGCAAGATGTGACATTCAGAGAGTTATCAACAGTGAAAACAGGAATAAATAGATACAGGTCTGCTGCAACCATATCAGAGTGCAATGTGCCTACTTAGAGGAGTTAAGAGGTAGTTGGGGCAGGGTGAAGGAGCACCCTGTTCGCCTGTACCTTACCCAGGTACAGACGGGGACGAGCAAACAGCCCTGGACTCTCTTCCAAACAGGCCCACCACCCGTAGGCGTACAAACAGCCCCTAGCAGGGCTGTCCTGAGACTGGCCCACAGTACTATACCAGTCAGGATAATCGCAGCGTTTTACCGCTTCTGCCTTCTATAAATCAGCGACATGTAGTGCGGTTTCACTTATGATTAGTTTATGTATTTATAATTGTGTAACTGTATTATTTATAAGTGTAATTATACTAAACCTTATTTCCATAATACCATTATTTTAAATTATTCTTCTTGGTATATTTTTATATCAAGGGGAGCCTATCCGGGAAGCTACGGGCACGAGGTGGGGAACAACCCAGGACGGGGGGCCAGCCCATCGCAGGGCACACTCACACATGCAAACTCCACACACATTCGAACCCCAGTCCCAGAGGTGTGAGGCAAGTGCTAACCACTGCACCACCATGCCGCCCGTTCTTGTATATAAATGTGTCAATTCTAATTTAACTAATTTAGATGTAAATTAAGTGTAGGAATGCAGGGTGTTATATATATATAATTGGCCGTGATTATAATTATAATTCGGCTGTGATAAATTCAAGGGGAGTTTTACTTCCCCATCATAGAACGCCAGAAAAAATCCAGATGCATAAAACTGTGCGTACGCGAAGTTCTACGCTCTTTCCCTTCCTTACATCCCAGTCAGCGGGAAATGTTACGGATGAGCCCACCGCCACACCCCGACTCCTCCTACAATTATACATATTTTAATATGCAAATCAATATAAAGCTCCCCTTCGATCGGAGTTTTGTTAAAAAAAAAACAATGGCCAAGGCACGTGGGAAGAAGAGAAAATTTTGCGAATTCCGAAGTAGACGTCTTGCATAGCGAAATCGAGGCGAGAAAAAATGTTTGGTGGTTTAAGCAGTGTCATCAGCAGCAAAAGAAAACTAATGGAGTGGCACAGCGTGGCAGAGGCACTTAAAAATGTAATTTTGGAAAATCGCAGTCACCGAAATAAAAAATAAATGGTCGGATATTAAAGTCGATGTAAAAAGCGAGTTGCAGCTCAACACCACTGGAAGAGGTAGCGGAATTGCGGGGCTCACACCCTTTGGGCAGCGAGTTGCTGCAATTACTGGGGACACGGTCATAACAGCAATTTTGCCAGCGGGTGAGGGGGACTCTGACATCAGCGCGGGTGAGGGGGGTGACGGGGACCCGGACATCCACGTGGGTGAGTTTGTTTGTACCATATTTGTTTGAATTAGTTAAATGTTTCAGATGAACAGACAGACAGCAGATGTGGTATTAATTTTGTTTATAGTTTCAGACAATGGTGCAGGCAAGCCACGATCTTATCCCAGGTTATGCAGCACGCTACATGAGTGCACAATGCGACACACTTCCCATGGACTATAGAGCAGCACTCCACCGGTATTGTCCGTGCCGCGCCGACGGCCCTTAAGCTGCCCACTCTACCACCGCCCGAGCCCAAGAATGAACGTCTTTATAACGTCGCTCTTGAGCAGTCTGTGGGTTTGCTAGCGGGGTGAGAAGGCACGTCTTAAGTGGGTACCCACTGTCCCCTAAGGAACTGTCAAATGGTTACATTATACACAAAACCTACAATTTTGGGTAACACTTTACAATACGGTTCCTTAGTTCTTGAGTAATAACTCATGTACTACTTATTTACTACTGAAGAACAACTCATGAACAAATATAGTAACTACGAAAGAGAAAAGATGCATTGCGATTCATAACAAACATGAGATTGGTATTTCATGAAGAAATATAGTAGCTACTTCAGATGAATGATGTCATGATTCATTAATGATTAACGAACATGAGATCAATATGTTATTGTATTCATTTATTGTAATTCTTTATTAATTGCCACAGTATGAATACAGGTAAAATGGAATGTTCTTTTTGACTTCCCCCATCGTGCTCTCTATAGCTCAGGGGTGATGGCACATGGGGAACACATTATTAATAGAATGACGAATTTACAGCAAATGGTAATGAACAATAATAATTAAGTTAAATTTGTAAAGATGAGCCCAGACTGTTTAACATGGCATGTGATCTACAGTACATAGATGGGTTAACCAGGCGTAAAAGCAGGTACCGCTTGGCTGAACGTTCTCCCACTTACTTAGATTTCCATTTCCATTGGGACCTCACTGTGTGTTCATGGGCAATTAACAAGTCAGGTGTGGCATTACTGATACATGTAGTTCTTCAGGACATAATATCGATTGTGCCCTTCACAGGAAAGGGGTACAACTAGTCAACAAAGTACATATGCAAAATAAAGTAAAGAACACTGACTACCGAAACCACAACAAATGCTTATTGACAGTTAACATATGCATTCACCACTACATTTTACTTTTCAATTTCTAGTCAATAAAAGAATACAGACACGCACTGTAAAATGAATACATGCAATAATGCATGTGTACTGTTACTGTGACCCTACTGCCCCACACACTTATAACCACCAAGTGCGCTGCGTCGCCCCTCTTCGGTATTTTCGGCCGCTCTGCCTTGTGTATTTTGTTGTTTGTTGTTTTTTCGAACACATAACTACCACCTTCTGAAACATCTTAGGTGCATATTTTAAATGGTTAACTTAAAACTATACTACCTTCTTACTAAATAAAAAGAAACTCTCCTTACCTTCGACCACTTCGGCCTTCGACTGAAGCTGCCCGTGGGAGGAACAATATAATGAGCACTTAAGTCAAAAATAAGTAACCGCCATCTGGTGTCAAGGAGTGGAACCGCATTAACATCTTAATCGGTATGCTACACCCTACATTACCATTATAGATTTCATTTGCAGCACAATTATTGCATGCATTCATTTTACAGCACGCATCTGTATTCTTTTATTGACTAGAAATTGAAAAGTAAAATGTAGTGGTGAATGCATATGTTAACTGTCAATAAACATTTGTTGTGGTTTCGGTAGTCAGTGTTGTTTACTTTGTTTTGCATATGTACTTTGTTGACTAGTGTACCCCTTTCCTGTGAAGGAGAGTTTCTCCTGAAGAACTATCAGTAATGCCACACCTGACTTGTTAATTGCCACTCAGAGGGCCCAGTGGTACCAGGGACTGAGGGTCTGGCAGTGGCCACAGGGCTTTTAGAGTCAGTGGGCACCTCAGGGACAGCTGGGCCAGGGGGTGCCACAGGTATGACAGGACGAGGGGGTGCCACAGGGACAGCAGAACCTGGAGGGCGAGAGCAAGGAACGGGACCCGACCTGGGATGAGGCTGGCCCCTCCGGGCGTGCCCCTGTCTTCCTCTGTGGGATACGGAGACCCTGGCGTTCCTCTTCCTGCCCCCCTGCTGGTGTCGTGGGCCACCCAGAGACTGGGGGCATGGGTGGTCCAGGTCTGGGATGGGTTAACCCTGAAGAGTCCCAGTTGAGGTCCTACGGAGGGTCCTCTTCAGGGGGCCAGGTCCGGGGCAGTTGGCCAAGCAGGGACAGAGTAGATGTGCCTGCTGGAGCTGTCTGAGCGACGACCGCAGGCGAGACGAGACAGGCCGGAGCCGTCTGTGCGAAGGCTGTAGGCGTGACGAGACAGGAAGGGGCCGTCTGGGTGAAGGCCACAGACGAGACGAGGTAGGAAGGAGCCATTTGGGCGAGGAGCCGGGCGACGAGGAGGGCCCAAGCAAGGAGCCGGGCAACACAACGGGCCCAGGCGAGAAGCTCGGCGACGTGACTGGCCCAGGCGAGGAGTCCGGCGATGAGGGAGACTCCAGCAAGGAGCCCGGTGATGAGGAAGATTCAGGTGGGTAGCCAGGGCGAGGAGCTAGATGACGAGGAGGGCCTGGTTGAGGCACCGCGCAAAGAGCCTGGCGATGACAAAGGCCCGGGTGAGGTGCACGGCGATGAGGCAAACTCAGGCGTCTTTGGGAGCGCACTGGGCGCAGACAGGACCTCTGGGAGCGCATCTCATAATTATGACTTAGTATCTCATAATTTTAACTCGGTATCTCATATGTATGTCATAATTTTGATTTAATATCTCATAATTATGACGGTCTTTCGTAATTATGACTAAGTATTGCATAATTATGACTTAGTATCTGAGCTATTTTTCATTTTATGTGGCGGAAACGGGCATCCGTACATTACACTGAAGCTCAATCTCTTAATGCTCTGGTAGATTGTGAGCGCTTCATGTCATACATTTTTCAACCAATAGATGTCCTTAGTGTTCATTTGAAGCTTCAAGCATGAACCCTTTTTTGACAATTGGCTGGAAAGCTTTGGTACTTCAATGAAGCTTCATCTCATAATCACTGGCGTTTATTGCCAGGATAAGGGAAACCATGGGGACAAACACAACGGGCAGTATTTACAATGACTGGACAGGGATCACAAGACTGAGACAAACTAATATAGGGAGCCAATCAAGGAACAGACACAAGGAAGATGTGCTTGGTTAACAAGGGGATTGGAACACGAGGTAAAACTAACAAGACTCAGGTGTGGCTAATTAAGTCACGCCTTAGGGAAACACAGGGCAAAAGACATGCAGGGCGGGGCTGATCATGACAGTATTATTTATTTAGTGTTCATTGGTTTTATTGAAATGCACAGGTATTTATTGGATTTTATTTGTAGTGGATTACTAGTTGCGTCTGCATGATGTGATGTGTTTTGATTGCACTGTCTCAGTTGAACCGCTCAAAATTTTGTTGTACTGCCTGTGCAGTGACAATAAAGGCATTCAGTGCAATTCTATTCTATTTTATTCTAAAATGAAAGGGCATGCTGCTAGGCACAGACAGGGCTGTGCCAGCTGGCTGGGAAACGATGGACATCTAGCTGACCTTGGTGACTGGCATGTGGATGGCCATTTCTCAGAAATGATAGCATGCTCTTTTTGGACCCCAAAAAGTTTTTGTGAAACTACTTGGGAGTTTTTAGTTCCTCTCCTCCATTGTCAGTTGGTTTTCTTTCACTTTTATGTGGTCTCAGTCCATTTCACATTCACACTCGGTCCTTTTGGACACTGACTAATCATGAGAGTAATTTCTTCCTCAACAAGATGGCTACGCCTATGCTGGCAACAAGTGCTTTCTTGTTGTTTTTGAAATAGTTTTTGAAATAAACAGGGACAAAGAGCACAAAAAAATCATCATTGTCATGCAACACAAAATGCACCTCAGGAGAAAACATTTAGATGTTCTGTAGGGCATTCAATACCACCAAGTCTTGGCAGTAAGCTGGTGGCCATGCAGGTAGAAGCTCCCCTGTTGCAATGGATCTGATCGGATATCCACAGTGTGTCCGTCTTCATGATGCATTGTGTGATGAGGTACTGAGCAGCAGAGGAGCTCTGCATGGGACAGTCCTGTCTCCCTGTCTGTTCACTCTGTACAACACAGAGCCCTGCAGTCTGCAGAAATAATCAGATGACTCTGCAGTAGTTTGTTGTATCATGGATGGAGACATGACGGAGGTGGAAGCTGGACAGTGTTTTCGACGGGTGTGACCCGAATCATCTGCAGAGGAAGGAACTGGTAGTGGACCTGAGATGATCACGTCTCTGTTAGTCCCCACCCACCAGAAGGTTCGGGGAGAGGAGCTAGAGATTGTTCAGGATTACGTTATCAACACCACCATGCTGTAGATGTTCTGTGAGTCTGAGGTAGCCAATGCCTTCTTCTACGCTGTCATGTGCTGGGGCAGTAGTGTGTAGCTGGTCAGGAAGACTGTGCCTCTGCTAGGGCAGGAGCTGGATGCTATCGACACTGTGGAGGAGAGGTGGGTGCTGTTCAGACTTGGGTCAGTTATATGTATTGTAGAATATTTTGTCGATATTATATCTACCACCACGTTGTAAGCGTAACCACATTATAATAATAATAATAATAATAATAATGCATTTTATTTGTGGGCACCTTTCTAAAACCCAAGGTCACCTTACATAGTCCATAAAAGACAAACAATAAAAACAAATAAAAAACAAATAATTAAAAAAGTTATTTACATAATCAGACAACAATAGGTCTAAAGCGAATAACCGAACTTAAATAGATGAGTTTTGAGGTTTGACCTGAACAAGTGAAGAGAATCGATATTTCTGATATCCGGTGGAAGTGAATTCCAAAGACGGGGAGCAGAGCAACTAAAAGCTCTGTGTCCCATGGTGATAAGGCGGGCAGACGGAACAATAAGATGGGTGGAAGATGAAGATCTGAGAGTTCGGGATGGGGTGGCAATGTGAAGTCGGCCAGATAGATAGGGAGGGGCGAGCTTGTAAATGCATTTGAAAGTGAGAACTAGAATTTTGAATACTATTCTAGTTTCTATGGGCAACCAGTGAAGCTGTTGAAGGACTGGGGTGTTATGTTCCCTGGAGGGGGTTACTACCCGAGCTGCAGTGTTCTGAAGGAGTTGGAGTTTACGGAGGGACTTCGTTAGGGAGACCAAAGAGAAGAGAGTTACAATAATCAATCCTAGATGTGACGAGGCTATGAACAAGGATGGCAGCAACATGGGGAGTGAGGAAGGGATGGAGTCGGTTTATGTTGCGCAGATGGAAGTATGCGGACCGGGCGATATGATTAATGTGTGACTGAAATGAAAGAGTACTACCTAGGATCACACCCAGACTCTTAACCTGGGTGGAGGGGTGTATAGCGGAATTATCAATATTGATGGAGAAACTATGGGATTTGGATAGAGTGGAAGTTGTACCAACAAGTAGAGCTTTAGTTTTACTGCTACTGAGTTTGAGAAAGTTAGAGGAGAACCATGATTTAATCTCTATTAGACAGTCTGAGAGGGAAGATGGTGGAAAGGAGCAGCTAGGTTTAGAGGGGATATAGAGTTAGGTGTCATCAGTGAAACATTAAACAGTGAAAATTAATATTAAATTTCCGAAATATGTGGCCGAGTGGTAGTATGTAAGTAATGAATAAAAGAGGCCCCAATACTGAACCCTGGGGAACACCAGCTGAAATGGGGAATAAACGTGAGGAGTGTGATTTGAGATGGATAAACTGAGTGCGGCTAGAGAGATATTAGGTGAACCAAGCAAGGGGAGTTGATAATCTAGGAGATGATAATCTATTCAGAAGAGTATTGTGAGAAATAGTATCAAAGGCTGCGCTCAGATCTAGGAGGATGAGAATGGTGTGAAGGCCAGAATCAGCCGCCATTAGGAGGTCATTGGTGACTTTTAGTAATGCTGTTTCTGTACTATGGAGGGGGCGAAAACCAGACTGGAATTGTTCATAGATTTAGATTTCCGAATAATTACAGATATGTCATTTATGGAAGGGAGAGTGAAGCTTGTAAATGACTGACAGGGAAACTGAAAAGGGAGCAGAGAGTTTGCTTCAGGAGCTACAGTTCCATTAGAATTAAGTTGCTGGTGGATATCAGAAATTTTCGATGTAAAAAAGGACATGAGAGAATTACAAAAATCAGTCGAATACATATGGGAGGGGAAAAAAGTCCAGAGGCCTAGTAATATTATTAAACAGAGAAAAAAGAGACTTAGGGTTACATTCACTAGAGCAGATTAGACCAGAGTAGTACATGGATTTGGCTGAGGCAATGCAGTACTTATAAAGTAGAAAATGATTATTGTACAGTTCTTTGTGTATGGTGAATCCAGTTTTCCTGAAGAGGCGTTCCAGTTGGCATCCTTTAGCTTTAAGATGGCGCAAGATGGGAGTGAACCATGGAGCTGAGCGGGTGAATGAGACTGATCGAAGTTTGACTGGAGCAAATGTATTAAATAGGTTATGGAGTTCGGAATTATAATATGAGACCAGTTCATCAGGGGAAGATACAGTATGCTATGGGTACAAGGGAGGTCATTTACAGCAGATGAGAAGATGTCAGGATTAATATTACTAATTTTCCTAAATGCAATATTATGTGGAGTGGAAATCTTGGAAAGTGTTAGATTTATATTGAAGGTAATAAGTAGATGATCAGAGAGCGGGAACAGATTGGCTTTGCAGTCAGAGGGGGTGACACCAGAACAGCAAACCAGGTCTAGGATATGGCCTTTGCAGTGAGTAGGGAAGTTAATATGTTGCTGAAGTCCAAAGCTATCCAGACAAGATGTAAAATCTCTGGAGAGGAGGTTATTGTCATTGTCCATATGAATGTTGAAGTCACCATGGATTATAATATTGGGAGAGAGTACCGAAAAATGAGTAATAAGAGCAGTAATGTCATTTAAAAAGTCCTTATTTGGCTTAGGTGGTCGATAAACAGTGCATATAATAGTTGTAGTCGATCCCGCGAGCTGTGATGCAATGTATTCAAACGAACGGAAGAGTGGGGCGGAGACAGGGAGAACTTTCTGATGAATCATCGCAAGACCTCCACCCCACCCCGAGTCACGAGGTTGGCAAACATAAACAAACTGAGGAGGGAGACAAAATCATTATGCTGTTGCCACGTTTCAGTCAAAAATAGAAAATCCAACTTACGCTCAGAAAGGAGATCCTGGACGAGATGCCCCTTACCAGTCAGAGAGCAGATGTTTAATAATCCAAAGTTGACGCTGGAGTTAGCCTGCTTGACTGTAGGATAAGCCGACCTGGGTAGGCAAGCTAAAACATTGTGGTTAACATCCCGGTTGGTGTTACGAGGATGACGGCGAGATGAAGACAAGATGGATTTTATCGGGTTAGTGTAGTCGTAGCTGAATTTCCTCCGGGACCCTCGGTGGACGTATCTGCGACGAGGCTTGAAAGCGATGTCCGGGTGGAGGTGAAGCGCCACAGGTGGAGGGACGGCCAGGTGGACACGGAGCCGCAAAAGCTCAGTAATAGAGTACTGAAGCAGTGCTGTCGTAGGGAGGTGAATGATGACTAAAACAGTCCAGGTAAACACAGACCACACACACACCCTAGACATCCACATCTTATTAGTGAACGGGCATTAAATGCTGGAGGTTAAAGAAAGCCCGATATAGATGGGGGTAAGCAGAAATCTATCCAGACAGCTTCAACACGACTACTAATAATCCGCAAACTGTATAAAAATGATTCAGGATGGAATCACTTGCAGGTACTCTGTTTGTTGTCGTAAAATAACTTTAATAGCAGCAAATACAGCTCAAATACAACAACCGGAGAGCAGCAGCAGCGAAACACGCCAGCGTTCACTCACCCGGATGCGATATTAGGTGCAGTTTGCACAACAAAATAAAAATATAATCTTTATAAAAATTCATGACCATCCATACTCTCTGCTTTCCCACAGGTCCAGATGGTGCACATGACCAGGGAGGGCACCATCTCAGTTCTGGTCCTGGTTCAGTTCCATGGAGAGGTGACATTGTCGATATGACTTACAAACTGTAACATCGTGGGTGCAGCCTTCAATCTACCACCTTACACAGGCCAGCGTGGAGAACTGAGTCCTCGATGAACTTTGACCTTGATCAAAGTTTACACTTTGCTTTTAGCAGGCAAGCCTTCCTTTTCAATAATGTCAGCATGGCCAGGGGGGTGTAAGGAATGCCCCCACCCCCTTTGCAGTGTAGTGGCTAGACAGCAGGGCACATTGAGCCAGACTGCGTAACATAAAATTCTCCACTGAATGCCTCAGGAAACCATTCCATCTGACGACCATCAGACTGTACAACCATTAAACCATTCAGGGCACATGTGTAATGCTACATATATTCTTATTCATATCTCTGTCTTTTCTGCAATGTTTTTCTTGTGAACTTTGTATATTTGTCACCACAGTATTGTATTTATTTCCATATTCACCAACTAACTTATTGCCATCTTCATATATTATACTCAGGCCTGAAATTTTGTTATTTTAAGGACTTGTCCTTTGTTGGGCCAATAATATTCTTAATGCCACTAATGCCACATGCAAGGGCAATAAGGCCATTAAGATTAAAAATACATATATTTACCCTTAACATCATACTACTGAATGGCTAGGTGCATTGATACAATTTTAATAGAAAATGTAATACCACAATTTTCATCCAAGCAATTTATTTATTAATATCCCAGACTCATGAAGGGGTGATATTGTTGCTGCATCCCATGACTCTGTGTCAACATCATGTTTATATATTGCATGTGATTAGGGGACAGGCATGTGCTGTGGGCATCATTTCCCAGGTGCTATTCACAACGCTGGAGCAGGACAGTAGCAGGCGACGTTGCCGGCGAAGGGTTGCTGGTGAGCCAACGGCGTACATGTCTCTGCTCATCTCTTCCTATGCGCTCTCCCTGGCACGGGCCCGGCTCCATGGTGCCCAGGCCTGCCGCAGCCTCCTCTGCCCAGCTGCCAGCTGGGCCAGCTCACTCTGCGCACCCCAGGGGAAGTGAGGGTAGCCCTGACACATGCTTCCCTCATGCTTGTGCCCCCAAACCTTTGCTGGCGTTCCAAGTTCCTGCCATCTTCCCCTTACATTATCACCGGCCAATCCGCCGCTCCAGTGCAGGGATTAGGGCCCCCAATCGCCCTGATCTTTGAGAGAGAGGCTCAGAAGGGCCTGCAGTGCCTCCTCTTTCAGCCTCATTGCCAGGTGGCTCACCATCTCTGTGAAGGAGCAGCCACTGAGCCACACTGCCAGTCAGACCTGCATGAGGTAGGGTTTCAGGGGCCCTGTCTCACCGTAGCAGGGCAGCATAAGCATCCTCAGCACGATCGGCTATGCCCCCGCGTCATGCTGCTCCCCGTCGCATGGGCAGGCAGAGGATTTCAGCACTGTCCCCTGTCCCTTGCAGGAGTGAGGCATAGTTAAATCTGCTATAATGAATACAATGGTTGTGACTTACAAGAAAGGAAGTAAGAAAATTGTATTCAGCCATCACACACAGCCCCATCTGCAAGTCTTCTGCTGATGCAGCTGTCTCAAACTGAAAGAGTCATGAGAATGAGGAAGTCGTCTGTAATGCTCACATTCACGATTATAGTAGCTTGATGATAAAATATATATATTTTTTCAACTCCTAACTCTTTCATTTTGATTTTAACTCTCTCCATCCCATCCTATTCCTGCTTTTGCCACCTGCTGTCCTTAGTCCTAGGCAGGGGCGTAGATTTCCCATTAACATTTTGGCAGCGTGTGGCTCGGTGGGTTAAGCCTCTGTGCCAGCGATTGTAAGGTTATTAAAATTCGAACCTTGCCTCAGCATGTCTGTGAGCGATTGAGTAAGGCCTTGGACCACTAGCTTTTTGGTGGCTGCCCTTCATGGCCAAATTTACACTTATGGAGAGCTAGATTGGGCGAGGTGAAAAGAGAATTTACCCACTGGGATCAATAAAAAGGTATTAATTATGTCAATTATTATCAGGGTGAGAGGTGTCATATCCTATTATAGGGTAATTCTGTAGTTGCGATGTATACAGTTTGTTTTTTTATTCATAAACTACAATTGCAAGATGTAATTTTTATCTTTCAATTTTTACTGAAATTTATCTTAACTACTATAGCAGCTTAAGTGCAGTAATGTCCTGCATAATGTAGGCTAAATTTGCATGGATTATTTAAATTATGCATAAATTCCACCAGGAATGTCAGGCCCTGCACTGTGGAAGAGTGACCTCAGCTCAGGGTCCATTATGGTGCCCCTGTAACTCTCCTGCACACATAGAAGTAAATGCAGGGGATTTTATTGAACCTCTTCTTAGCAATAAAAGGGACTTTCTGCCAGCACTGTTTATGAACTGGATGATTCTGAGTTTCTGGTACCTGGGTAACTTACTTTATGGTGTTTTCCAAATAAATGCCAGTTCTGGTCCAGTTTTTTGACAGGGATCTTTCTCATTCTTATGTCTTGACAGCAAACACAGTGTCATGCCCTGCTAGTCCGATCCTCCTGTGTGCCACGCAGGAATCCCTGCGTTTAACAGCTGTTCCTTGTTCCGTGCTATCAGTCCTGTGTATTTCAGTCCGCGTTTGAGTATGTTTCCCCAGTCCGGTCATTGAAGTTATGTCGTGCTGCTCTTTGCCTATGTAATCTCGAATAAACCCTGTGTTATCCCCGATCCTTGGACTTCTGTTCCTGCTTCCCTGCTCCGTACCTGGCAGCTCATTACAGAATGATCGGACTCCGTAACAAGACATCGCCTCCACTGACTGAGGCGGAATACCTCTGTCTGATCGACGAGGTGATCTACTGACTGCCGCAGCCCGAGGTCCGGGAGGACCCCGCCCTAGCAGCGTGAATGAGGGACATTCTAGTGAGGCTATCCCCATTAAAGGACGCCTCCCTCGCAGAAGTGGTGCGCCTTAACCTGCTGCAGCTCAGGAGTGGGGCTGCGGAGGTAATGCTATGGCGGGTGACCCTGGAAAGCGGTATACCCCCTGATCCACAGCTGGAGCTCCCAGATACCCCGGAAGTCTTCTTCGGGGCTGTCTCCCTTTCCGCTGCCTGCCCTGCTGTGTGTCAGGAGGATCCTGAATTCGGCGGTGTTCGCCCTGGACACCGTCCTCACTTCTCTGCATTCTCCTCACGCGCGTCTGCCCACTGACCCTGCCAACGCCGGCAGCTCACCCCTTCTAGGGAATGCTCCTGGCTCTTAAAGGGGCCAGGTCTGTGGGGGACGCCATGTACCACTGCATTATCAGTGTGACCAAATTAGCTGCAGTTTGCACAATAAAATAACATCATAAGTTAGTTCCCTCAACTCAACATCCTCAGGTCATGGGTGACTTCAATGTGACCACTGGCACTGACAGAGCTGGCTATGAGGATTGTGTCGGTCCCCACACGTCTGATGACCGTGGTGAAAGTGGTTCCCTGCTCACTGACTTCGGAAAAGGTCAGGGGCTGCAGGTTGCTGGATCCTGGTTCCAGCGGCCTGAGCTGCATCATTGGACTTGGTATTTCAATACTGGTGGTGCCATGCATAGGCTAATAGGAATATGTGCACTTTACAATGTCTACCTCTAGACAGAGATAAAGGGAGACAATAGAAACACTTGTTTGGACTCATACCTGCAGCAAACACATGCTGTGAGTCATTTGATGAGTTTAAACATCTAGGTATCAAGCCCTATTTAGGGATGCTGCTTATCAAAGTTTTTATTTTCTCCCTCAAAAGTGGGGGGAATGGATCAGGGTCTCGCCATCTGTGCCCCTGGGCAAATGTTAATACATCCAAACAGGAACATCGAACTTTCGATTCATTAAACAGTTCGATAGAATCGCTTCTGCAAATTGAACCGAACTTCCCATCACTGCACTGGCAGGTGGCTCGCATGAACAAGAGGAACTTTCTTCTTTAAAATTTCCCACTCACTCGCCACAATACGTAATAATAATAATGGAAATTATACTCTTCTCTCAATTTAAGAATTCCAAACCATGACATGCTGTTTTAGTTTCAAATTTTGGGTTTATATTTGTTGATTAATTAATGGTTGCCCCCAATGCGTACTTTAAAATCAAAGAGAAAAATACCGATTTAGAACTCCTTAACCCTTTGAATAAAAAAAAAACATGTTAAGATAAATGTATTGGTATTTGGCCCGGAGAGGGCTGCGTTGGCGCGAGCTGCCTTCTGATTGGTCCACGCGAAATCCGCGAAATGCCTGCACAATAAAAAGCGGCGCCGCAGCCAAACAGACCATCCTGGGAATTACTGATATACAGTATTAGAATTCGCACAACAGCACTGACAAGATGGGTGTAAGTATCTGTCTTCATATTAAACGGATTTTTAATAAATCGTCCGGAAAAAAAGGGTCGTATCAAAAAAGTCGTCCGAATTATTTCGTGAGAATGGATTAAATCTAATCAGGCAGGATTTGAGCTAGTTGCCCTGCAAAATAAGCATTTAATAACTAAATGTAATTGTCACGGACTGAGCAGTGACGTGGAACCGATAGCGCGGATTCAGAGGAAATCGGCATATACCATCATTAAAAAAGACACTGATTTTTTCTGCTATCGTGCCCCTCACTTTTCATCTACATTACATTTGATCGGGAATAACTAAGTTAATTAGAGATCGTTATTGTAGTTAACTTTGTCTATGTGCTAGATTTGGTTATGCCGGGAAAGGCAGGAAAGGAATTTCATGAAATATGACAACGCATCAGTGACTTTTTACAGTATTTGCATTTGTTCAAGTTTTACCAATACATTTCTGTGATCGTTGTACACTCACCGTCCAGGTGCATTTAGTCGCTGAGTTTGGTTCGGACTGCGAAACCGGGAGGGAAGGGGTCTATTGGGTTTATTTCAACGACCCATTTCTATAGTGGGGAATTTCAGGCTTGCGGGAAATGGGCTTTATTTAAGGTACAATGAGCTTATTGGCTACAAAAAATGGTAATGTGGGTTTTTAATTTTGTGTTTAAGATTTGTAGTTTCTTTGTAGGTTTCTTTCTGTAGGAATTTTTTTTTTTTGGAGAGGAGGGGGGGTTGGAAGGGGATTGGTCTGAACCGAGGAGTGGTGCTGTGGGTCCAAGAAGGTTGTATTATACGAAACATGCATTGTATCAAATGTTTATAATTTATATGACTTATTATACTCAACATGGAATAGAGTGCTACAAAACATACATTTTAAAGCACAAAAAATACCCATCTCAATTTTACAAAAAGATCCCATCTCTGACTGTATGTATAATATTTATAAACTTTACACTATTTCAAGTGAAACAACATAGAGAAGATTACAGAATTACAGAACAAAATGTAAAGGAAAATGTGTAAAACAAAAAGAAAAAAGCATTCAGGTAACAGTTTTAGCTAGTCTTTAGTGAAGATTGGCATTAAGAAAAACCAAGTGCCTGAGCTTTGAGGGGTTGATCCTGTTTCTTCTCTCTGTTATCTACCCAATTTTGGAGAAGATTCTCTCTGAGGGGAGTGATGTTGTAAGATGCAGGTGGACTGAAGTCTTGGTCTCCTACCAGCTCAGTGGGTCTGTACTTTTCCAGAAAAGACACTCCCCAAGATAGGATCTCACTTCCCGTACTGCATCTGCTGAGGGATTCCCCCCTCCCGTTCCTCTCTCTGTGCGTGTGTGCTGTAACTGTAACCCCACCCATCACCCCTTACTGCTCAGTGCAGACACACAGACACCACCACACGTCATGCAGTTGAGCAATCACATGTGGCTTGAACAGAACAGAAATCAAAGCGGCTCTGGCTCCCAGGCAGGTGCCGGCTCCGATCGTTCACGTCAAAGACCCGGCTCTAAGAGCCGTTTCATTTGCGACCGACACATCGCTACTGTATTAGGCCACTGGCCTTACAGTATCTTAGAGAGAGGCCAGCATGGTTGGAGGGGCTGTACTAGAGGTGGGGGCCTAAGTGCTGTAGCCCACAGTCTTGGTTTATTTTCTATACTGAATGTGTATTTTTACTGTGGTATATGATTGGCTTTATGTTTAAGTTTTTTTGTTTTGTACAGTTTAGTTCAATTTGCTGTTCCACGGAAAGGAAGGAATAAAATCACAGTTCTCACTATTTCTTGAGTTCATCCTCTGTCTTTATCTGCCGGCCACCTCACAGTAATATTATGTAAGTCATAAATATACCATTAACACTTCTCGGTAATTTGTATGCATTCACATACTTGTACTGGAACTTGATTTTAATATAAGCATAAATATGAAGCATCCATAGCTGCTCAGTACTGAACTTGTCTTGTAGCTCGTACTGTATGTATCGTTTTAGAATTAGTTTACTTAAAAATTACATGAAATATATTGTTTCAATGCGAAACAGGTCAGCTGCTGACATTGATCAAATTCCAAAAGAATTAAGTCAGGTTAGCAATTATCAACCTGTGCTCACTTGCTATGTACTAGCAAACGTGAAATGCAATGAGAGATGTTGGAACATAATTTCACAGTCCTTTGTCATTTAGGCTTGTCAGGACTATCATAATATTACTGTATATATAAGTAAATACTTAGAATAACTTGTGGCTTGGCTCAGTGGGTAGTACTGCGACCTTTGAATCCTGCTTTGTATGTGTGATGCAGAAGTACATGGACCTTACGGCAGGCACGACACTGAAGATCTCAGGTGTTCTCATGTATGACGTCAAGAGGTGAGTCATGTCCCCTTGTTGCTTGAGGGTTCAGCCTATGATTGGCTTCCGCCTTTCTGTAGCAGAATAGAACCTACAACCGCACAATAGGGGTGCAAAACTCTGGAAATGAAAAGGAGCTGGGTCCCCGACCCCCAAGCCAACTTGCCTTGAGCCTACCCTGCCTGCACAGAATCAATGTAGAGGCTTGGGTTCAGGATTCATGCGTGCCCTGGTGGTGACCTGAAGGTTTAGTAGGTGAGCGTTAGAGTACCTGAGTTTTAGTGTAACTTACCCTACACTTCCCCAAGCTGCAGCACCCGCAAGCAGAGGCTGAGGTGCCCCTACTCCAGAGAAGATCCATAGAAAGCTTAATGTGAAGAAGAACTCTACTTCAAGAGCAATATTTGAGAATCAGTGAATGAAAGCTAGGTTCATTATGCTAAAAATATAAAGCAAACTAAATCCTCCTCACTGGACTGGAGAATTAACGCCCTCACTCCAGACCCTCTGCAGTTACTTAAATGAGCCCGTCCATAACACAAACTGTGCCCACCTAGGCTAGTGCCATTAAATTATGAAGTGGAGCAAAATGCCCAGGTCTAGATTTAACCACAAGCTACAACAAAGCACATAACCACTGAGAACAATGTCCTTTTATCAGACCTCCAGTGAACAGGATGCCTTCAACAGGGGGGGTTCTCCATCCAGCGCCGCAACATTAAACACTGTGACCAAAACACAGTTTAAATTAACTCCTCCGTGGCGATCCAGTGCATGGTGCGCAAAAGAGAAGCCAAGAAGAGAAACTGAAATCTTCTTAGTCGCAGTCACTGTGGCGCTTATCCCAATGCAGTGATTTACAAAAACAAACTAAAAGGTCACTCTGCGTCCATTTGCAGCCGTATAAACGGATTAAGGCTGCTTCACCTCGCACTGACTTTCACCCAGCCGTGGGGGAGTCTCTAGCTGGCAGGGCACTCTTCGGCATAGTGGCAACACGAATCTCAAAGAGAGAAAACGTCCTTGTTCTCTGCCGCTTCCCTCTGGCTGTGCGCTGTCCCACACTGTATAACGTTGATACGACCCAGAAACTAAAGAGCGATCGGCACTTCATATTCCTGGCTAAAACTGCTCATTAATGTGAATGAAAATCTTACATTTGTAAGTCTGATCCAAATGAAACTACTGTCTTCCCACATGACCTTCACTCTTAGCCTCTTTATTCTTCCCCTGCTACTTATCTTACTATTGTACTACACATGCTGATTGGTTACTATCCACTTACTACATTCATCTCCTACACTGAACTGTCACTCAGCTACTGCCACTGGGTCTTCTGTGCACCTACCCTCCTCACCCCCCTTTCTTGACTCCTTTTCTCACCCCCCAAGGTTCATTGTCAGCATTTACTGTGGGTGGTACACTGCCCTGCAGATCGATGTCCGCTTCAACTACAAAGCGGACAAAAAGGTCATCATCTTAAACTTCTTAAAGAAGGATGGCTCCTGGATGGGTGAGAGGGTAACACAGTTCAACTTCCAGCGAGGGGAGGAGTTTGAGGTGAGGCCGTCCATGTATGTGTCACCATGGGACCAAGTTCAATTCCTCCATGTTTCAAGTTTTATTGTTGCATGTTTTCAGAAGATCACAGTAACATTCTTCTGCCACAGTTGCAGGGGGGATGGGTTGCAATGGGGGAATTGGACAAGCGTGCAGTACAGGACAAATAACAGGCATGTGTGCAGGTGGGGACTGGGGGGGCCTGGGCCCCCAGACTATTTAATGTGAACTCGTGCATGAAGGTTAAAGGTACTGAGTGCCTCTTTTTAACCTTTAAGCACCTGCCCCTCAAAAAGTCTCTGCACAGCCCTAACAAACAGCAATGCAATAAGGATCAAGGAATGTGCAATCTCATAGGGAACGCCATCGCTTCCTTTTTTGTTTAAACACTAAATAAATAAATAATTTTAAACCTTAATTAATCAGTTAATTAAATTAATTTTAAAAAATCTTAAATGATATACCAGAATGCACCTCACTCTTGTAAGGGAACAGCACATTGCCACACACCACCACCCAGGACATTAACCTACATCGCTAACCCAGTTGCAGGTTAAGGACCTTGCTCAAGGGCCCAACAGAGCAGAGTCACTCCTGGCATTCACGGTGTTCAATCCAGCAACCTTCCAATTGCTGGCACAAATCCCTAGCCTCAGAGCCACCACTCTGCCTGTCATTATTTCTGAGATAAAAGAATAGAATATTGTAGCTGACTCTTGTGCATATCAAACTATTCAACGGCGACTGAGGAGGCATCGGAGGGGGACCGTCAGGCGACCGCCGAGCAGGAGCCAGAGAGACTGCAGGCACCCCACGAGCCCCCGACAGGGCAACCGAGGGCGAGCCTGGGGGCAGGGAGGGCGGGAACTGGCCCCAACGTAAGTGTCCCCGCCATTTCCGGGATCTGGAGAGGCGGGGCCACCGCCGGGTTTTGCCCCTCTGTGGGCATGATGGAGGAGTCCCGCCTCTAATAGTGTCTACGGGGCCTGTCAAGACAAGCCCCGTGGGGTCCCAGTCCAGCTCCTCCTCCCCAGAGGAAGGCATGGGGTCATGATCCAGTATTGGAAGCACCGGAGCCACCGGGGTGCAGACTGGAGCCAGGACGTGGACTGGAGCAGTAACCTTAGGGATCTGAACTGGCGGCACAGGAACTGGCGGCGCAGGAACAGGAGCCACAGGAACAGGCGACACAGGAGCAGGAGGCGCAGCGGCGCCATCTCCCGGACTGGACGGGGCGCGGTAGCATCATCTCCCGGACTGGACAGGGGCGCGGTGGCGTCATCTCCCGGACCGGACAGGGGCACGGCGGCGTCATCTCCCGGACTGGACGGGGGCGCGGTAGCATCATCTCCCGGACTGGACAGGGCGCGGTAGCATCATCTCCCGGACTGGACGGGGCGCGGTAGCATCATCTCCCGGACTGGACAGGGCGTGGTGGCGTCATCTCCCGGACTGGACAGGACGCGGTGGCGTCATCTCCCAGACTGGTCGGGGGCGTTACAGGCTCCTTCGGGTGGAGATCTCTCCGCCAGCGAAGCAGGTCCCTCATCCCCGCCCGGAGTGATTCCCGCGCTGAGGGCGATGAGTCCGGGGTGACAGTCGCAAACGCCTGCTGCAGGGCGTCCAGAGACTGGGAGGCTTTTGGATCCTCTCGTCGTTTTCTCAAGATCACAACTTATTTTTCTCGTGATCCTGACATAACCAAAGTCGTTTTGTCAAGATCACAACATATTTTTTCCTTAGCATCTCGACATAACCCAAGTCACTTTCCTGAGATCTCGCAACAGGTTTAGTATTATCCTCATGGACGAACGCATCAGATTTTACTTTGATTGTGGACTGTCCCAAGACGAAATAACTGTATGTCTGTCCGTGCTATTAACGGATGCATTTATGGATTCTCAAGGCACATTATCTGGCACATTATTAGTCTATATCACCTGTTCATGGGAACATCTTCTATACAAAATTAGAACGAATTTGGCAAAATTCGAAATAATAAATCAGGCAATTACACATGGATTGTTGCAGGTGAAGTAAGCTTGCATCCAGATAATGTGCCATGAGAATCCATAAATGCATCCGTTAACAGCTATGTGGCTTGGCTTCAATTGAATGTAAGCCCATTAATATTATTATTAATTGTAATAATAATAATAATAATACTTTTTATTAATAGACCACCTTTCTCACACTTAATGATGCTTTACAATGCAAACAATAAGTAGTTAGGGCCAGGCACACTGTAATGTCATCTCTGCAATCTTCTTCCTCTCCTCTCCTGCACTCCAGCGGGATCCAGGGTTACCTGTATACCTCTTACCATTTGCCTGCTAAGCCAACATCTTTCAAACATCATCTGGTAACCATGGAGAAATAAATCGTGATCTCGAGAAAACAACTTTGGTAATGTCGAGATCATGAGAAAAATAAGTTGTGATTTTGGGAAAACAAGTTTGGTTATGTCAAGATTATGAGAATAGTAAGCCGTGACCTCAAGATAATGAAAATAAAACAAAATGTTGATGCATGTCCTCTACAGACTTTTGTTAATGCTACTATGCTGTCCATATAAAAAAAAATAAATAACAGACTATCCAAAAAACACATCACTCAGAATGGAGAACCTGATGGCATGATCCTTGTCTGATGCATCATGTGATTGGACGCCCGGCACCCGCGTCATTAACATGACATTCAGTCAGTCACAGTCATCAGCGCATGAAGGGCCTGCCGGTGCCGCAGAGGTCATAATTAAGTAAAAAACACGGCTCTCGGAAGACAGACATGAGGTGCATTTAAAAGAGCCGGTTCATTCACGACTGACACGTCGGTATGATGACCCAGACTTTTCCAGAACACCCAGACGGCCACTCTGCCCCTGACCTTACCCCAGTATAATTGGCTGCTAGAAACCCCTCGAATAGAGTGAACTGGAATATCGAGAAGCCTTATGCAATATTTCTTATGGTGAAAATTATAATTAGTTCCAGGTCCATCCTACAACACTAAGCTGTACCTAGTGCTACTACATACTGCTAGGGCTGTGACCCCTACAAACTGCATCTATGGCTACAGCAAGCTATAGGCTATAGGGCTCTTGAAGGAACAAACAGGCACGCTTAGGTTCACTCAAAAACACTTTAATTCAAGTAATACAAGGTAATTTTGCACTAAAATCAATATCAATATATATATATCAATTAAAAGCAATGCAAAATAACCCTGTACCACAAGGGATATAGAATAGCATATATCATACGCATAGGTATATAGAAAAGAAATCATAAAATACAGACAATGCAAACTATTATCAGAGTGGTAATAATTAATCCACATTAGTCAATAAAAACGCATAAGCAGCTGCAAAACTATTTACACTCGGACGTGCTATCATCACCCATCTTCACACACGGACTGGGGAGCCCTTTTCAGTCCTGGCAGGAGACCAACACGTGAGTTCCGAGAAATGCACGTTATCCCACGGCTGAGCTCCGGTCAGTACTGGAATCTCCCCCTTCCTTTATAATAAATTTAGTGCTGCGTGTGGGCAGGGGGGTAAGCTGGCCAGGCTCACCCCTTCCCCCCAGGCAAAATGTTGTCCAATTCCCCTTTTATCCGAGTGATGCTGCTTGCGATAATATAATACAATGGGCGTCCTTGCGCCAGGTGTCTTTGTGCAACGCCTCCCTGTCCCCCCCTAAAGGCAATACAGGGTGCTGTATACCGATCCCCCACCCTATCTCCCGAAACCAAGATAAGCATACTGCATGTCGATCTAATGCCCAGATTAGCATCCTGGCTTCTTTTTATGAGTCCAAGTTATTTATGGTTTTACAGGGGATCGGTAAATAACGTGTTTGTGCAGTGTAGCACCATTCAGGGTGAATCATGGACGATTTAACTGAATTTCAGGATGATCAGTCCACATGCGATCAGAATTAATCCACAATTACAACTTCCCAGAATATTGTAGTGAAACGATTAATTCCATACCACGTGGGTGACGTAATCATCCGTGAATTCATCCTAATACAGAAGGTTACTGGTGTGATTCCCATGAATGTCAGGAGTGATTCTATTCCATTGGGCTCTTCAGCTGCAATTGTGTCGTTCTGGGTATGACAATAACTATTTAATTTAGCTGGAGCTAAATTTAGCTGGAGATCCTGAATGTTCTTTTGAATGCTGTTTGCTCCATAGTGCTAAATGGATGGAGACCTTCAGCCACAAATTTCATCACGACTGTTGCTTGTGATACTTTTATTCCATCCAGTTTCAGTTGCTTCAATGAACCCCCTGGTATTTCTGACTTTCCTGTAAGCATGCCTGAAATTTTAAGTAACAAGACCATAGTTTGTCAGGGTACTGTGTGTTTTTATGTATTAGAGAAGCTAGTTAGTGAATCAGCATCTGAATGACCACCTTCAGCGAACATTGTCCACCTCACATTTTTCAATTCTTTTTTTCCCCAGATATTTGTCACCTTTGAGAAAGATATTTTTAAAGTCAAGATGCCTGGTGACGCCTCTCGGACATTAGTCAATTATTTTGGTAAACGGACATTCACGTACATCAAAGTAAAGGGAGATGTTAGCAGCTGGGCCATCGACCCTCCAGGCACTGGATATGGATGCTGGCTGATGTGATCTGTGCTCTATTCTCTGTAAAACTTCACCATGCTGCTTATTGTTTCTACTGCTATTGCACTCGTGACTATACCACATGTTCATCCTTGCTACCTTTCATCGTTAACCTGCTTGTGTTTGTAAGCTGTTATGTGCAAAAGCAAGTTTTCTTTTGTTTGTGAAAGAGAAGAATCACCGACCCATTATGTTCATGGGAAAGAGAGGAAGAATCTGTGATGTAGCCCTAAGTTTTCTATGTTTCTTTGTTCAAATGCTTTGCTATTTTATCATTAAGTAAAACTTCTAAAATAATTTTCGATTTAGGGCTAGTCTTTAGTTTTATTTTGTTCTTTAACTCATACTGTATACACCTCCAGACTGTATTCACCATCACTCACCTCTCCCATCCTAACTGAAGTCAGACTGTCACCACGGTTACTGTCGCTGTGCCGCGCCTGGACCTGCACATCCCTCACCTCGCCATGTGACATCACCAACATACCAAAATGACACATATGAACACAATGCAGAGTGCCATGCTGAGAGGGTCCCGGGCCTGGTCTGCCCTGTCCACAATTTTTTTACCAACATACCAAAACACAATGCAGAGTGCCATGCTGGGAGGGTCCCGGGCCTGGTCTGCCCTGTCCACAAATGTTTTAGCAAAAAATACAATGGGACTTAGAATGCTCAGTACTTCTATGTCTGTACCGCACTCTGGTTAGATCTAGACTCGATTATGTGTTACGGGACCTGGGCACCTTGGCGTGGCTTTGCTGCTTCTGTTTCTGGCTTTGCTACTACTGGTCCAGCTACAATCAGGACAATACAATACAATTTTATTTATATAGCGCATTATCACAACATTACATTGTCTGAATGCATTTTACATTTTCTCTGCCACATAAAGACCCCCCAGTGAGCAAGCCAAAGGCAACTGTGGCAAGGAAAAACTTCCTAGGACGAAGAAACCTTGGGAGGAACCAGACCCAATGGGGAGCCCATCCTCCAGGGGCCGGCAGAGGAGTCAATCAAACAAACCGAACAAAACAAGACAGAACTAAGTTTATACAGAACATGTGATGAAATTTCTGTCTCTATATGGGGC
>JAODKL010000049.1:6115831-6126933 GCA_026780765.1 Petrocephalus schoutedeni
CACACACAGACCAAACACAGGCACACACAGACCAAACACAGGCACACACAGACCAAGCACAGGCACACACAGACCAAGCACAGGCACACACAGACCAAACACAGGCACACACAGACCAAGCACAGGCACACACAGACCAAACACAGGCACACACAGACCAAACACAGGCACACACAGACCAAACACAGGCACACACAGACCAAGCACAGGCACACACAGACCAAACACGGACACACACAGACCAAACACAGGCACACACAGACCAAACACAGGCACACACAGACCAAACACGGACACACATACATCCAGGGATGGCTGCCATTGCATAATCTCACACACTTGCTCATCTACTCCAGCACAGACGCACACTGAATCATCTTTGATGTTCTGTGGGTTCAATTGTATTTTTAGCACCTGCCTGGTAGATGTTTAGGCCCTCGGACTGTGGTGGACTGGGCGGGGGGGTGCCTGAAGCCTGATCTTGTTGGTCTGGATGGTGTGGCCTTGTGTGCATCTTACATGGCTCCCGGTGTGATGGAATCTGCAAGAAGGACCTCCTGTCTCCTCAGGTCCCCCTTTGCCGCAGTGGCCGACTACTCCGTGACCCGGAACAGCGTGATACAGCTGTGCCTGGAGCTTACCACCATCGTCCAGCAGGTAAACACACTCTACAGACTGAGTATCAGACCTCAAGGTCTGAAGGATATGCGGCAGGGCTCTAGGGTGGCCTGGAGGTTTGTAATATCAGCTTGTATGCTAAGCAGCAACATCTGATGTATTATTAGATTCGTCATCACTGTCCTGCTCAAATCACTGTGCAGAGTGACCTTTAAATGATTACTGAAGTGACAGTGCAGTGACAATGCAGTGACTAAGAGCAGTAGCAGAGCAGAGTAAAAGCAATGACATTCCAGTGACTAAGAGCAGTAGCAGAGCAGAGTAAAAGCAGTGACAGTGCAGTGACTAAGAGCAGTAGCAGAGGAAGAGCAGTGACAGAGTAGTGACAGCACAGTGACAGTGCAGTGACTAAGAGCAGTGACTAAGAGCGGTAGTAGAGGAGTGAGGAGGAGCAGTGACAGCACAGTGACAGAGCAGTGACTAAGAGCGGTAGTAGAGGAGTGAGGAGGAGCAGTGACAGCACAGTGACAGAGCAGTGGGTCAGGGCTGTAGCAGTTACAGAGGAGTGACAGTGCAGTGACAGTGCATTGAGTAAGACCAATGACAGAGCAGTGGCAAGAGCAGTGTCAGAGCAGTGAGGAAGATTAGTGACAGTGCGGACAACGTGGTAAAACCTATTACTTTTTAGCTTGTGGGGACATTTCTCAGGTCATCACAATGTAAAACTCAATTTAATAAATATCTCTGAATGCAATCAAATAGAGACTAAAATAGTCAAAAGTTCTGTATTTTGTTTGGTGACTTATGATTAAGGTTAGGGCTGCCTAAGGGTTAGGGTCATAGTTTGGATTAGGGTCATTAACAGAGAAATGAATGGGGAGTCCCCACAATGATAGGAAGATATAAACAGTGTGTGTGTGTGTGTGTGTGTGAGTATGTTCATGTGATTGCACATGAGTGTGTGTGTGTGACCCAGCAGCAGTGGGCGGACGCTCGCTCTCTCCTGCTCATGCTCTGCACTGCAGCTATTTCATTTGTCATGGAGCAGCAGGCCATCGTGGGTGACAACTGAACCCCCCCCACCCACACCTCCCACCCACCAAGACGGACGTGATCGGAACATTAACTCCTGCGGCTCTCGGGAGAGCGGATGCTGTGGGCTGGCTGGTGGGAATATAGTGTCCTGTCAGGAGCAGTGAGGAGCTGCGAGGAGCTGGCTGCCTGAGTGTCAGTCTGACGCTGAAAATATAAACGTCGTGTGTTGAGTCAGAGAGCAGGGGATTGTGGGTAGGAGTGAATGTGTGCCCAGTGAGCCGCATCTTTTTCTCTGTTCTGCAGGACTGCACCGTGTATGAGACCGAGAACAAGATCTTGCATGTGGTAAGTCTGATCCACCTTCAAGGTCCTGATTTAGATAAGTTGGACCCACCTCAGAGGTCCTGAGGAAGCACATGCATGGCTGAGATGACAGAACCTTCAGGCACAGTCTCCCTGTATGATGCATCTATCACTGCCTCATATCCAATAGGCTCATCTCGCTGCAGCTGTTGTTATATGTGGCTGACTGCGCCCTCTCCAGGTAGTCGGCTGTGACTGCACTAGCCAGTTAGACTGACAGAACGTAAGGACCTCACAGCAGGAAGCGTAAGGTCTGAGGTACATGTCTATTTTCTCAGTGTAAGACTCTGTCTGGGGTCTGCGACCACATCATCTCTTTATCCTCGGACCCCGTGGTCTCCCAGTCTGCTCACCTGGAGGTGGTCCACCTGTGCAACATCAAACCTGCAGAGGGATTGGTAAGATCGCTTTTTTATCCAAATATACAACATGTTTCAGGTGGGATGTGCTGCCACCTAGAACTGGCCTGGAGGCTTTGTGACACAGTAGCGCAAACATAAAAACATGATCCTGAACACGTTAGGACTGAGGTTTTGGGAACTATAAGCTCATATATCTGTTGGAACACAGGCAGAGCCTAAAGGCTTGTTTGTTTGTTAAAGTGTGATGCAGATGCCTGTGAAGTGGGAATCCCATCCCCAGCTCTAACTCCTCCCTTCCTCACCCACAGGGCATGTACATCAAATCCACATACGACGGACTGCACGTCATCACAGGAACTACAGAGGGAGTATGTGTACATTATTCATTATTGATGTATATGTGGCCACCTTGCAGTGTATCTGCTGGCATGTAGACTAGCATGTGATCAGTCAAAGTCAGGCTGCAGTCACAGTCATACATCACAGTCAGGCTTCACAGTCACAGTCAGGCTTCAGTCTGACATCATGGTCAGGCTTCCATCACAGTCAGAAGTCACATTCAGGCTTCACTGTCAAAGTCAGGTTTCGCAGTACCAGTCAGATGTCACAGTCAGGCTTCACAGTCACAGTCAGGCTTCACAGTACCAGTCAGATGACACACTCAGGCTTCACAGTCACATTTGGGCTTCAGTCAGACATCATGGTCAGGCTTCCATCTCAGTTAGATGTCACATTCAGGCTTCACAGTCACGTTCAGGCTTCATGGTCTCAGTCGGAAGTCACATTCAGGCTTCATGGTCTCAGTCAGATGTCACAGTCAGGCTTCACAGTCACGTTCAGGTTTCATGGTCTAAGTCAGATGTCACATTCAGGCTTCACAGTCACGTTCAGGCTTCATGGTCTCAGTCAGATGTCACAGTCAGGCTAATGGTTCCAGTTTAAGGAACCAGCCGAATGTTTCAAATGATCTGTTCAGTCCCCAGCCGATCGCTGTAAGAAGATCCATGCAGGGGATGAGGTCATCCAGGTCAATCACCAGACTGTGGTATGTTCCTAGAATGGGCCAGGTTGATTATTAATTTCTGCTTATCACTATTGTTCATTTCCACCAACACAGTGCCAGAGTTGGTGTCCGACTTTTTGCCAATTCAGAACTAGTTCAGAACTAGAAATGAGTGTTTCCACTGGGCCAGAAAAAAACTGTTCCAGCACGGCATCACAGAACAGCTGGTCTTAGAATTTGGAACTGTAATGTCAGCGAAAATGGGACAAGCTATCGGGTCCGAAGCTTCCACATACCCGGAAAATTCAATCCATATCCAGTATAGCTTTGTCTAATATTACTGGGGCTGGCAGTTGAACAACTTGACAGCTTATTAGCAGAATAACGTCACGTCATTTTTTTATTCTGTTGAAAACGAAAGATCGATTTAACAAATTATAAACATGTCACTGGTCGAATAAATGAAATAGTGTGCTACCCAAGTGGCAAAAAGATCAAGAGGAAGAAGCGAAGTTCGATTTTTAGTAGACTCTAATTGGCCAATCTTCAAAAAGACAGTGGTAAAACAGCGAATAAACTCACACATACAGACGGGTGGCCTCTAAGGAGACAAAAGTGGATATAGACAATAGGAGAGTGCAAGGCGTCATATTCTGAAACTTTTATTTTGTTTTGGCAGCTTATAAAATCTTAAACAGATTAATCCAAAAAAACGCAATACATATGAACCTTTACCCTCACTTCCGGCTGCGTAACTTTTCTGCTCTAAATGGCAGGTTCTCAAAAGGCACCAAGCAAGAACCAGCCCAGCACCGGCTCCGTGTTGGTGGAAACGAGACATTTGTTAGTGCTGCCATATGTCAGTGTTTTCACAATGTGATACTGTGTCTCTGTGATTATCTGTCGGTGCTGCCACCTGTCTGTGGTTATAAATGCTCATGATAGTGTGTCTCTTGTGACTGATCTACGTCAGTGCTGCTGTGTGTCGGTACGTCAGGCTGAGTGTCTGTGTCTCTCATAGGTGGGCTGGCAGTTGAGGAATCTGGTGAATTCTCTGCGCGGAGATCCTAGCGGGGTGGTGCTGACGCTGAAGAAGCGCCCCCAAAGCACGCTGGGATCAGCCCCCGCCCTTTTGAAAAACATGCGATGGAAGCCCCTGGCGCTGCAGGTAGGCCGCCGCGCGGCCATGACGGCGTCCTGCCCACGTTCTGCGCCCTCGTCCCATACAGGGGTGCAGATGTAGTTGGTCTGTTTGTGTGCATGCTGGTAGTGACTGTAGAACAGCCTGGGGTAATTACTAGAGGGGCACTGCAAAGTAATTATCGGTATCTGTACTTATTCAACCAACAAAATAATCTGTCTCTGTGTCTGTATTTGAATAGAAGACCGGAAGTGGCTGTGGTTCATACCAGTAGTCCTGTTAAAAGTGTATTTTGTAGCCTAGTATAATTGGTAATGCAATTGTACCTTAGCTAGTTTTATGATCTGTCTCAACCTCCCCACCCCCCTTAACTGGAAGACATTGAACAATCTGCCCCACTGAAAAAAACAGCTTGACCAGCTGAACCAGTAATCACCTTAACCTGGTTAAGCTGCTTGACCAATTTATGACAGCAAACCAGGTTAAGGTAGGTTTTCGCATCTGCTTAAGATGGTCATTCTAATGGGTTTAGCTGGTCATACTAACATGACCAACTGGTGATCTACTCAGCTAAACCATCAAAGAGCAGCCTGAGCTGTGATATGACCACCTAAGACAGCGTTAGACCATCTTAAACCGTAAGCTGGTCTTTAGCTGTTTTATTCAGCAGGGAGAAACTGAAATATAAGATCTATGAATTGAAAGATTCTGTTTTGCATTGGAAATAGAAGCTGTTTACAGTCATGATTTAAAGAAAATCATCCTTCATTTGAAGAGAATATCTTAAATTCCAGGGATTTCGCGTTTGTTGACGTTAATGTTATTGAAGTTTGCCAGGGAAACATGAATTACTGCTGTACGACAGTAATTACGTTACAGCAACGCAAGATATACTTTTTTGTACATTTGTTTTTTTAATGGAAGGAATTAATACATACAGCTAAAATGACAAGTAATGTACAGGTTTAGGGGTTTGGGTTTGCTTAGGGGTCTGAAAGAAATCTGCCCCTGACACTGACACCGATTGCGAGTTTCCCGGAGAGAAAACCGGGAGAGATCAGCTCTCAGCCCTCTGCCCGCTGTGCGCTACCTTGGAGGGCCGACGACAGAACACAGCGTCAACTTTTATATAATTTGTATCAAAGTCCTGTGTTTCAAACAGAATGGGAATTTATATGTTGTAGCCGTCCACATTGATACAAATCGATCCAGTGAAACATAGACGTGAGGCAGGGCGCTGACCTTTGCCGAATGATAACGTGAAACTTCGGGACGAAAAAAATGTCTGTATACAATGCAGTGCGTTACCCAAAAAAATTTATTGGTGTTGAGGTGCACCCCTAGTGATTATCCAGTGTCCTTTCTGCCCTAACAGCCACTCGCCCCATCGAGCCCCACCAGCAGTGTGGCCACGTCCTCCAGCACCATCAGCACGCCCTCTAGGCGCAACAGCTCCGCCCTGCAGGACCTCTTCATCCCACCCCCCCCTGCGGAACCCTACACCCCCAGGTGCCGGAAGCACACCCACGCACACTGCTCATCAGCTCACGTACACACGTACATTCCCATGCTCTCATGGACCTGTGGTGTACGTTTATGGGTTTGCCCGTGCGCTTGTTTACCCGTGGGATGCCCTTTCCGTTACCATAGAGACGAGCAAGGTAACCTGCCCGGGGATGACCTGCCTCGTCACCATGGGACCATCCCTGTTGCCAAGGGCTCGGAGTCCCCCAACTCCTTCCTGGACCAGGAGCACCACAAGCGGTTCCCGCTGGGGGAGCAGGAGGCCGTGCTCTACTGCTACGAGTATGAGAAGAACCGGGGAACCCCCCCCGGGCGGCGGGACGGCACGCCCACCTACGGTACGCCTGACCTCTGACCCCTGCGGCTCTTTGTTAGGATTCACATACGGTGCTGCTACGAGGCGGGAAAGCACCAGAAGGGGGGAACAGAGAAGCACACATTCCGCTTGAGGGGCATCAGCCGAATGCTCGGCTCAGGGGCGGAGGTTTTAGCGTATCCCGGTGACGGTGGATATTATGGTCTGCCTCTCCTGTCACGGGGTGCTTTCACACTGCCGGAACCTTTTTCTGCGTTTTTGTTGTGCTCGCACCTCAGAAACTCTGCTCCGATTTTAGTTCCTCGGAGGCAGTTTCAGAACCTGTTTTTAGTACCTACTCCAGACTAGGTACTGCTGGGGAGGTGCTCAGGGCGACAGCTTGCTGATTTGTTGACCACAAGCACCGGCATCTACTTGGACGTTACGTGGAATTGCAGAAAAAGAGACGTAGTCGAGCAGAAATTGAGCAGATGGAATTATTTTTGTCCCCCAATTACAGTTAATGTATCAATTAGTGCATTTTTGCTTCCATCCCCATATTTATGCATCAGAAGATTTGATCGTTAACCAATATAGTTTTCTCTGATGTTGCCAGTGCCAGCAGTGAAACTTGATAGTGCTTATTAGCCGGATAACATTACATTGTTTTTTTATTCTGAGGAAAATGAAAGGTCGATCTTGCAGGCGTGATTTTATAAGAATCACAAACATGTGAAGTAAAATATAAATGAGATGCTGTGTTTTGATCACAAGTGATCCCACCAATAATTAACTAGCAAAATTACTTACTTATCCTCCATTGTTTCGGGATGGCCGTGTAATTTTGTATGAAACTATGTGTGAAATTTAACCTTTGAGCTATTTGCATCTTCCGTGTTCATCATAAAGATCCCAAATCCCAGTGAAAGTTGGCAGGAGCTACACAAATACCAGGTCACGATGGTCGGGGGCCTTTTAATCCTGTTGGAACTTTGGTGCGAAAGCACCTGTGGTTCCTCACATGACTGCAGATTATCCTGGTCTGCCAGCACGGTCCTCCCAAAGCGGGCCTCGAGGAGCAGAGTCTGCCGAGTCGGCGCGTTTTCGGGCATTAGCGTCAGGGTTAGCGTTAGCGTTGGGGCGCTGAGACGCTGATCACTCTGTGTGTGCGGGCGCCGGCGTGGGTCCTCTTCAGGAAGGCTGCGGCCCATCTCCATGCCGGTGGAGTACAACTGGGTGGTGGATTACGAGGATCCAGCCAAGATGAAGAGAGACAGCAAAAGAGGTGAGTGGAAGAGGAGGAGGAAGAGGAGGAGATGAGTCACACATGCAGAACATCACCCAGTTCATCCAAAACGTCTTCCCACATTTCCCTACACCCCCATATCCCATTCCTACTCTTCTTCTCGTCCCGTCTTTCTATTTTAACGTTGCCATGGGAGCTTCCGCGGTAAGCCTGCTGGTCCCATCCCAGAGGTGGTTACCGGCGGTTACCGCGCTGAAAGCGCTCCCTCCCCGAGCTCCGAGCCGACGCCGTTTCCGCTCCCGCCCACTTCCCGTCCAGAGAGCTCTCTGCTGCGCTACGTGAGCGAGGACGTGGCCCCCCCGGAGGAGTACCTGACCAGCCGCAGCAGCAGGAGGAGCAGGAGGAAGGGGGAGAAGGAGGGCCAGGTGCCCACGCTGCAGATGGAGGTGATGCGGCAGGAGTCCATGTCCACGCCCGTCTCCGACTCCCTCTACCATGTGAGTCCTGCTTCCCACTGATTCCTCCTCCTTCTGCTACGTCGGTGTTACGTATTTGGGAAGGAGTAGCAGCCTGTGTGTGGGATTACTGCATGTGCACACACACACTCTCGCACACACGTACACACAGACAGACACACTGACTTACAGACAGAAACACACACACAGTTTATACGGTTTATTCCTGTCATTGTGGGGACTCTCCATTAATTTCTATGGACATGACCCGAATCCTAACTATGACAACGTCAATCCCTACCCAGCACTAACCTTAACTATAAGTAACCAAAGGAAATACAGGACTTTTAAACTATTTCAGTTTTTTCCTTCATTTAAAGATTTTTATTAAAATGAGGTTTATATTGCGAGCACCTGAGAAATGTCCCCACAAGTAATAGGTTTTCGATATTGAGGGGTCATTTGATCCCCATAATGTGGAAAATACAAACCCACGCGCACACACACACGCACACGCACATGCACACACACACACACACACACAGTCTCAGCGTACCTATCTAAATGGAGACGTTCCATTCATTTCTATGGGAAAAACCCTAATCCCAATCACGACACCCTTAACCCCAACCCAGCCCTAACCTTAACCATAAGTACCCAGCCCAAATGCAAGACTTTTGGCACTTTTACCTTTTTTATTCCATTCACAGTTCCCAAAAGTAGGGAAATTTCAGGTTTTACCACACTGTGGGGACATTTTGGTGCTCAAAAGTGATCTATGCAAACCCACACAAACACACATACAGTCATACACTCACACACACAGAAACACACACACACTCATACAGTCACATGCACTTTCGCACAGGCACAGTTTGGCTGGTGCGTCGTGGCGCCGTGTCACGGGGACAGATGGTACCGCGTCTGCTCTCCCACCAGGCCACAAAGCCCCCTGAGATGGGGGGCGCTAGAGGACACGCTGCAGCCCAGTCCACTGACACCATGCAGAATATGCTGTACTGTTCTCCCTGCCTCTTTTGTGGGGTCAAAGGTCAGGCCCTGCCAAGGCCTGCAAGTTCCCCAGTCCGGTACAGAAGGTCCCGCCATGGAAGGGGGATTTCAGGGTAATTGGCTTCCTCTTGCTGGGGATTCACCGCAGAAACACGTGGGATGTGAGCATCGGAATACGTAGCCTCTCCAGCACATTGCTGGAGCAGACAGCAGCAGGACGGGTCTTGGGGTCATACTTAATTAAATGGCAGTATCTATCTGTGCTGCGAGCTCACAGACGGCAAGCCTGCACCATGTACCATCAGCATCCCGCTAACCCAGCAGCTCTGCTGGGGGGGGGGGGGCACTTAGCTCTCCGGCCAGCCGTCTCCAATGGGTCTACACTGAGCAACGAGGACAGGCGGGTCGCTGATCCGTTCAAAACCGTCCCTCTCAAATGTTTTACAGACCTTCCAGCCGTCGTCGCTGCTCTCCAAGTCCAAGAAGAAGAAAGCAGGTGATGACGGACCTTCTCCTGCCTTTGTTATGGCCCCGCCCCCCATGTGACCCCGGCTCTGACCCTCCTCCCACCTCACCCCCCACCCCCCACCAGTGATCCCGCTCCCCACCGTCAGCAAGCGCCGGGTGTCCTGTCGGGACCTGGGCCAGGCCGACTGCGAGGGCTGGCTCTGGAAGAAACGAGACGCCAAGAGCTACTTCTCCCAGAAGTGGAAGAAGTACTGGTTTGTGCTGAAGGAGTCCTGCCTCTACTGGTACATGGACGAGGAGGTGAGGGGGTTTGCCTGCAGCTGCGACTAACGCAGCGCTTTCCAGCATCCTTATTGGATAACCGCGTTCTTCCCCTCATCCCGAGCTTTCCATTTGCCCCTGTAACCCTTTTCTGTGCACATTCCTGGTCGATTCCGTCATTCTTAGTCAGACTTAACAGCCTCTATGGTAAGTCGATAAATATTCATGAGGTCTGACCCTCCTTTGACAATGAAACGTCACAGTAGAGATAAAGAGATAAAGAACGGCTTTCTCTTAAACGTCCTCCGGCTCTGAGAGCTCAGAAAAGGTTCTGTGAAAGAGGGTCGGGTTGCGGGCGAGGTCAGTATGGTAATAGCGCAGAGATGAATCAGGCCGACGCGGGAACAGGGACAGCGGATGGGTCTGGGTTGTTGGCTGAGAACGAGCGTTCAGTGGGCTTCAAGTGGATTTGCATACTGATTCACCTAAAATAAATTTTATCGCAGTACCAGAACAGAGCGCATTAGGGTCAGAGATCAGGGGTTAGAACGTACTTTCTGGAGAACTGCTATGGAGCATGAACTCGGAAGAGCCCCCCATGTTCCTCTCCCAGGACGAGAAGGCAGAAGGTTTCATGAGCCTGCCGGAGTTCCACATCGACCGTGCCAGTGAATGCCGCCGGAAGTAGTGAGTGCTGGTGCAAAAGCACTGCCGTCTTGTCTGCTGTTTGAGTGTGTAATTTGTGTGTAAGATGTGTGTGTTTCATTTTAGTGTGTGTGACATTGCTGTGTGTGGTGTTACTCTATGTGTAATGTCTGTGAATGTAATGGCTGTGTGTGATTAACATCTATGTGTGATGTTCCTGTGTGTAATGTCTGTGTATGTAATTGCTGTGTGTGTGTGTGTGTGTGTAACATCTGTGTCTGATGTTCCTGTGTGTGTGATGTCTGTGCATGTAATGGCTGTGTGTGATGTTCCTGTGTATGTAATGGTTGTGTATGTAATGTCTGTGTCTGACGTTCCTGTGTGTGTAATGTCTGTGTATGTAATGGCTATGCGTTTAATGTTTTTGTAATATTGTAATTGTAATATTTCTGCCTCTCTGCCTTTCAGTGCTTTCAAAGCTTGTCATCCAAAGATAAAAAGTTTCTACTTTGCAGCTGATGGCGTGGATGATATGAACAGGTGAGAAACAGAGAGTATAAAGACATACAGATAGAGAGGTATAAACATTAGTAGATGGGTAAAAACACAGACAGACAGGTATAAACACAGGCAGATGGGTAAAAATGCAGACAGACAGGTATAAACACAGGCAGA
>JAODKL010000049.1:6178140-6193302 GCA_026780765.1 Petrocephalus schoutedeni
GCATCCTGTCGCTGTCGCTGAACCTACAGGAGGACGAGTCCCCCGGTCACGGGTGTGAGAGCCCCTCCCGTCCGCCCGTCCCAAACCCGGGGCTCTGGGGCCTTACCTGGCGAGCAGCTGGTTGTAGGAGCCTTTGAGCTCCTGGTGCTTCTCGGAGTCATCCTGCAGCCGCGCGTTGTGCTGCAGCAGCTGCTGGATATCGGCCCGGGCCTTCTCCGCCTCCAGCGCCTGGCCGCTCAGCTGCTCCTGCAGCTCCTCCTTCCGCTGCTGCGCCTCCTTCAATAGGGCCGCCAGCTTGCATGCCTGTGGGCAGCGTTGTTAAGTAACGGAATACAAGTAACGGCGTTAAGTATTTATGGTGCGTGCCTTTATCCCTCGGATAATGCGCGCTCCCGTTTCTCGGAAAAAAAAAAAAATCGGAGAAATGCCTCCAAGCAGCCCAGAGTATCCCGAGTTTCAGATTCAAGATGGCTGGCTACTCACTGCAGGTTCCAGAACCCGTCGCGAATGAGGAGGATTCGCGGATGTTTGGTAGAGTAACTAAAAATTGTAACAACGACAAATAAATACAGAAAAACATTCACGTATCCTCCTCAAGGTTAAACAGGTGAACGGCGTACGCTTGGAGCCGTTCGTCCTCTGAAAGAGCTTCCATCTTTAGCCCGAGTTCGGCAAATGGAATGCATCAGACTCGGTTTTCCTTGAGTTTTTAGCGAATGTGACGTCATTCCGAGTTCCGACCTCCGAGGATAATGGAACGCACGATTAGAATACAAAACATGAGTGACTGTATTCCGACAGTTACAATTTAAATAGATGGTAATTAGAATAGTTATATTGTTGAAATGAATGGATTAGTTGAAGGAATTTAACCATTTCACATGTTTATTCACTTTCAAATTAAATAATGGCCATTCGACGCATTTCCCAGAAGTCCTTGAAATAAATCACGCAGCTACAAGCCTAGGTGCGGTTACGCTAGCTGGCTGCGAGTTGGCCAATAGCCAGGACAGGGCTGTGCTTCTGTCTGGGAGATTCCATCACTATTCCACGTTTATGGAAGAAAAAGGAGAGTGTGACATCTTTGTGCAGTGCAACCTCTATTTACCAGCCACCAAATGACTTCCTGCGCCCACACACTTCCTACTTCAAGAAGCTTCTTGAAGTTAAGTCCTTCCTCCCCCCGCAAACATAACCACATCCTCCTTCCCCCCTACCCATTGTTCTCACCCCCCCCCCCCCCCACACCTAATAGACAATTCTCTTGCAGATCGACATTGACATTAATCACGCTGCTGGTCCATATTCTACCTCTTCTCGTTTTTGCACCTTTTGTAGATACAGCTTGTAATTTATTACATGACTTATTGTGTTCTGTATTCATATCTCTATTGCTGATGGTCACTTTACTACTTATTCTGCCACATCTTACATGATTCTTCCATGTTTCCTTTGGTACTCTTATGCCTACCAGCAACCATGCACCTTATGTATATATTGATAACGATTTAATAATTTTTTAATGTTTAGTTTCTCTACTTTTTAGGTCTGTGTTTGTGCTACACTGCTCAAATTGCCCCTCGGGGACAAACACTTAAGTTTTTCAGAATTGAAAATAAGTTAGTTTTTTCGCCTGGCTAAATTCATCCGCAGCTTATTGGTCAGCTTGCCTGTCCTAGCCCTTTATAGTTCTGCTATATGTTAAATTCGGTTATTTACCATGCTATCTAGCTCAATGGCTGAACAACAGAATTGTCTTAAGTAGGGTGTGATTGCCACATTCATACGGATGTAAAATGCAAGACAATGCTGAAGTAATCCAAAGTATTTAGAATACGTTACTCACATTGAGTAATCTAATGGAATACATTTCAATTACATTTTAGGGCATGTATTTTGTACTCTGTACTGGAATACATTTTAAAAGTAACCTTCCCAACACTGCCTGTGGTTGGGGCATGGAGCGTCGTTCAGGCCCAAGTAGGGCGGCAGGGGAGCAGGGCTCACATTCTTAGGGCCTCACCTGGGCCTCGGCCTGCGCGCGCTGGCAGCGGTACTGTGCAATGACGCGGTCGGCCTGAGACAGCGCCAGCGCCTTGGCCTCCAGCAGGTCCTGCAGGCGACCCTCCTTGGCCTAGAGGAACGACAGACCATCAGGTAGGACAAGCGGGCACTGTGGGCAGACTGACAGTGACATTAAAGGACAGACACGGTACAGACCGCCAACGCAGAGATCTTCTGCTCGTAGACGTCCATGAGCTCTGACACACGCACGTCCTTCATCTGATCCTGCAACTGCAAAAAAAAAAAAAAAAAAGCCTGATGCAGAAGCACAGACCTGGGGCGGCAGCAGCGCTCACAGCACAGGCAGCTCTGTGAGACGTAGCCTAACCCACCTCGGTGCCACTCTGCAGCCTCTCGATCAGGCTCTGGATGTTGTCCCGAGATGGGTCTGGCGTATGGGGGGCCGGGCAGCCCCGGCCTGCACCTGGGAGGGGGAGGGACTCCAGGGCGGGGAGCTGGCTGACTGACAGCTGCCGATAAGCATTGTTGGCAGCGATACTCTCGCCGAGGCTGTGGGGAGGGGCCAGAGGCACGGGGCAGTCAGTCTCCCTGCATTAATATCAGATCCCTACAAGCAGAGTAGGATTGTTCCCATGCTCCTCTAAAGGCCAAACTCACACGAGGGCTGGAAAGTCCGGGAGAGGGGCAGCTTCACGCAGGATGCGGAGGGCGGTCTGCACATGCTCCCTGCGGTCCGACGTTAAGGCTAGCGACAGCGGGCCGGCCATGCGTTCGTCCTGCAGGCAGCACACAGAGATAGGCACTTCGCTATTATGCTGCAGCAAAGTGAGCACATTATGCCAATAGGACAAACAATTATAGAAATGCTATTTTTTCTTTTTTTCTGACCCCACTGATTAGAAGTAGGGCTGAACGATTTATCGATTTCACATCGAAATCAGGATTTGAAACAATGCGATTAGCAAATAGCAAAGGCTGCGATTTAGGATATGAATTATACAGCATGTCTGACCCAGGGTTTAAAACTGTTGTGACTCGTGAGAATAGTTTTGCAAATTCATTTCATCTTCCTTGTGTGACAGTCAGTCTCACCAACCAGAAATGGCGTGCTCCTTACGTGCCAGTCATGCTCACATATCAGAGGTGGCCCAAAGAGTACATGCCCACAAACAACAGACACATGAAACCCAAGGAAAACGTTGTATTTGCATTGCCATAAAATACCATAAAATGGCAGGATGAACAGATTGGGCAGTGCCAGAACATATCATTCGGTGCAGGTATGCTTAATAATGGTGCGTATGTGTACGTGTGCAAGGCATAAATCAAGGAAGTGGGACAGATCGGGTAATAAATTCATGTCATTCGTTCCTACGCTATCAAACTTTAGGTCTTCTGGGAAAAAATGTTGAAACTATAATGGAAAAAATAATGCCTCAAGACATCACTATATCAAGACTTAATACTTTTCAATGGCTTTAAATTTTCACGAAATTGATTTATCACTTTTCAATGCTTTTTAATGACCCACGGATACCCTGATATTGTTTAGGGACGTGCATGTAACAATACATAACAGAACGTACACAAAACAAAGTTACATAGCACAATGTACATAGAATCCATAAATAAAAGTCCACATGATGGCTACCACACCTGCAGAGTCCTGTAGAAGCTGGTCTCCATGTCACACACCAGCTGCTTCATGTGGCTCATCAGGTCCAGCATCTTCAGAATCACCTCAGACATCAGCTGGCTTGCAGGTTTAAGCACACATACATGGTGTGAGGATCACAAGAAGCTTCCAGAAGACAATCAGAGGAGGTGATTTAGAGAAACCCACCTGAGTCCGGAGTCTGTGCTGGAACAGCCTACAGCTGCGTCCATGTGACCGCTGGAAAACAGCGCCCCCACCTGGGCCAGGCAGAGCGCAGCACTTAGCTCCTGTGATACCAGCATCCGCGTGGAATCCTCTCTGCACAGCGGTGACTCAGTCAAGGATGTGTACAGACTGACGGACAGAGAGGGGGACCCACAGAGACACAGACAGTCATGGATAGAGAGCGTAGAGAGACAGCAGGTTTGAGGATATTAAGCAGCAGCTCCAGGGCTCGAGACGCCCGCAGGCAGTACTCCTTAACCGCTGCCTGCTCAGACATCACCTCGGGGGGCTGTAACAGGTCCCGCAAGACCGGGAGCAGTAACTGCAAGAAAGGCATCACCAGCCCAACCAGAGAGGAGTCGAGGGCCTCCTGCAGGAGAAGAGAGACAGCATAAGTGGGGGAGGGGGTACACAGGGAGGGACACACAACAAGGGACATAGACTCACCTCAAACAATCCCGTTAGTAGGTCCAGTGCCTGCAGGGGGCAACAGTGAGTCCCGTCTGGCGGCAGGCTGACCCACTGCAGCAGGGCGAGGCCTGGCTCTGGCCCACCACTCGGGGCCTCCTTTTGGGGTCCGACCTGCAGGCGAGGGCCTGGGGGCCGGAACACAACCTGGCACAGTGACACACGCAGGCCCGGGACGGAGGAGACGGAGAGCAGCAGCTCCAGCACCTGCAAGGGGGCGTCACAAGAACACAAGGAGCGCAAGACACCAGCATGAGCAAGTGTAGGAAGGAGGGAGGGAGGGAGGGCGCGAGAGGGCGATAATGGGATACAAGGGAGGGCATGCGGGCAAGCAGGGCTGTGCACGGGGCTCTGAGCCACCACTGATGAGGCTTTTCAATAAGATCACTTATTGAAAGTCAGATGTGGCAACACCCTGCGACCCCTAAGGCACTCGTCGCCCCCATTCATGCTAAGCTCCTCCCCCAAACACGTTCCCAGAATGCACTCACCTTGCCTGCTGAGTCAGGGTCCCTGCTGTGCAGAAGGCCAAGCACCTGTGACAGGCAGCGGGGGAAGTGCTCGTACCTGGAGGAGGAGGGAGAGTCACTGATGAGCACCAGGTGTGTTGGGGAGAGTCAGGTGGGCAGCTACAGGAGAACGGGCTGACCTGGAGAGATGATCTGCTATCTTGGGGTTCTTCAAAAGATCCACCAGAAGGTCCACAGCATACTTCTTGGTGAGAGTTCCATCTCCATTCACCATGATGTTGAAAATCAGCTGGTATGTCTGGTGGATGTTCTTAGCATGAAACAGCTACAGGACAAGCAGAAGACAAGTGAGGGCGCTGGCACAAGGCAGTGGCACCAGCAGGGGGCAGAAAAACAACACGAGAGGGAGAGAATGGGGGGCTCATAACACAATGGGAAGGAGAGAAGGGTTGCACAAAGTGGGAGGGGCCAGAACAGGGGGCACAATGACTCCTACCTTCTCACCAACTTCCTCACTGAGGGTCAGACTGGTCAGAATCGAGAGTGCAAACACCACCACAGTTAGACTACTGTGAGCCAGAAAGTTGATGAGAGTTCGATAGAAGGTCTTAACTTGACTCTGTGGGACAAGATGGGAAAGGACAACAAAACATTACTGGAAGAAACCGCCGGAAGCCGCAGACAGCAAGAGTTGAATACCACAAGAAATAGCTGAACCCCCAGAAAAGTATTGAGGGTAAAGCCACGTCCCAGAGGAAGGCAGTTCTCACCAAGGACTTGACATGTGCCTGGATGGACACGTTGCACCGGCAAAGATTGGCCATAAGGCCAAGGCAAGGCACAGTGAGGTCATCAGTAGGACACTGTCTATACAGAAGAACATTAGCAATACACAGGTAAATGAATGGGCACAACAGCTATGGATAGTGGACCCTCCTCAAGCAGAAAGACACTCACATATGCTCCACCAAGAAGGCCACCAGCTCATCCACGTAGGTGCAGCCATGGGAGATCCTCACATTGTACGTGAGCTTCTGCAGCAGCTGCAGGCACTGCATGAAAGACACACGCATGGCCGCCGTCATTACCATAGGACCCCCTGGGGGAGGCGACAGTGAACACCAGGCCTGCTGGCCAGACATACCAATACTGTCCCCTGAATTAGCCCTTCTACACAACAAATCAAATCCTGCTGCAAATATGCAGGCAAACTATATTCTGAGGGGATTTACTAGGCTAACAGCAAGAGGCGATACAATAATTTACCTGTAATACCACCTCCTCACTGGGGGTGGAGCTGTTGTGATGAATGATGGCTGCAAGTGTCCCAGTGAGATTGTAATTATGAAGGCCAGCTCTGCTCTCATCATCTGATGCTGGTTTAATGAAATAAAAAAGGTAATTCTTTCTAGGAAGCCCATATTCATCAAGCCTAATAAACATTAATTGTTACACATTCATAAAGTATTATAAACACTGCTAAAAGTATTTATACAAAGGCATAACACATTATAGCCATGTTTATTATGCATTATGAATGTTCTATGAAGGTCTCATCTATAACGCACTATAAATACCTTCATAATGCATTATAACGATTGGCATAAAAATTAAGGATGTTTTGTGCCGCATCATGAAAGTGTTCATAGTGCATTATTGACAAGACCTTCATAGAGCATTCATAATGCATAATAAGCATGACTATATGTCATGCCTTTTTTATAAATAGTTACAGCTATGCCTATAATACTTTATAATGCATTATGAAAGTATGTGTAGAACAGTATAATGTTTTATTTTATCTTATTTTATTTTATTTATTTAAAATTTAATGCAACATGACAGAGGACACAGATGGGCAGCGGGACAGACAGACGGACAGGGGGGTAACCGCGGCAGGAGGGGGGGGGGTACCAAGCTGGGCCAGGAGCGACATGATGCTGCCAATGAGGACAGGGCTGGTGTTGGGGTCGCCTGCCAGCTCCACCAGCCCGCTGAGACACTCGCTGGGCAGCACCTGTCTGGAGGACAGCAGCGCCGGGCCCTTCCGCGCAGACACGGTCTGGAGAAGGGGGGGGACAGCACGTTTACAGCCGCTCCAGAACCGGGCCACAGCTCCCAGAGGAAGGGGAGAGCCCAGGGCACCGCTACTCACCCCGATGAGCCGCTGCAGTTGGGCGGCGTCGGCCGCCGACATGCTGGCCTTGTACTGCTTAATGGCCAGGAGCAGCGACTTCAGGCACGTCGTGGCGTCCATCCTGAAACGGAGAGTATACCTTACAGCAGCGACGGGCGCATGCGCGAAGCAAATACTCCCAATATGAGTGGCATACTCAAATAAATATGCAGGTTATACCCGGCAGACGGGAGCCGCCACCTTTTAAGGCTTCCCTCCACTTTTAGGCCAATTAACGAGGCAGCTATCCTCACCTCTGTAAGCGTTAGGAGATATAAAGCGAGGTCCGGTGAGGGTCTTAAAGGCCGCCTGACGGGTGACCGGCGATCAGTGCGATTTAACGGCCGTATAGTGAGCGGCTCCGAACGGCGTCTCGCGCACTCCCGCGCGCAGCTTCGAAAAGCTGGACTGTACCACCCGAGTCGCCGATTTGGGGGGGGGCGTCCGACGTTACCCTGCAAATGTTCCACTATTCCGAGCGATCACATCGACATACCGACTTTAACGAAAAAACAATCTAAAATGTATTTGGAAAGATATGCAACTGTACAATATCCGAATCTAAGACGAACCGCTAAATTTAATGGAATCGCCGAGCGTTACTACGTCACGCACGCGACGCCGTCAGTACCTCTAACGTCTAAACGTAAGTTCCTACGTTTTTGCGCGTCGTATTTATGTGTTTTTTTTCGGTCATTTTCGCTCATTCGTGCCCCTCAGTGCGCGGCGTTCTCTGAAGCAGGAGAACTTATAGTTATAGTTTTTCAAATACTGTTTAGCTAAGAAATAGTTCATTTTTTTCTTGATGGAAATCATTAGAAATTCCTCCCCGAATCCTCCGGCGTTCCTCTAACCCCAACCCACAGACCCCCGCATTGCCTAATGGCTCAGCCAGCACTGGTGTCCTCGGCCACCAGGGACGCTAGGGAAAGAATTTCATTGAACTATGTTCATTTTTTTTTGGAAGCAACCATACTTTTACTTGAGTACGATTCGAGTACAGTCATTCCACACTTCATGCTGACAGATACAGTCAGTTAAAGGATGTTGTAAGGAAAAGTAGTAAAGATGTCCCAATGTTCTTGGTTGATCATGTGACTACAGATTGGGTCAAGGGGTTCTAGTCGGCACCACTAGCGTGATAAAGAAGATGATTGCATTACAATGATCAGAAAGTCTCCATCCTGTCCAGCCCCATCCCTGCCCCAGGCTCCTCAAAGTCCAGGGGGTCACTCTTTATATGTTTTTTTTTTCTTTATATTTCACATTGTCCTGTTGGGGAGGGTCTTTTTGGGGTATAAAGGGGGGTAAGGAACTCTGCTTAAGGGGTATTCGAGCTGCCTTTCAGTACCCGGTGTATGTCTACACTGTACATTATATTTTTCTTTACTGTTCAATAAAAACACCACTTTGCTGAAACTGCGGAGACTCTGCAAGTAGATTCCTTACAATGTGGTTTCAGGGAACTCTGCAGCCTGACAGCTGTCTGGTGATGCAGCCCCGTGCTCATTATGTTAATGAATGCAGAGGGAAGTGGGTCGTTGTATGTGCGAATAAGCATTCCGATATTCACCTCGCTTGGAAACACATGGAGTCCCACATTTAGGTATGCGTACATGCTTTTTGTGGACACTCTAACGCACAGCTCCATCCTGCATTTGATCATGCCTCATTTTTGTGTATGTCTATATTATCTCATTGCACTGAAATACATGCTGTAGCAGTATGTGACGCCGATCGTCGGGTGTGCAGTAGGTACAAGTGGACAGCAGAGGGCAGCAACAGCATGGTTTTTCTCTTCCATAATCCGGACATCCATTTTCTAGACGCTTTTGCGATGAGCCTGAAACCTTTACCCAGGAAAACAGTCACTGTCTGAGCCCACCCAGTCATACTGTTACATACTATGGACAGCTCCCAGAGTCACCACTGACCATGTTTTTTGGCTGTGGAAGGAAATTGGACTATTCTGGGAAAACTGACAGAGACAAAAGGGTAAAGGTAAATAAAAGTAAATGTTTTTCTGCCATTCTTGGTTATGAAACCCTTGGAGTAGTTCAAACAGACTCAGAAGAAAACCGACAGGATATTCTCCAATTAGGTTACTACAACAGCAGACGCTTATCCAAAGTGACATGCAATCGAGGGAGCAGGGTCAGGCAGTCCCTGAAGCAACTGAAGTTAACTGCCTTGATTAGGGCCCTCCTAGTGAACTCATTCTGCCAGCCCCAGGATTTCTTCCAGCAGCGTCCAATCACAGACTCAGGGCCATAGACCCCCCCAGGCTATGATGGCCACCTGCATGGAGTTACGTGCTCTGTGCTGTTTCAGTTCTGCAGCCAGGGCTTTCTGGATGTTATCTGCATCCCACATCACATGAGGCCAATGACTGCACTGGTCGCACTGCCACAGGCCCAGAGCAGACAGAGGCCCCACACATCGGCACCCTGCACCTAGAACGGCAGCTGATCACTGTGTGACCAGAGCCTGAGCAGGCTTGGGTATCGCCCTCATGGAGGCTGGGGACTGTCAGGCACGTAGGCGGGGTACTAACTTTGGCCACGTTTGCAGCCGACGTTCCTGTTGGCAGGACCTGTCCGGTTAGCGCCAGCTGTATGAGCTGTGACCTGCTGTATGAGCTGTGACCTGCTGTGTGGGCTGTGACCTGCTGTATGAGCTATGACCTGCTGTGTGGGCTGTGACCTGCTGTATGAGCTGTGACCTGCTGTATGAGCTGTGACCTGCTATAGCTGTAGCTGCACTGAATAGTCCTGAATGTAGCACAGTGCTGTTATTAGCCATACTTTGCTCCCCAGAGGCTCACAGGGTGGATGGGTTCACGCAGGAAACCATCTCGGTTTCAGAGCAGGAAACCCACAAGTACATGGATTGTAATTCAATTTCCTGAGCATGTACTCCGGCCACTCGCAGCCCATCCACCACGGTCCTCTCCACACAGCACCGGCAGCCTGTCCATCCGCCCTGCGGGTGCTGAGCTTTGCTAACGGGACAGGCTCGTATGTGACGATGCGTGTTGAGCTCCTGAGGAACAGAGAGCTGCCACTGTTTGTGGTTTGTGGAGCTAATTAAACACACTAATGCAAGGAGAAGCACGGAGAATGAACACCCCTACCCCCCCCCCCCCGTCAGCAGGGACACGGAATAGTCAGAAGGGACACTGCCGGGGGCTCGAATTTCAAGCTCTCTGCATGTCCTCTAAAGTCAGCCCCGTCTTTTTCTTATTTACCGTGTCCCTGTGGGCACTTTGCTTTGTTCCTCCGCATGATGCTTATGTAGAAGCCCTCCCTGATTGGCTCGTGGCAGTGGGTGCTCCATCCTGTCTGGACAAAGCAGGGCATGGGCAGGTGGGCAGGACGGACAGCCAAGGGAATGGGGAAGACAGCAGTAGGGGGGGGGGGCGACAGCCACAGTGAAAAACAGATAAGAGGGAGGGGAGGGGGGAGTGGCAGGACCTGGCAGGCATCCACCGCTGACGAGAGTTCCCGCAGCCCTGCTGTTGCCATGGTGATGGGCGAGAGAGAGAGAGAGAGAGAGAGAGAGAAAGGAGAGTGAGCTAGAGAAAGGAGCGAGACAAGGGGGGACGGCAGAGCGGGCAAGCAGCGGAAGGAGAGGCAGCTTAAGGAGCAGCGCAGCAACCATGGACGTGCAGTGGGAGAGCAGCGAGGCGCCAGGCCGCGAGTCCCAGCCACCCGGGCGCATCAACAAAGCCGCCTTCAAGCTGTTTGGCCGCCGCAAGCCCGCCATCTTCAACGTGCGGGGCAGGCCGGAGGGGGCCAAGGAGACTGGCAAGGCACCGCTTGTCAGGAGCAGGACGCACGATGGGCTGTCTGAGGATGGCGCTCACAAGGACGGCACAGAGTCCCCAGCGCTCAGCTCGGAGGAGGCAGCCAGAGCTTCGGGGGAAGAAACGCCCCCCCCGCCAGCGCCGCCACGCCCCTCCATCTCATCCGTCGCCTCGGTGAAGTCACTGGGCTTCCTGACATTGTTACGCGGAGGGAGTCGGCAGGGTGGGGCGGGCCCGCGGAGAGGGGGGCTGCGCGGACTACTGGGCAGCGTGCGTTGGCCACGGAGGGCCCGGGAGCCAGAGGAGACACCCACGGCCCCCCCGGAGGGGCTTCTGCTGGCCTCACGCTCCAACAGCGTAGAGATCGTGAAGGAGCACGCCACTCTCACACCACATCCCGCGCCACGCACTCTGGATGTCGGCGACGCAGACACACACCAGCAGGGGGGGCGGCCTCTCTCTGTGGCCACTTCTCCTGGGAGCCCCCCCACCGTACCCTGCATGGACCTGCTCAGCTCCGTACTGGCTGATATCTCCTCGCTTGGGAATTTCAACTCAGCAGCTGCCTGCAGTGATGTCATCAGCATGGGCGGGACATCGGATGGAGGGACAGCCTCTCTGAAATCTGGCCCACAACTCGAAGCTGGACCAAGCGCCCTATCTGCCCCTACATCTTCCCCCACCATCACACTGACTACTACAGCAACAGCTAAATCAACCCCCTCTCTTAAACCAATTTCAGCCTTCACCCCTACCTCTACCTCTACACCTACCCCAGGCCCTAAACCTGCTCCAGCTCCTGCCCCTACTTCTACATCTACTCCAGCTCCTATCCCTACCTCTAGCCCTATACCTACCCCTTCCCCTAAACCTGCCCTAGCTCCTACCCCTACCTCTACATCTACTCCAGCTCCTATCCCAACCTCTACACCTAGCCCTATCCCTACACCTACCCCATCCCCTAAACCTGCCCCAGCTCCTACCCCTACCTCTACACCTACCCCATCCCCTAAACCTGCCCCAGCTCCTACCCCAGCCTCTAAACCTACACCATCTCCAACCCATACCATCCCATTTGCCCCTGCCTCTGTTCCTGCGCCAACTCCGATCTCTACTTCTACAGCAAAGCCTATCCCTCATCCTGCACCAACCTCTACCCCCGTCATTATACCTACCCCAGCTCCTACCCATACCATCACACCTACCCCGGATACTGTTCCTGCTCCAACTGCTAGACTGGATAATACTACAGCTTTTGGTGAGGCAAGTCAGTTCCACCTTGATGAGGGTGATGGACAAGCAGGTCCCGCTATATCGGATCTCGAGAGGAACGGCCAATCTCTCTACCATCCCCAAACTCTACCTGCTGATGCAAGCTCTGTCCTATATCCAGAGAAGAGGCCTCAAGTAAGTAAAATTCCTGTGAGCGGCAGCAGTCGTGCAGGGAAGCCATCCCATGATGTCACGCCTGAGGAAGGCAAATGGGACATAGACATCCTCACTGCCTCATCCAACACCACACCTACCACCACACCTAATGCCACGCCCGCTGCCACGCCTTGCCAAGGGGAGGAGTTTGGTGGCCTTGTGGCCCTGCAGGATGACTTCAGCACGGAGCCTGAGGAGAAACCAGAAAAGCGTGGCATCAAGTCCGCCAGCCGTGGCACCAAGATTCCTGTGAAGCAGACTCCGTTGGCACTTCCTGCCCGCCAGGGGGTGCCTCTGCAGTCGTGCCCACCACCGACAAAGGCTGAGGGCCCCCGGACAAAGATCCCTGTATCAAAGGTACCCGTCCGCCGTGCTGGAAGTAAGGTTCCTGTTGCTTCCCGCCAGCCCCCCCAGGATCCGTCCCGGAAATAAAGCACCCAATCTGGATGCCCAGCCGTTTGTGTATGGTGGACGACGACAACCTTGCTGGTGTCACTGCAAGATGGACGACAGGCATGATTCTTCCAGAGGATTTTTTCTTTCAGGATGTTTACCCACTTTCAGACATCTACGTGTGGGCGCCATGTGTCTATCAGGAATATCGCCCCCCTACCCCCCACGCTGCCTCAGTGATCTAGAGCCACGGACTGATGCAATAAACAACAAACACACGGACCCCGAAGCACAAGATGACTGCGAGCATCATGCACATGTGCCACATAACCTGGACATCACCAAACCTTCAGAACCCAGGAGAGGTGTAGCTGGGAGGCAGAGAGGCTAGTCAGGGTAGTGGCAGGTCATTCCGCCTGGGCCCAAGGTCCATCATCAGGAGAACCCGTTATCTGGGAATGGACAGCACCCCTGCAGTAAAGTGAGCTTTTTAAGGAAAGAGCAGCTTCTTACCCTTTGGTACTCTTTGTACAATGCACCCCTGCCCCGGACTACAGGTGCAGCCCGGAGCCTCCTTTGGGACGGTGAGTCGCAGTGAGAGAGACACAGGCTTTTCCAGTGTTCACAACACATGGGTTTCCCACTGTGTACATATTCACTTGGACCAGAATTATTTTTGTTGCTGTAAATGGTGTTCTATTTCTTATTTAATGAATAAATGCTGGTTTGTGTGACTCACAGACAGACTACCGCTTTTTATGGTCGGAGCTGCGTAGTTTCAGCAAACCCGATGTCCTCCCTCGGATGTGTGAGTTTGCATGCCTGCACGTGTGTGACAGTATCTGCGACTCTCACTGACTCGCTCTTTTAGTGTGCACATGCTACAGGAAGAGACTGCAGAAAGTTGGGGGGGGGATTGTGGGAAATGGAGGGGTCTAGTCTACAGAGGACAAGTGCAAAAAAGCAAGGAGGATAGCAGAAATCCAAGGTCCCAGGGCAAGGAGGATTGGAGTGAACCCGGGTCCCAGGGCAAAGGGTACAGGAGAGACCCCAGGGCAAGGAGGACAGGAGAGATTCCAGGACCCAGGGTGAGGACCACAGGAGAGATCCCAGGGTGAGGAGGATTAGAGTGAACCCGGGTCCCAGGGTGAGGACGATGGGAGTGATCCCAGGGTGTGGAGGATTGGAGTGACCCCAGGGTGTGGAGGATTGGAGTGATCCCAGGGTGTGGAGGATTGGAGTGAAGCCGGGTCCCAGGGCGAGGGGGACGGCAGAGATCCCGGGTCCCAGGACGTAGAAGACGGGGGAGAGATCCCGGGTCCCAGGGTGAGGGGGATGGCAGAGATCATCAGCGTTTAAGAAAACATTAGTACAGCACCCCTGAGATTCCATAACAGATAACGGCTTCAGTTAAATCAACAATCCTGGCAAGACTTATTATGCTCTGTGTATTTTTGTCAGACGAGGAGAAAGCAGGAAATGTATGTCAGTCTGAGAGGCAGCTAGGTTTGTGTAGCTGATGGACACAGTCAATCAAGGAAGTCAGTCTGCCGTCTTCAGCAGCTTCATTCAGATTCTCGCCAGTCAGCACCACAGCTGCCCTCGTACACGCTCACACTGACCATTGAAAAGGCACTGCCTGGTTGGATGGCCCAAATCACATGACCCTTCAGAGGTAGGATATGTGAAAAGGCAGACGTGTATGCGCATCTTACAGCAGTCACCGAGCGGCTCAGCAAAGCCAGACACGCAAAGGAATGGGATCTGAAGGGGAGGAACTGATCGATAAGGTGAGAGGTAAACACAGATAAGCACATATACTGGTGCTTTGGCATATAAATGCTTAAGGTTATTGATTATACCACATATTCAGCACCAGTCAAAAGTTTCAGTACACTTGCTATAAACAATGTTTTTGCATTTTACCATAGTTTTTTTTAAATTTTTACATTTTTAGAGAGGTGGAGCAGTTTGTTGGTTGTTTTGCTTTGATCTTCCTTCCAGTAGGGCTGGGTATTGCCACCGATTTCCCAAAGCAATTCAATTCCAATCCACACAGTCACAATTTGATTCAAAGTCTATTTGAATAGGGATATTTCAATTACAATACCAATTTTGATTGAGTTGGAAAGAGATTCTCAAAGAAATAATGCTTTGAGTTCTACAGGGTGCCCTCTAACCTGAAGCATTATTAAAAATATTAATATGTGCAGTTGCATTAATGAATGAACGTCTGACATGACCAGTAAGATTCAGATAGGATGCTTTTTTTTTGCAGATTGCACATCGGGATGATGTTTCGTTGAATGGTTTCAGAGATTTCTGCTCCCTCCTCAGTTTTTCGCTTACATTTTGCAAATTTTGTATGCAGTTCAGCTTTTAGTCTTCATACCTTTGAAATCCGAAATACATCCAGACATCTTTAGACGTGATGGTACCTTCAGTGGAGCAGCTGCCATCATGTTTCTATCTTTTTATCTGCCAGGTCCCGTTGTGCGAGGCTGGCCACGAGAGA
>JAODKL010000049.1:6209160-6232298 GCA_026780765.1 Petrocephalus schoutedeni
AGACAGAGCGCCCTCTATGGACAGGCATGGGCACAACACATTATACCCCAGAGACAGCGCCCTCTATGGACAGGCATAGCCACAATGCATCATACCCCAGAGACAGAGCACCCTCTATGGACAGGCATGGGCACAACACATCATACCCCAGAGGCAGAGCACCCTCTATGGACAGGCATGGGCACAATGCATCATAGCCCAGAGACAGAGCGCCCTCTATGGACAGGCATGGGCACAACACATTATACCCCAGAGACAGCGCCCTCTATGGACAGGCATGGACACAATGCATCATACCCCACCGGCAGAGCGCCCTCTATGTGCATTCAGGGCCTTTCCAACACCACTTTAAAGTTTTACTACAATTTCAGGCAATTTCATTAGTGGCATGACGCAAATTATACCACCATCTGTGCCTAATAAAAGGTATGTGGGCTACTGAGCTTTTGTATACAGACTTATGGCCAGCTTAAACTGATTTTGAAACATGCCTATGAAACAAGGAATTGCTGTATTTATGTATGCCCACAAATCATATATATTTTATGAGTTACTCACACACACCCATTTAGCATGACCTATAAAATAATTTAATCTCTCAGAGACACACAACCCATGACTATGGTAACCTACACATAAACTTGGCAGACCACACCCCAGCCTTCGCTATTTGAGCCTAATACCAAACACCCATCAGTGTACCTCACACAGAACTACAACGCCCATCAAGCCCTTCTACAGCACTACAATACCCATCTACCCTTCATCCTGACATACAACACCCATAACCTTTGATTATTTGAAATGCAAATATGTGTGTAATTGATTCAACTTGAATTCTGCCTGTTTTATTAACCAATAATGGTGTCTGCAGACGTAAGCTAAAGCAGTGCATCATCACACTGAATGGGTCCTTCAGGCTACAATAAAACTCACCACTGAGTTATAGTCTCTGACTAGAGGCAGCAGGGATATGAATTAGAGAAAACTTCAACAGCAGGCAAGTTAGGTGAGTGGGAGAGATCTTAGGCGTCTGTTTGTGTAAGTCTGTGTTTGTACAATGGAGCGGTAAGGCAAGGTCCATAAACACCAATGGCAGTCTAATCGTTTTTTGGCTTAAACATTCAAGTCTTTATGAGCAAACAGAAACTGATTTGCTATCTTTAAAGTCTCGGGAGCTCATTCGGAAAGTAACAATGTGTCCACCTGGCCTAAGGACACAAAAGCTGCCCCCCAGTGGTGCGGCACAGTTCACAAGGGCCAGTGACCGTGCCTACTTCTCGGGAGGCTCGCACAAGCACGCATGCAAATTCAGATACACAGCTCAGCAGAAACATCACCATGCATGCAGACACACAGAGTCACTGCAGCTGTTCACCAGCCTCCAATAAATGCCACTTTCCACAAATCCCACACTGACCGTCTTATCACTTCAGTCCCATGGTGGGATCAACAGGTCCAAACATAACTGTGCTGGGAGGTCCAAGTTAACTATCAGTAGGTTCAAGTAAACTGGGCATTAGTGGGGCAGTCCTGGGCGAACGGGACCATTACCTGTAAGAGCAGCATCACGGTGGATCCGAGCCCCAAATCATTAATTCACTTCTTTAAACAAACCGCACAGGGAAATAGAGCTGTACTAGTGCGTGAGCCCGGTGAAGAAGGCTGAGCGCTTCCGAAAGCACAGCTCCTGCGGTCCAGGACAGAGAAGCCAAAGCAGAACCAGACGCCACCTCACTATCCAAGCCGATCTGCCCCCCGGTCAACTGCCCCGCATTCCCCGGGTTACCTTCCCCCGCAATAGAGCCGTCCCTCCCCGAGGGGCACTGACCTGGACCCAGGCTCCATTCACCGGGCTGCTCGGACAAACGGGCGCCGCTCCTGCCGCCGGAGTAACATCACCACGGCGTCTGTGCCGAAGAACAACGCCCCCAAGACGGACCTCTCCCCCTCCGCCCCAGCGGCTCCGCCGAGCCTCGGGACGGACCGGTCCGGCCGCTAGGACCGCACCAACTCCGCATGGGGGGAGAGCTGCTTCAACCAGCCCGGTGCGATGGACCTGGTAAGGCTGGATGGGAATTCTGCCGGCACTGAGACGCGGAACACTAGTAGTCTGTACCGGAACTCCAGCAGAAAGAGCCAGATTGTACCGAAATGCAAAGGAAGGCCACCGGGACCAGCGAGTCCCCCCCCCTGCGAGTGATGGTACAGCCGCGGCAAGATTAATACAAAGTTTAAGAAGTGTCTGGATTTGATCCTACGTTGTCTGCTCCGTTAAAGTGCGAGGCTCGGGAGACAAAGAATGAAAAGCAGCGAGGCATCAAAGGGGGAAGCTTAAGAACAACCATAATGACATCAAAGAAACATAATAACACTCATATTAACTTTGGGCATAAAGCTAAACGCCAACACTCAGGCAATCATACGAGACATTCTCCTACGTATTGTAGTGAGGGGTGTGTAACACAATGCCGTAAGAGCCATTGTGTATTCCGTCATGAAAAAACTATTAAAAATCAGGTCTTATTTTCCATCAGCGCCTGGGATCGGGAATGAATCAGACGCATGCTTTTGTTTGATTCGTATAGGAGTGTGTTTATAGGAGTGTGCTGTAGAGGATATGAATTTCGGATGTTATGGGGGTGTCTTTGTGACACTCATTTAAATGTTTACACGGCCGTATTTATACGACAGTGTGTGTGTGTGATACACGTACGGGTGTGTTTATAGGAATGTGTGAGTGTGATACATACATACGGCTGTGTTTAAGGCAGAGTACGCTCCCCATCCCCCAATCCCCTTCTCTCATCATCATGGGGAGGGTCCCCACGCTGATTATTTCCAGACTTCAACTCACTGCCTGCTGCCCGAAGACAGACCCGGAGAACCTCTGTGTGCAGAGGCGCCCCACCTCCACCCGCCTCCGCCGCCCGCGCTGCTCAAAGTCTATGTGCTTGCCATGCGCTTGGTTTCATTTTATTTATATTAATGTAGAAATAATAATCTCAGTGTGTATGGGTTCCGCTTTACAGTTGAGGGAATCACCAGGACGAGCACTGGAAGCTGTTCCTGAAGTGGGGCGGTCCTCAGTGGCCCGCAGTACCGGCACCTCTTTGTCTCTCTCTCCAGAGTACTGGGAAAAGTATACAGACACACACGGTGTAACACACACTGCGTGCACACACTGCACATACACAGCCATGGTACATACACACACCAGCACACACACATGGTGTATACAAACTGCGCGCGCACACACACACTGCGTATGAACACTGTGCATAGATACAGTGTGACACTGCACATATATGGACAGTGCTAACACACTGCACATAAACACTGTGCATAGACACATGGTGTGACACACACTGCGCGCACGCACGCGTGCACACACACACACATTGCACATAGCCAGACTCACGGTGCATACACACGCTGCATAAAATCACTACACATGGATATGCATGGCATGCGCACACACTGCACGCATGCACTGCATACACACGTCACACATACATGCACAGTGTAAACACACGTCACACACTGCACATTCGCAGACACACACGGCATGACGCACACTGTACATTCGCAGACACACATGGCATGACACACACTGCACGCACACACTGCATTCGCACACTGTACATTCGCAGACACGCACGGTGTATACACACGTGTCTAGTGCCATTGCTCTCTGGAACTGCTGCTGCTGATGTGTTTTGCTGATGCCTGGAGATTTTTCAAGTTTCAAATGATGGGCTCTGAGCTCAGTTATGGTCTCTAAGTGTGGGTGGGGGGCTGGAGGGGGCGGCTTCCAGTAAGTAATAGATCCTCTTTCTGCCACCCAGCGTTCAGAGGGGAATAACCCAAATGCACAAACAGAGACAGAGGAGAGGCAGCCTGCTTCCTGCATGTGGAGCAGACTGTGTTTGGCAGGAGGGTTCTTCCCCGTGTGTGGCTCCACAGGACGGGCTGGCAGCCTCGTCCCCCCCCCGTCTGCCTGTGTGGCTCCACAGGACGGGCTGGCAGCCTCGTCCCCCCCGTCTGCCTGTGTGGGGCTCCACAGGACGGGCTGGCAGCCTCGTTCCCCCCGTCTGCCTGTGTGGCTCCACAGGACGGGCTGGCAGCCTCGTTCCCCCCCGTCTGCCTGTGTGGTTCCACAGGACTGGCTTTGTGCCGCATCCCTCCGCTATGCATGTGTGTTGGGGTCTGTGAGACAGGCTGGGAGCCTCTTTGCCCTCCTGTATGTATGTTTTTGGGTGTGTGAGATGGGCTGCCAGCCTCATTCCCCCCTATATTTGTGTTTGGGTCTGTGGAACAGGCTTGGGATCCCTTTCTCCCTGTCTGCAAGTATGGGGGAGCACGGGAGAGGCACGGAGCCCTGCTATCAGAGGGTGTTTGGGTCCATGGGACGAGCTTGTGTGGTTGTGTGTGTGCATCTCCTGCACATGTGTGTGTGTGTGTATATGAATACGTGTGTGCATGTTCTCTACATGTGAGTGTGAGTGGGTGTGTGCATCCTTTGTGCATGTGGGCGTGAGTGTGAATGAGTGTGCGCGTCTTCTGCGCGTGAGTGTGAATGAGTGCTTGAATTTTTCAGTGTTAGCCAGCACTCTGCTTCTTAAAACAAGACCAGGATTTTCCTAAATCTTGACCCTGATCACTTCCCCAAAGGACAGTCTGCATGATCTTTCCGGCAGACGTGTCGAGGGACTGTGTTCTTAGTGGTCGCGTGCTGAGGACCACGCCAATCGCACGCCCCGGCTATGTGGCTCGTGGCGGTCGCCCATGTCCATCTGAGGGACAGGCTCAGCCTTTCCTGTGGTACATACTGCCGGCCGCGAGCGCGAGCACCAGGCGGAAGTGGCCTTCTTGTAGAATACAGTTCATCATAACAACACCAAAACACTGGAGCTGTTTTCAAGTACTGAAAAAAGAGATTATTTCACATAATTGTTGATTAAAATGTTTCCTCTACTTAAATGCTCCATTCCAGTGAAGAGGGGTTGGGGTGGGCTATTGAATTAGTCATGCTCAGAAATCCAGACATCAGAAACTCGAGATATTTACATAATGCATTTTGCCCATCTGGTGTTCAGCCTTTTCCCCCCGAATGGAGGCCCTCCAGCACTATAAACAGGAAGTGCTTCTTCTGGGTGTTTATGTGTGTGTGTTTGAATATGCCCAGCCCTGCAATTTGTCCATGTTAGTTTTTCTTGTTGATGGCACCAAAGTAAATGTGACCTTTTATTTTTTTTATGTGATGGGATTTTTTATCTGATGGGGAAGCCTTACTCATTCCGCTAAGAAGGAGTACACAAACGTCACAGCGGAATCGTCGAGCAAACTGCCCTGCATTCTTCTCTCTGTCCCGCTAAGTATTTCAGCCTGTTTCATTCGTTGGGTGATTGCAGCATCCTGGCTTTGATATCGTACTGCCCTTTTGTAACACTAACCACTAACTACCCCTGTCCAGTGAACACAGAAGCAGGAACAAAGTTTGCCTTCAATCCAGAAACGGTACAAAAGTGCATGTGAAAATTTATTTTTGGCAAAGTTTCCCTTATGTCAACAATGTAGCTCATGTCATTGGCAAAAAATGAGTCTACTAAAGCCTGAGACATAAAAATAAAACATAAAAAAAACCTGGATACCCACATTTTTTCAGAAACCAGCTCTATCTTGCCAGTAGAAACTGAAAATGCGCACTGACTATCCCATACGATGGCCAACATGAACAGCCCGGTTCTCTTTTGCACATCTCAGGATGCCCCAAGGCGCATGTTTATGATGTCATAGGGTGTGCAGCTCTCTAAATGACACAGGCGGGCTGGGCCTTTGTGACCTTCACAACAACCAACCTTAATTCAATAAGAACCAGCCATACTGGAAGTACCACATGAGTTCAGACAGTCGTGGGTCCTCAGCATAAGCCCCCCGAATGAAGAAGGTGAAGGTTTGTGGAGGTTCAGTGCAGATCGTTATGAAAGGTTTATCCAGTCTGCAATTTGAGTTTACCCACTTGGCTGAACCTGGTTGCTGATAGGGTCTATACTGCATAGAGATATATTCCATATCTATGTCACTATGGTAACCCTACAGACAGAATCCTGCCTAATACCTGAAGCATGCAGCCTTCAGGCATTTGCAGTCAAGTGTCTTCAGCACCAGCAACCCCACAGCAGCACAGGGCAGGCGACACATATTGCCATGACAACAGGCTTCAACTTCCGGGTCACGTGAGCGGAAGGTCAGGCAGCAGAAGGTTGTTCAGTCTGATGACGGTAGAAGCGAAGTCCACCAGCTCCACAAAGTCTGAGGTGATGATGTTGACCCCATTGATTCCCGGCTTCTGGGCCTCCACCCAGGTCATGATGGTGGGGAGATTCCTGCAGAGCAAGTAAGCAGGAATGGTTATTAACAAAGGGATTGAGAGGCCAATTCACACACTAATACACAGAGCAACTCACGTACACACTTCCCATGTTCATGTCCTTCTCGTGAACCCAAGTCAGATTCAGAAACTCACTGAGAGTGATAAACAAAATGTCGCAACACTTAACTTTTTTTGATTAAAATGCACTACGTTCGTTGAGCCAAGTGAATCGATTCATGTTTTGTTGCGGGGTGTTTGAGTGCGTGCTGTGGTCAGAGGGTAAGGAAAAGAAAACAGGCAGGCAGGCTTGTGGGCTGAGAGAGCCACCTGTTGGTCATGTAACTGTCACTACTTAACTGTTTGTCAATATATGCATGCTCATCTGTACATGTTCTTGTCACTGTATGCAGCAGAATTTCACACACACAGGTAAACACACACCTCTCCACTAGGTGGTCACGAAGGCCCTGGATGAGTCCCCAGATGATGGTCTTCACACGAGGGGTGAGGATGGCCTGGGACACATGGAAGGAGCCATATTCAGCACGTTCCCCCAGGGTGGTCTCCAGGAACTGGATCAGTTTGTAGGCATCTGCCGTGTTGGCCCAGGGAGCTGGGATCTTACTGCCAGGCCAGAGAAAGGGTCGCTTCTCTGCCCAGGGGTGGTGGTAGAACACGATGACCTATGGACACGTGAGAGAAGGTTTAGAGAAGGTCTACTGACCTCCTGTGTGTAGCGTCCATAAAAATCGAAAATAAGACATGCATTAACATCAAGATGGTCACCTGGTACTTTGTAGAGTAACCTGAACAGGAGGCCTTTGAGGTATACGACCTTCATCATTTCACTCGGTGCTCCGATAAGGTCTTCAGAACTTCATTAAATAACATATTGCTGCCTAAAAAATTCAATAAGTGCATGGTGTCTAGTGATGACGGTGGTGAGGTGCACTCTCCCACCTGGTAGCCGTTCCTCCACAGGAAGTCAAGTGTGATCTCCTCTACAGCATCGGCCTTGCAGAGCTTGTGGCCAAACACCTCTTGCAGCGTGGCGATCAGGTAGCGGTGGTGGTCCTCACTCATGGCGTAGTGATGGTTGAAGTCCAGGAAGACCACCTCCTTGGGGTGCTTGGCGAGAAAGCAGTCGATCTCACCGAGGCCGTCGCGCACCCGGTGCCCATAGAGGCCGTGGATAAAGTAGACTTCGTAGCCAGGCTCGCCCGGCTTAGATGACACACGTAGGTCAAAGTAGCGGATTCCCCCCTCCAGCTGCTCGCGGAAGGTCAGGCTCTGGGTCATAGACCACTTCTTCATCACCTTCTTGGCCACCAGGCGAAAGACAACTGCCAGATGTTTGACCACGGCCATCTGGTCCGGGGCCACGGGAGCTTTTTCATCCACCCAGAAGCTGAACGAATCATGTGACCCTGAGGTACATAAGACTGCCTTACTTCAGCCATACTGTCCCTCACTCAGCAGCTGGCCCACTTAGGGTACAACAGCAGTATCCAGCCTGTGACTGGAGCTTCCCCCTATCAGGTGCCTGAGAATCCAGCCAATCAACTCCCAGTGTCTCTATTCTGTTTTTGCCTTTAATCTGGCATTGATGTCCTCCTGCTTCTGATTTGATGATCGCTTGTTCTTACCATTCCTTCACTGCAGTTGTGAATTGTACTATCAATCTACCCCATGACCTTCCAGGAGATGTCAACAGGAGCAAAGTCTGCTTGATCCAACTACGCAAACAAATGTAGCAGGGATTCAGGTCAGCTGCAGCCAATAAGAGACTAAGGCCTAAAATCCCCGTATTATCCAGCAGGAGAACCAATAAAGGCAACAGTGCACACAGCCATGACATCTAAACACTCACAGAGCACATCTTCACTGCCACGTACCCAGCTGCAGAAAAGACAAAGGGTTGAATGCAACCTAAGTGCACCTTGTGAACACAGGAGACACAGAAAGTTGGGCTGGCCACAAAGCCATCCGACGTCTACTTCCGTCTGTTGAAATAGTTGATGTGTTTCTGCAAAGGTATACATGTTTTCCCTAACCGTGTGGGGACATTTTCCTTAAAAATTGTAAACCTGAGCCAGCGTTTAAGGAACCTAGTAGTGTTTGGAGATTCGTTGAGGCAGAGTTAAGCTGAAATTCAATGAAAAGTCCTTGGGTGGCGGTTTGCAGTCAGGTTCAAATACTGTGGGTTTGACTGACGTTTTGCATCCCAAGTGAGGAACTGTGGCTGGCCCTCGTCCATTATATTAGGCAGAGACTGCTGTTGTACCTTTGTGTGTAACTTGTATTTGTACGTTTGTTGCAGCTAGGACAGGCATTCACACAAATTGCTGTATATTAATGTGGAACACCATAGCTAAAGTGACCCACATGGGGCATTTAAAATGAAGGATCTGTTTGAACAAAACTCATCTGCAAGCAATCAATATATTGTGAGGACTGATCCGTTTGGGGCCAGGATGATGGTGATTTCTAACCAGGGCACTACTGGAGCTCATTACTAAAAAGCACCATGTCAAATGCAGCTATTAGGTGTATTAGGAACTCGGGTTTTAAAATAATCACCAAGAACTGGTCATGTGCACTCACCCTGCTTTCCCTCACATGCTCGCAATTCACTCCAGGGGCTGCTTGCTCTGCTCAGGCCGTAGGGAAATGAAGTGTCACTAACCCGCGAGACGGAGACACTCACCTGGCACTGCGAGGTTTTTCAGGGGCATGGAGGACAGGGTGGGGCACAGGGAGCCCATCCAGTCCGCGTTGGTGCTGTCCACACCGCAGCCCGGCTCCTGGCTCTTAAAGTCTTTACGTTTCACACAGAAATAGTCCAAAATCCTGAACACCTGCATAGCTGCATCGCTCTCCCCACCGGCCAGGCGGACAGGCACTGCACTGGTGTTAATCCTCTCAGATCCTCTTCATATGCTTGACCTGCCCTCTTGTGCACCAGAAGCCTTCATGATAAAAATAAGTGAAATTTCTCTGTTATTATTATTATTATTATTGTTGTTGTTGTTGTTGTTGTTATTCAGGTTCGATGCATTATGTGCCTTTATTGAGTGCCCAGCACCGGCGACACGGGGACACTATGATGACCCGGGGGGAGGGGGGGGTGTCACATGACTGCTTTGTTTAGCCGGTGGGGGGGCTCTGGTGTCACATGACCGCCGTACTCCTCTAGCAGATTAAACATGGCGCCGTCTCACGTTATACGGTGCTGTCAGCGGAGTCTGTCCTGGATCCCTGTCGTGTTCATCGTCCTGGTTGTGTGCTGGTCCTATTACGCCTACGTCGTCGAGTTGTGTATCTGTGAGTCCATCTAAAGCTAGTCTTCTCCCAGTAAAAGGCGGCGACCAGGCGGCGGTGCTTAGCTAATTCGTTACATAGTTAGGGAGGTAGGTAAGTAGGTGGCTATTAGGCTGTACTGCTTGGATGGATACCGTGTCTGTAGCTCTTTATCTGCATCCGATTTTATCTGCTGCACATTTGCTTCGACGTCAGTTCGTTCTGCTCGGGAAATCTGCAGCAGCAGTCTCGCAGCAGTTATCAAATGTGTTAATAAAGTGTAGTGAATAATGGAAGGAGTACAGTGAGCAGAGCAGTGAATAATACTAGTAGTGCAGCGGACGGTACAGTGAATAATGCAAGGAGCTTGGTGGTTGGTGCAGTGAACAATGCAAGGAGCATGGTGGACAGTGCAGTGAATAATGAATGGAGCGTGGTGGACGATGCAGTGAATAATGCAAGGAGAGTGGTGGACGATGCAGTAAAGAATGCATAGAGCATGGTGGGCGGTGCAGTGAACAGTGCATGGAGTGTGGAGGACGATGCAGTGAATAATGCAAGGAGAGTGGTGGACGATGCAGTGAATAATGCAAGGAGAGTGGTGGGCGGTGCAGTGAATAATGCAAGGAGAGTGGTGGATGGTGCAGTCAGTAATGCAAGGAGTGTAGTGGACAGTGTGGCGGATAATGCAAGGAGTGCAGTGGACAGTGTGGCGGATAATGCAAGGAGTGCAGTGGACAGTGTGGCAGATAATGCAAGGAGTGCAGTGGACAGTGTGGCGGATAATGCAAGGAGTGCAGTGGACAGCGTGGCGGATAATGCAAGGAGTGCAGTGGACAGTATGGGAGTATAGGGTGATGCTGACGGGGATTAAGTGGCTGCTTTATGATTTAAATGCGATGAAATTATTATAATGGCTCAGTTTTCAGTTAATCATAACTTTGAATTCTCTCTGTCCTCCCCAGATACAATCCCAAACACAGAAGAGCAAAGTGAGTGACGCTCTGTGTGCTGGGGGGGTGGCTAGCAGTATGGACGCTGTATCTAAAGCGGAGGCAGCTTACCGCACTCCCTCACTGTCTGCCTCTCTTCCAGTCGTCTATCTGACGGGATTCCACCTCTTCTTCCTCATGTTTGTGTGGTCCTACTGGATGACCATCTTCACCAAACCAGCCAGCCCGTCCAAAGAGGTGAGCCTTTGGGGGCACTTTGGCTTTGACCGCACTGCCTGAGCTGTCCCTACCTTCCTAACACATGTGCAGCAGTGTGCAGGGTAGTGTGTGATGTAGTTTGAGGGTTAGCATGCGGTGTGGTGTGCTAGGTGGCGTGAGGAGTAGCGTGCGGTGTGGTGTTCTGGTTAACGTGCTGGGCTGCATGGGGTGTGGTGTGTTGGGTAGCATGCTGGGTGGCATGTGGGGTAGCGTGCTAGGCAGCGTGTTGGGGCAGCATGTGCTGGGTAGCTTGCTGGGTAGTGTGTGGGCTAGCATGCTGGGTAGCCTGTGCTGGGTAGCCTGTGCTAGGTAGCATGTGGGGTAGCCTGTGCTTGGTAGCCTGTGCTATGTAGCCTGTGCTTGGTAGCCTGTGCTGGGTAGCCTGTGCTGGGTGGCCTGTGCTGGGTAGCCTGTGCTGGGTAGCCTGTGCTGGGTAGCCTGTGCTGGGTAGTGGTTCAGCAAGTATACTCCCCCCCCTTTTACAGTTCAGTCTCTCCAAAGTGGATAAGGAGCAGTACGAGAAAGCAGAGCGTCCCGAGGTTCAGCAGGAAATCCTGAAGAGAGCAGCCCGGGAACTTCCCATCTACACCCGCACTGGCAGCGGAGGTCGGCACGTGTCCCTAACCCCACCCCCCTCACCCATGGTCCCGTCCTGCTGCTCCGTGACCTGCTCTCTCTCTCTGTCCCCTGCAGCCATCCGCTACTGCGACCGCTGTCAGGTGATGAAACCCGACCGCTGTCACCACTGCTCCGCCTGTGACGCGTGAGTGTCATCGCCGCACTCCGCCTGTCATCGGGCTCTGTCGTACCCGTTCCCCCCTCCCTGTGTCTGACCGCTGTCCCTCTGCCTGTTCGCAGGTGTATTTTGAAAATGGACCATCACTGCCCCTGGTATGTGGGCTGTTATCTCAGACGGCCGTGCTGCCCTCGTAGGGAGCTGGGAGGGGGACTATGGGCTGGAGGTCCACCCCATGCCTACCGTGTGGGGGTCAGGGGGTTTGATGAGGGGCTGTTTGCCTTTCCATCTGGACAAAGTTTTCTTTCTTCATCCTGTGGCAAATGTCAGAGGCCGAGGTGTTTGGGCAGGAATCTCGAGGTCTGAGCTAATCAGCCGCCTGATTTGAGATCTTGCTGTGTCTTGCAGTATCTTTGCCGAGGGGTGTGAGCGTCCGTGGCCGCCTGTGAGCGTTAGAGCGGCGACTCACTGTCGCCCCCCTGTCTTTCCAGGGTCAATAACTGCGTCGGCTTCTCCAACTACAAGTTCTTCGTGCTCTTCCTGGCCTACGCCATGCTCTACTGCCTCTTTATCGCCGCTACCGTGCTGCGCTACTTCATCAAATTCTGGACGGTAAGCGGCCGCTCGCGGCTCTCTGGGGTGGATGGTACGGCCGAGATGTGACCAGTATCCACGGGCCGCGGCGAGCCTCAAAACCAACTACTGTTCCGTGGTGGCCCTCCCTGCTCCCATTTTTGCTCCCTGCCTCCCATTTTTGCTCCCTGCCTCCCATTTTTGCTCTTTGCCTCTCATGATGTTCCCTGCCTCCCATTTTTTGGCTCCTTGCCTCCTGTATTACTCCTTGCTTTTCATGGCACTCCCTGCCTCCCATGTTTGCTCCCTGCCTCCCGTCTTTGCTCCCTGCCTCCCATTTCTGCTCCCTCCATCTTGTGTTCCCGGTTAGTCTGGCATCGGTGGGATCGGATCCCTTACTTCCGGTCCACATTGAGCTTATTGTCTGCTTTTCCTCTGCTCTGTTTCTCTGCTGTTGTCCCAATGCTCCTTCTCCGGCTACCCCTCTCTGTCTCGCTCGCCCCCCTGCTGGCCCCTTCGTCTAACGCTGTCTCTTTGTTTGCACTAAGCTTTGCCGGAGGAGATCAGCTGAGAGCTGTCCCCAGGTAACTGCGCTGTGTGCCCCCGCGTCTTTCTGTGAGTGCTGTCATCCTCGCTGCGCCGCCAGCTGCAGGTCGCTGTCTCTATCTCGGCGTAGCTCTGTCCACTTGGGCTTCCTCATGTCTTCCTCATTCCTCCTCTTTCTCCCGGGACCTCGGAGCGAGTGCTCGGCGCCACCCCGGCCTGACACCCAATCTTCATCCTGCCTCTCCCTGTCTCCTCAGAGCGAGCTGCCTGACACTCAAGCCAAATTCCACGTGCTCTTCCTCTTCTTCGTGGCGGCCATGTTCTCCATCAGCATCCTGTCCCTCTTCAGTTATCACATGTGGCTGGTGGGGAAGAACCGCTCCACCATAGGTAAGTGTGGCTGGGAGTGCAGAGGCCTCCTGGGCGGCTGTGGGCCGGGCCGCCTTCCCCCATGTGACCTGCTCTCCCTCCCTCTCTCTTTCTCTGACTGTCCGCCTGCCTCTCTCTCTCGCGCTCCATCCGTCTCTCTCTCTCTCCTGCTCTCCGCCTGTGTCTTACCCCTAACCCTTCCCAGAAGCATTCAGGGCCCCGGTGTTCAGAAACGGGCCCGATAAGAACGGCTTCTCCCTGGGCCTAAGTAAGAATGTTGCCCAGGTGTTCGGAGACCAGAAGAGGTCGTGGCTGCTGCCTGTCTACACCAGGTGAGTTTACTGTGCTGCCTCTTGCTCTCCTGGCATCTCACATTGTTTCTGGATTCTGTTACCTGGACAATAATGTGACCCCCCCCCCTTACCCGGTGCAGTCTGGGTGATGGACATATCTTCCCGACTCGGCTGGTCAGTTCTGACCCAGAGCAGCAGCCCGCTGACCTGCAGGCTGGTTCTGACAGGTAAATTAAGTGTGATTGGTTATTTTTGGTTTTTTAATTTCCTCTCCGTCTTTGACCCTGATTGACATGCTTTTCTCACAGTGACAGCCAGGCCTACCCCAGGCCTCTTAGCGAATCCCAGAACCACCTGCTAGCCAATGACGTGCATTTTGTGGACGACGCCCCCGGGATTGGTGAGCCCTTGCACCTTTGTCGTGTCTCATGTCTGCATCACTCAACGTGAACCCGCGACCTCTGCTGGATGCATCAGGCAGCCCCTCTGTGTCCCTCCTGTACCTCTCCCCTCCGACAGGCCTCCTTCCTGCAGGGGCAGTAAGTGCACAAGCTGCTTTCACTGCTATTTGAATTATTTTTCAGATGCGACACTGGTAGTCAGAGTCACCTTGGAGAGTGAGTCATAGCCAGGTGAGGTGTGAATGTTGGTCTGTGTCCCGGTGATGGATGGATGGATGGATACTAAAGGCAGATTCTTTGCTGTAGATCTACAGGCATTGAAGGGGATCACAGCCTGCCTCCCGCGCGTCGAAATCTAACGTCCGACACGGCAGTACAGCAGAGTCATCAAGTCCGATGCCTTAAGTCCCACACGGTCCTGCCTCCGTCGCCATGGATACCGCATCCTTATCACCATGAACAGATACCCATGTGAGCTTCAGCGTCTCCCAGGCTGTCGGCGTGTGTGTGCACTGTTCTGCACGTGTGCCGCCGTAAGCTGACGTGTCGCTCCTCTCCTCGCCGGCTCACACGTGTTCACCAAAGACCCCCCCCCCCCAGTGGACCCCCTGCACACACAGAGGGGTTGGACCGTGTGTTTAAGCCAAACATCTCCTTGGTCTCAGCCAAAATGCTCTTCGGAATTTTTACAGTTTTTACATAAAAATTCTCAGTAGGAATAATATCTGCTTGCACTACGTCGCCATCACACAGGGCAGTGCGGAGTGGGGTTACAGGTAACAGATACCCTTCCCATGGTGTTCAGCTGGTGCTCAGGTGCATCCTCAAGGGCTCTCGTGTGTGTCTGTGTGTGATCTTACGCCCCCTGGTGTCTCCTAGGTGACGGGGGTAAGTGTACCACAAACCCACCGCTTCACTTTGCAGTGTAAACAGTCCTGAGGTGACGCACGCTCCCCCCTGACCTCCGCGATCATGGGAACTCCAGCGGGGGGCTCCGGTTGTGCCTTCAGCCCAGAGTGCGGTACACTCTGCAGCATAGGAAAAGCTTTCTCTGCATTAGTTTACATGATGGAATGTTAATTTCCTGCGTCTTTCGCTCTGACTGTAGGAGTGCAGGGGGGAGCTTGTTTACATCCATCCAGTCACCCCTCCGGCACACTCACATTCCCGCGTACCTGCACACCCCTCATGCAGTCCGCCCCCCCCAGCCCGGCGTGGGGGTGGATGCTCGCCCTGGGGCCATACGTTCCTTAGGAGATTTCCTGGTGAATAGGAAGTCTCAGTGCTCTTTTATGGACCATTTACGCGGCTCTGTCAGTTTGGATGCTGTGCCTATGATCCGAAGGTTACCGGTTCATATTGCAGGGTCAGCAGAGTGAGGTACTTAACCTGCGATGTATTTTCTTAAAAGAAAACAAAAATATGTCGGCCAAATAAATGTAGTGCGATCTGGCGTGATCAGGACCGGCACTGCAGCGAACACAGACGGCTGAATCCATGGGCGTGCAGATTCAGTTTGCTCCAGCTGGGACTTTGCTCATGGAATGTGCTGACCTCCAGGGGGCGCTGTTTGTGCACGAGGGGTCAGCGCTTATTGGAGTAAAAGCACTCTACACTCCTCTGTCGTGTGACCACCTCGTCAGAATTGTGGGTTTCCCTCCAAAGAAAGTGCAGTCATAAAACGTCGAGGAAAATCCCAGACCACTTCCCAGGCTCCTTTTTGGTAATCTAATGTAAGAATTTTTTAAATTGAATTTTAAATCCCAGTTCTGCATGTTTTCAACACTAAACATTTACTCTAAGCCAGGTTTTTGTTTGCACTTGTATGAGCCCATTTACGAAGGGTATTTGTTTGCACAGACCTTTCTTCAGTGTTAATCAGTGTTAATATTTTGTGTAATCGGTTGTCCATGTTTTTGTAGGTAAAATTCACCAGTATATGAATGTTGTGGCAAATAAATGCTGGTGCTCAGTCCCTTGTCGATTTTTTTTTTTTTTTTTTTTTTTTTCCTCATTCTGACCCCTGTCTCCAACATGAAAGTACAAATCCCAATCCTGACGGATGCATATACACTACCAGTCAAGTTTTTGCACACACTGAGATTTCCTGCATTTGCATGTTACTTAACATTCACTAAACGAAAAAAAAAAACACACTCAAAATTGTGAGGACGGAGGGGACGGAGCGGGGGACAGAGGGGACGGAGCGGGGGACGGTGCCAAGGGTCAAAAGCCGGGGGAGTCAGTCCTACAAACAGGCACGGGACGACAAGACGGGAGGAGGGGGAGACGAGACGTCCAGGGGCAGGTAGGGAGGGTAATTGGGGAGGATCAGGAATGAGGGAGGTTCTGGAGAAGGAAGGGAGAATGGGTAAGGCAAACACGCAAGGTAGACAGATGCGGTGAGGAATCAGGGAAACACAATGGGCAATCAGACGCTCGGTAAGGCGTGTGAACATGGCAGTACTACACGACGAGAGAGGGGGAGCATCTCCTCTATACAGCTCCCATGATTAGAGCTGATCAGGTGGTGAAAATACACACTCTATGTTATAAAGGAAACTTGTTTTTATGTACTTATATTTTCTTTAGTAGTTCACTCAGCTCTCCAGTGCTTAACAAGGATTTTAACTGCAGTCTTAAATTGCTTCAGTGGGCCTGGGTGATATAATATTGTTCCTCACCAGCTCAGGTTCAGGTTGGGAATTATGATTCTCTCTGGGGTGGGGTCACGTCCTTCACCCGGGTCACGCCCTGCCATTCCAGCAGACGCAGGCGCCCGGGACCTGCTGCCACAACAGAATAACCTCGGGGCCGTTGACCTTTCTGTCTCCATCTCTCTTATAAAAGTACGTAGATATACAGAAATGAGAAGAATAGACTGGCAGCATCAGCAGAGTGCGTGTGGATCAGGAAACGAGTGGAGTTCTAGCTTTTATTATTCACTTTGTGATTCAACCGAAGACACCCACTGAGCCTGTCTGTACTACAGAATCATACAGCGATTAACCTGTGAATGCTTTGATGTGCCCTGTTTCAGTTCAAGTTTTTTGGGAATGTTTCAGTCTCCCACCTGCTTTGATGTGTGCTGTCCCCCCCCACCAAAAAAAATCTTGACCTCCAGATCTTTGGTGACTATTTAGCAGTTTTATAGAAGTAACTGCCCACAAATGCACATCATTTTTAAATCTGTTATCTCCCCGGATAACCCACCCGGCGGAGTCGGAGATTGTGGGTATAAACCCCGCCTCAGGTGCGCGTGCGGGGCACCTGATTGCGCAATGTGGCGTTTGGAGAGAGGAGCGCGGTGATTCACTCGCAGGTCGCCGGCTGCCTCATAAACCCGCCTCCCCCCACGCCTTTGCGGACTCCTGAAGACGGAGCGCCACAAGTTCAGCTCCCGTGTTTTCGCGGAGGCTTTAGGGGATCGAAATGGAGAATCTGAGCAGCACCATCGACCCCAGCTGTCTGCAGGAGCCCCCGCTGGCGATAGACATCATTACAGGTGAGTGACCCCCGAGGGGGCAGTGGGCTCAGAGCCATTGGGCTTCAGGGTTAGGGATACGCTTCAGAGTGTCCTTTGCTTAGGGTTACCGCTTCATCCATGTCAGAAAGGATACTTTGGGCTACTTCAGGTTTTACAAACCACTTTAAAACTGAGAGCCTCCTGTGCTCGGCTAAATAGCTCTTCTTGTGCTTTGACCGGTTTGTTTCCTTAATTGAAAGACTCATCCAGCTGTTTCACATTAACATTTCTGACATATACGTGATTATAGGAGACTGACCAATCAGCACACACCAAGAAGTCGGCGCTTAAGTGAAATCCAGGATCCTTTTAATTGAAATGGTAGTTATCAGACATGGGAGGACTCTTCATGCTAGGTGGTAACCCTACCTGTGGTTCAGCTTGTGGTTCTGCCTGTCACTTCAGAAGATGCTAGTAATCAGTCAGGAACTGAAAGTAACTTCAAGGAGGAAGTAGGATTCGAGTCGGTTGTATCCCCCTGAGGGACCTTTATTCTCTATGGGATGTGGTATTCTTCTGTGAGACACATTTCCTTTGGGTTTTATTTAGAGATACTAAACACCCTTAGGTATTATTAGCAGTGCAGATTATGCTCTTTTAAGACGGTGATTCAGATCTTCTTCTCTACAGAGTTGGACTCCCTTGGTATCATTCTGTACACTGGGCTCACCTTGATGGCAGTCCTGTCCATGCTCATTTACATTGAGGGAACGGTCTACATCTTCCGCAAGGTGCCCTACCCCAAGAAGCAGGCCGTCATATGGGTGAACGGGGCAGCGCCGGTAAGCCAATCACATGTAGAGCCGGAGAACTAGCTTGTATGCAGTCGCATCGTGACCGCAACGGGGATTTCTTTCTTCTTGTTCAGCTGCAGAGTTGATATTCTGTATAGAACAAAGGGACGCTGTCTGTAAGAATGTTACACAGAAACAGTGACTGTAAAACTGGACGTTGGTTGGTTGGTGAGCCGATTTGTCCGATTTAAATTGATCTGACTGCTCGACAGATCGAACCTCGATGTCCCTCCTCAACTCTGATGCTGTTGAGGGAGTCACTCCCCACGCACTTCACTGTCCCCCCCACACCGAATAGATACCCACCCTTTCTAAGCTCCACCCCCACCCTGTGCCTATCTTGTGCCAGGTTATTGCCACCATGTCCTGCCTGGGGTTGTGGATTCCAAGAGCCACCATGTTCACAGACATGACATCAGGCTGGTGAGTCTGTCACTGTCACCCCCATTCAGATATCGCGTGGTGGATAAGGCCACACACACACATACACACTTAACCCTAACCTTAACCACATTGCGGTTTCTCTCAGCAAACAACAGTGGATACAGTCAGACATAATCTTTGGCCAGTGTCTCTACCCCCCGCACAGTAATAACCATCAAGTTCTTTTTACTCTGGTTCCCTGTCTCTGATCTCCCATTCCTACAGTTATTTTGCGATTGTGGTTTATGAGGTCCTCGTACTGCTGTTAGAGGAATGTGGGGGAGATGAGGCGTTTCTTCGTCGTTGTGGGAATAACCGTCTCCGGATCAGCACCGGGCCCTGCTGCTGCTGCTGCCCGTGCCTGCCCCATGTGCGCGTCACACGGTACGCTCCAGTTGTCAAGCATGGCGCCATCCGGTCTCCCGGTGCCCCCTGTAACCTGAACCCTAACCCAATCGCAGAGCCCAGGTCACAGGCTGATGATCAGTGTCTCATAACTGTTTTTTTCTTAGCCGGGTTCTGTTCGTGTTGAAACTCGGATCTTTCCAGTACGCACTGATGAAAACCGTTTGCACCGTCTTGGCCATCGTGCTGTGGACCAATGGGAACTTCGACCCCTCAGATGTGAGTCCTCGTGGATACTGCGCTTCACTCCCGCACATGTCATCTGGGTGGCCTGCAGCTGCAGTTATGTGTGCCTGAGGCCCGTGTCCTGAGAAAGCCTGTTCCTCCACTCAGCTCGAAGCCACTGGCGCCCTCATCTGGATTAACTGCTTTGTGGGGGTCCTGACCATCATTGCTCTCTGGCCTGCTGCCATTCTCTTCATGCACCTGCGCCAGACCCTCAGCAGCCAGAATATCATCCCTAAATATGCCCTGTACCAGGTGAGCCCACATGTGTGGCCAATCAAAAATCTTCTGCAGTGACTCTGGGTCCTGTGATGTAAAGCCTGGGCACCCATGTGACTAACGTGTTGCATTGTGGGATTGATCCACCATGGCGGGGGGGAGGATACCTCATTGTCCAGGTAGCGGGGTTGACCCGCTGTGTCTATAGGTCTGTATTCTGATTTATTTACCAAAAGTGTGCAAGTATGAAACATTATTGTATTGCAGGTTGCAAAAGCCGATCGCATGATCACCGAAAAGGAAAATTCAGACATCATGCAGCACAATATAAATTTTATATCGACAAGTTTATAGCATAAAGTAATATGTTGAATAAATAAAATCCAAGTTTTAAGGGGGCTTGGAATACATTTGAGGCAAATGTATTGCACGTCTTTCCCAGTTTCTCCCTCCCCCCGAATGTCACATGTGTCCCTCCACAGGTGGTGTTGGTCCTCAGCCAGCTTCAGACAGCTATATTCAGCATCCTGTCACTGAACGGCACCATTGCCTGTGCCCCACCCTACTCCTCGCAGGCACGAGGATCAAGTGAGTGCCCATGCGCTCCCCCTGCTGCGGGCTCTCAGTAGCTGCCCTGCAGCTTGTTAAGTGGATGCCACGTAAATACTCACAGTATAATCTAGCCATATTTGTGACTGTCAGTGTGACAATGCACAAGCTCAGGTCGAAGTGATTCCACAGAGTGGTTCAGCAAGTGGCGTAGCTGTGTGTTATCTTTGAATGTTGACGTCTGTTGTCTTTTAAGCAGTGACTTCTGAACCCTGCGTTTTGTCTTGGAAGTGGTGACCTCTGACCCATGTGTGTTGTCTTTGAAGCCGTGACCTCTGACCCCTGTGTGTTGTCTTTGAGCGGTGAACTCTGACCCCCGTGTGTTGTCTTTGAAGCCGTGACCTCTGACCCCCGTGTGTTGTCCTTGAAGCCGTGACCTCTGACCCCTGTGTGTTGTCTTTGACACCGTGACCTCTGACCCCTGTGTGTTGTCTCTTCGCAGTGATGAGTCAGCAAGTGCTCATCTCAGAGATGTTCATCATCACCCTGGCAACGCGGCAGTTATACAGACGCACATATGAGCCTCTCCCTGCTGCCCCTCTACCCCCCAACAACAAGGATAGGAAGCTCCTGCAATCTGAGTGCGGCGAGGTTTAAACAGGTGTATCTGTACTGTACTCCCATGTGTGTGTCTGTGTGTTTATGCGTATCTGTATGTATTTCTAAATGTATGCATTGGCACGAACACCTCATCGCTGCTTTTCCATACTGAGGTGACTGATCAAAGGTGTCTTAAGCAGCGTTTCCTGTAAGTAAGACCCAGGCAACAGGACACCATGACACATGTTCCTGCCTGGAGGAACAGGCCCTGGCAGTCAAGTGGCCAGAGTTCAGCTCCACACACTGGGAGGGCCCAGCACCACCCTGCTGTTACATTACGTACGGGATCTCTGACCCAATAAAACTCCCCGGTTCTATAACCCCATAAAATCAAAACGTTTTGAGCACTAGCACTGTACTGCTGAAGAGGGCTGACCTTTGAGCATGGAGACACGGTGATCCTGTGTTATAAAGATGGGATAAAATCCACCTTGGGCTTATGGGCTCAGGCAGGAGTTGGTATGTCATGTGACTGGTGTCACATGGTTTCCGGTCCGTGCGCCAGAGCAGCACTCCTGCCAGTACTGGCATCCCATGTCTCCCTTTTCGCCCAAAGCACAGAGCAGATGTTGCCGTCCTTCTAATCCAGTGATTCTAACTATGATTTTACTCTGTGTTCTACCTGCACATCTGTATTGGTAGGCAGTAAATCCTGGTCATTTGTACTTGTAAATAACCCTCGACAGACACAAATTATACACGTTACATAACTCAGCCTAGGGGCGAGAAACAGGCAAATAACAGGCAGGAATGACCCAAACCCCAGCTACCCCCTTATCTGCTGGACGCACCTGCCGAGGCACCATAATCTTAGACCAAACTTAACATCTACTGCAGTAATTTAGCTATCTGTCCACTTGTGCAGTAGATGGACCTGCTATTGTGTTTGATTATGGTCTGTTATGTATTATACAATTTGCCCAATAAGTCCCTGCCTTGCATACCGAATGTCCACTTTGTGACTTTTCACTATATGTCCACTTTGGACATATGTCCACTTTGTGACTTTTCACTATAGCTGGAAAATGCCCATTCCCCGTGTTTTGTTTGACATCTAATTGACCAATGAAAGGATGTTGTATGAGGTTCTCTGTCTCATTAGAAGAGCTCTGTGTGATGGTAAATGTACAGTACAATGTGGCATATTTAAAGTTTTTGAAGTGTTTTTATATTCTTTCTGAAGCTGTAATGGCCAGTAATATATTGACTACCAATAACGTAGTACATTATTATATGTACGTTATTATATTATGCAAAAACATTATGTTTTTGATTCAGAAATTGTATTGCATTATTGGTAAGTTATTAATTTTTGACTTATTACATTAAGAATGGAAGAATAATTTACCAGTTATTACATCACTGGCTGCTACACAAAAAGCACAAGGGAGAAGAATTGTGTAGTTTATCTTAAATGACAGAATGATAAAAGAGGGGCAAGGGAAATACCTTCCAAATACACCTAAAAGGAAACAAATGCTTTGCAGAAACTCCAGGCTGTCTCTCTGGCTCCATCTTGTGGTTAGATTGTATTTTTTCGGATTGTTCTGTGCCAGAAAATGTCTAGCATCTGTTTCGGAACGTTTAATTAGCTAAAAACCTGAAGATGATGAGAGATCTTTGTGACTCTCAGGTAATGCAATCTGAAAGCACTGACCTCACTGCTGCATGTTCCCCATCCATATGGCTCAACACGGAGAGCTGTAATAAAATGGTTGTTTGCCTTTGTGAATTTACTTGGGTTATAGTTGGATGTGTAGTAACAACTTATTCACGCCAGTATGCTTTTCTACTTGTAGGAAATAAAACATCACGTTTAACACAACTTCATTTACACATGAAATTATTTTCACCCATAAAATAAATGTCTCATTTATACAGCACACGGTACAGACCGAAACAGGTTGTAACACATTCTGTCAGGTACGTTTTGAGTTTGTTGCTCTCCAGCACAGTCAGGGTTGCATCTGTTACTTTTCTTTTGATTCCTTTCTGAGTCCAGGATAGCTGGGTGTCAGAACCAGGGTGTCATGGTGCTATTGTCGTCGTCATCTCCCTCGCTCACGCTGCTGGAAGAGGCACCCTTAGGGGGGGGCGGGGTCTGCCGGGAGGGGGGGGAGGGCGAGCGGGACAGGGAGCGCGTTCTGGTGGGGCTGCTGCTGGGGGACACACTGGGAGAGTGGTACGGAGACAGGGCCTGGAGCATCCGCCCACGCTGCTCCTGGAACATCTGCTTCTGTGGAGGGGGAGAAGTGGGAGAAGCTCTGTTTCCGAGAGGAGAAAAGGTTGAGTGTGGACCACCCGAAAAGAGGAGAAAGAGATGAGTGTGGACCACCCGAAAAGAGGAGAAAGGGATGAGTGTGAACCCCCTGAGAAGAGGAGAAAGGGATGAGTGTGGACCACCTGAAAAGAGGAGAAAGGGATGAGTGTGGACCACCCAAAAAGAGGAGAAAGGGATGAGTGTGGACCACCCGAAAAGAGGAGAAAGGGATGAGTGTGAACCCCCTGAGAAGAGGAGAAAGGGATGAGTGT
>JAODKL010000049.1:6328731-6341209 GCA_026780765.1 Petrocephalus schoutedeni
TGAGGGCCTGTGTCATGAGAGTCAGACGGACAGAATTCACCAGTCGGTTTATCAACGGCGATGAATCAAGGTCAAATGGTCAAATTCAACTCAAGAGGGTTATGCCATCAAAGCCAAGTTTTGAAAGCGAAGGTATCGAGATTGTTACCCCAGCCAACCCTCGGCGGTAGACGCCAGGCAGTGTTTGCTGTATATAGCCTTCTGGAAATTCGTCATTCCATCGTGCTACAAGTCAAGGGTAGATAGTTAAAAATATAGGTCTTTTAAATATGGACAGCTCTAGAGAGTTGAATGACTTTTGCAGAGAGGAGCGTGGCTGAAATGCATCCTTTCTGCAGGGGCACATGCTTTCTGGGGCACCCAGGCACGTCGTGTGCTGACTGTGGAAAACACCACCAAGGTCAGGAAGCCTCTGGCGTCCCCTACATGCACTCTGACTGCCATGTTAGGGTGACTGTCATGTTAGGTTGGAATGCGGGGCGGGGGTCCCATTATAGAATGATAATTCTTAGGATTCTTATAATTAGGGTGCCGTTTTAAAAAGGTCAAGGTAAAATTAATTTAAAATACCAGGATACCAGGTCGGTTAAAAATGACTCCTTTCTGGAGACACGGGAACCTGCAAGTAGATGGGTTTCAGTTCAGCGTCACCTTAAAGCTTTCTGGAGATCTTAGTGGCCAAGAATCATTCCATAGGATACCAAATTAGATAGATTAGTCATTATCGCCTTTTCCAGATTTAATTGTCTCCATTACATTTTTTTACAGCGCCCTCCACAATTATTGGCACCCCTGGTAAAGATGTGTAAAAAGCCATAAAATAAATTAATTTGAATGACTGCAGATATGGACACGTTTAGGCAAATAGCTATTTTCTTGAAGCCATTTCTTGACTTATGAAGATCAGCAGACCTGTGGCTTTCTTGAATGGCAGGTTCTCTTGTCTTTCCCATTTAGAAGAGTGGCTAAGAGAAATGGGCCTCTGCGCCGTGTCATATTTATATCCCAGGGAAACAGGAAGGCGTGGATTACTAATTAAAATTAAAAATGAGCATTTTGCTTCTGGAGAACCTGAAACCAGCACAGAAGCACCACTCCCTCCAGGCCCTCAAAGAAACCTTAACAAGCCTTAAAATTCAACACCATGTAACTGAGGTTTTTTGCATATTTTTCTTCATAATTCAAAAACACGTGGAGAATTTTAAGTTACTTTATTTAAAGGCATCCATATAAGAGCTTAGCAGAGATGTGTAGTATGAGAGAAAACTCTGCACTGATCTGCTGTTTTCAGTAGGTTTGTGTATTTGATGTCTGCTCAGTCTTGGCCTGCAAAGGCTGCACACTGGTGTGCATGTAGATTCACCTGGGCTTGCACACGAACGTCCCAGATGGACGTAGTTTATATATAGTCTATGGCAGGAGATCCGGTCAAAGAAACATTCACATGTGAAAGTGAAAAAAACCATGTAATACTGAAAAAAAAAACCACCAGATCTGAACTGCAAGAGAGTATTTAGTGAAAATACTAAATTAGTTCCTAATCCGAATACAAAAAGTCACCCGACTGATCAGGGAAAAAAACAAAGGTCTTGGTTATGGCTCTGACGCAAAGTTGCTATTTATTTCTATTTGCATAATCAATCTTTAGTTACATTACCAAACTCAATACTGGATGGAAGGGGGAAAAAAAAGGATTGTGAAAGAATGTGTCCAACACCTTTCATAGGCCTTGATACTTAGCAGGGGAATTTGGTCAGGCGTGCACCAAGGCAGTATATAAACAAAATTAATGAATGCAAAAAAAAATAAAAGGCCAAGTTTTTTTCTATATATGTGCTGTATGCCAGATGAAGTAAAATATAAATACATTAAAATGAAACCATGAAGGAGGCTGCGTTTTCAGCAGGAGTTACATTCACATCCACTTTCTACATAGACGTGAAACCAGCCCCAAATGCCTGGGGCCGTCTTGTCCAGGTCCTCCCAGTAGGTATGTCTACCTCCCTTTCCTGGACCAGTCCTTGTTTAGATCTGAGGAGAGAGCAGGGAGTGTTACTCAAGCCCAGAGAGCAGGCGCAGTGCTGAAAATACAGCCCCGACACCATGAACACCACGCCGTTCAGCCTCCAGTGAAAAGAGGAGCGACGTCACCCCGTTCGCACACATGGGGCTGAATCCATGGCAACCAGCACTACTGCACTTACATCATCAATATCCTCGTCGTCATCACCAATATCATCGAACTGGATTTCGTCGTCGTCCCCGGGGCCAAAAGTATCCGTCTCATTAATTTTAGCTGTAAACGAGAAACGGGTAATGGGTTCAAGAACACAGGGGCAGATGGCCTGATCACAAACAGCCTTCAGCTCCCATCCAGCGCATCTGGCTCAGTGGCTGGAGCAGTCAGCCCAGGACGCCATCTTCACAGCGTCGCTCCAGCGCAGACTGGGCCCCGGCGGACTCACCGTGTTCGGGAAGCTCCCCGTAGGCCTTCAGACTCCGCGCTTCGTCCGCGTTGTACTTCAGGATGACGTCGGCTTTGTTGTCCTGCGAGGAAGACCAAAGACACGACTAGTCACGCAGCCTCCACTCGAATCCCGCCCACAAAAGGCAACTGGCTCTAACAAGGACAGATGCACCCACAGAGATATGCAAACAGACCAGCATATGTGAAGAAGTCCTACGAGTTACTAAATTCAAGCGTCAGTGGGCTGCATGCGCAGCCGGCCCCCATTCCCTCGCAGGCCCACCTGATAATCTCTCAGCCCCACCAGTATGATGTCAGATGTGTTAATCCAAACCTGCAAAAGAGAGAACAGGTACTATTTTAATGAAGAACTGCTTGGAAGGAGCCAGTCCCATTCAAATGGCTGCTTATGTCAGCAAGAGGGGAGCACATTAGAGATGAATGATCCGATTCTTGCTAAAGGTTACAGATGGCCCAGAACTGATATCCATCTTCACAGGCCAGACCCTCGTCTCAAAAAATCTACATTAAGGTTTTACATTGCGAGTCCTAGCCTGTTAAACCCACCCCAAGAATTTAATTATTCCAACAAACCATGAACATTCAATTCTTGTTCATTTTCACAGACATTGTACTTAGAATAGAACAGTGATACTTAAGCCCCACAGGGAAATTCTCTTTGTCCCATCTCGCTCTCTATACAGGGGTAAGGAAGTTCGGGAATCACAGCAAAGGGGCAGCCACTTTGGGGCACCCTGGGAGCTGGGCGTTAAGGGCGTCGCTCTAAGGCCCACTGACATGTTGCTATTCTGCCCGAAGCAAGGCTCGAACCAGCGACCTTCTGATCACAGGCAGAGAAGCTTAGCCTCTGGCTTGCTCACTAGGGACTTTGGTTAGGAAAAATGTAAAGTACTTTGAGATGATGTAATGTGAAAATGCACTATACAAATAAAACTGAATTGGACTGAAACAAAGGACTATTCATTCTGCTGCACACGCGACTGAAAGGAAACACCTAGCAGCCTCAAGAGTGGTAGATTACCTTCTTCCTGAGCTTCCCCCGGATATGACAGAGCCTCTTCACACCATCAAAGCACATGGCCTCCAGCCGTCCATTACCCAACATCTTGATGACCTGTGCATATTCTAAGGAGGGACAAGAAGGCCAGGATTACCTCCCGCTCTGCATCAGTGTGCAGGCAAAGGCACCGAGGCAGGCACAGATGTCCTCACCTTGTCCATCCTCCTTGAAAACCAGCTCTCTCTTCTCAGACTCATTTTCATTCTTACCACGTCTTCGGTTCTTACCTCCCTTACCTGCGTGGAGAAGGGAAAACAGCGAGGAGAAAAGCTGAAGCCCTCAATTCAGACCCACCACGCAAGAGGAAAACCTTTAAAGAACAATAGCAAGGCACCTTGCGGCCTCTGTCACACACAGTAGTAAAGCAGAATAATACCAGGTTATTTCCCCAAGTTAATCTTCTTCCCTTTGATTATATGATATTATAGCCGTTACTGGGTCGGAACATCTTCTACTGATTGTCCTGACCACACTCCAGCACGTGTTTTCATAACAAACCACTCAAGTTTCTCTCTAAAGAGACGCATAACCAAGGCAGAGTCAGCTCAGGGAGACGGGCGGCACCCAACCCGTCGGGCCGTATATTGAAAGATAAGGTTTTCTAGCTAACCAGCCGATGCTAAACACACACATTTATCTATATTAGCCACCCGGTAAGAGTTAGTTTAAAATGACAATGTCAAATGGACACAGTTGTGTCAGGCTAGGAGGCTAACTGGCTAAATCCTAATTAAAATCAATCCCCAGGGCACGTCACTCAACGCAGCTCGTTTCCTGCCTTTTGGCATACAATAAAGGACTAGCAGTCTTTAGTTACCTTTATTCTTCGGCATATTTCAACTGGCAGAGTAAACCTAGCTCCTTATTGATGTAAATAAGGTTGTGGTTTAAAAAAACAGGAGGGTAACGGCGCGTCCAACTCTCCTCACTCTCAGGAAACGGCTCACTCCTGCTTAGCACTGTACGCATGCGCACACATGACGCCGCGACAAAACTTTATTTATAACATCACAATGTTTTTTCCGACGTAAACTTTATTTGAAGCTCGTGTAGATACTGACCGTTTTTAGAAATGGGGCTAATGGGTGTCTGTTTAAGAAGCCTGGAGTTTTTTTATAAATGTCAGTGCTACGTGTATAAAAGTCTGTTAATGTGTAAATTGTACTGTAGATAGTGCAAAGGAAACATGAAATTGATACTAATTATTAAGCCGACATCTACAGAGCCCAGAATAATAATAAAAAATCTGAAGTTTGGACTCCATATGGAGGCCGGAGTACCAGGGGTTATCCCTGTATTTTACGGCTTTGTATAAATTGGCGTGGCGTAGGACCTTAAGCAGGCTGCGCAATGCTTCGGTTAGACGCGTCGTCATGGAGACGCGTCTCCGTCCGTACGGCGGCGTGACGTAAGACGTCGCCGCGCAGCCGAGCGCGAGCTGAGCGGTTCGTCACGGTTCTGCTCGGCGCGCTGGAGTGCCCTCGGATGAAATGTGAGTCCGACTCGCGGCACACGGAGCGAGTTCCCGGAGTCCGCTTCATCCCGCTTCCGGAGTCCCGCCAAGAGCCTGTGCTGGTCCGCGGCCGTGGAGGCGCTCGGCATCACGGCGGGGACGCCAGTGTGCTGCTCTGTTCGAAGGTAAGATGGCAGCGGCCTGCCATTTCGCCGGAGCCGCGGGCTCTGAGGCGCCTTTATGCCCCGGGTTTAGCCTCCGGTTTTCTGCCGCGCAAGCTGTCCGGGGTCGCTCTGTAATGGCGTGGAAGTCAGCGCCATACTTACCCGTAAACAGCCGGGCAAAGGCCACATTTTTTCGGCCTGTGATCCCCGCTTTGCTTCGGGGTCGGTAGATGTTTTAAATGGGCATCTTTTCTTCAGGGACTGACAGACTGAGCGGCCGTGGCCGGTACCGGCGGAGCCGGGCGTGCAGCCCGCTGGCAGGGCGGCTTAACCTCAGAATACTTAAGGCAAATATTACATGGCATGAGACGTAAGACACCTTTATTGTAACGGCAAAAACATACAATGTAATTCTCTGTGGCAACTTATGTAGAAAACCTGGGCGAGGCATTCTGCTGAGAGGGGCGATTACCCGAAAGGCACAGCGGGCTGGAAGGAATAAATTAATAATATCAATATAATGAACGAATCAAAATGGATAGGATAAATATAGCTGCAGTCAGTGGCATAAATTGGACCTGCTACTGTCTGTCGGTGCTGTTTGTAATCAGTGTGTTGTGTCCTTGATGCTGCTGGCTTCCTTTTGCAGTCAGCTAGCATAGATGATGTCCAGGTTTGGGAGTTCCGACCCTATATCCCACTGAGTCTGTAAATCCCCCAGATTCTCAGCTATGTGGCTTGGGCACCACATGGTCGCCTGGTGGGACAGGATGCTGTCCACGGTGCAGCCGGAAAGATCTGTCTGGAGCTGCAGGGACAGTTTGGCTTGTTTTGGTTTACTTAAGAACACCACCTGACCTGATGCACTCTGTTCACCTGATGGGAGTTGTTAAGGGATCATGATAGTTCTTACATTTATACAGAGTCCAAGGAACTTGTACTGCACCCAGGTCTAGGCATGCACATTGGTTGAACTGGAAGTGCAGGCTGTTGAATCGATATTGTGTAAAATAAATACTGAAACCGTTTTATACATGACAGAATCAATATTTTCGATACTGTAGATACCTTTGACAACACTAGTTCATAGTGTAGCTTTGACATGTTCTGAATGTGTATTCTTTGTAGGACATCTGCTTTGATATGTTTGGGGGTTCGAATTTCAGGAATTTGTTCTTGCACCTGAGCACCTCTGCTTCCCCCCCCCTCACAGAACTTAAGCTTCTCACTGAAACTCAGTCCAGGAAGCTGAAAAAAATGGCTGCCGTCACCATGAAAGAGGAGCCCCTGGAGGTGGACGTGAGGCAAGAACCGAGACTCCACGTCGATGGAGAAACTCAGACATGCTATGGAATAAAGCTGGAGGGGACTGGGCCCACAGATAGCAGAACCCAGCAGTCTGAGGAGGAGTCTAGTCTGGTAGGCATCTGTCCCTGCAGCCCTGGAGAACCTTTGGTTAGGATAATGGCAGAGGTGTGAAGTAACTATAGCATAAATAATGTAATTCTTCCTCAATGTACTTAAGTAGGTTTTTTTGTCAGCAGAAAGCAGGGAGGTCGCTCTTTAGGTTTTTTGACAGTTGTAATATTCACTTCTGTGATACCACTAAAGGCTGCCCCCTGAGTTACTCAGGTAGGAGACTGGAATTATCACTGTGGACGGTTGGGGGAGGAGGGAATTGTGATGCGGGCTCGCATAACAATGTATGTCAGCCATTGGCGATGGAAGATGGCATCGTCCTTTGGTCCGAGCCTAATTTGTAATTTACTTGCTGGTTTTTAAGTTATTGCAACTTTCACTTTGCTACATTTCTGACCCAAATAACTACTTTTTACTCTGATACATTCTGCACAACACATCATTACTCACCCTATATATAAATAAAAATACTATTGCATGGTGCGCACCTGGGTCACGATTCTGGGTAAAATATGAATTGCATTTTTTTTCCTCTCTGAATTTAGAACTGTTTTCTTTCACGAGTCTTCGGCAAAATATTTTTCTTTATTATTTTGTAGGTTGTCTTTATGAAGATGGAACAAACAATAGGGATGCGCAATATATTGGTTAACATACTAAAATTGTCACATGATATTTAAACTTCATTAGAATTCAAAGCTAGAATTACTACTGAAAAAATGGTGATGATCACACTGGAGGACCAGCCATTTTCCATAGTGGAGGATGAGGGATTTAATCACTGTATATAAGTGTAGTATTAGTATAGTATTATACTATATATATAGTATAGTATTTTTCTATTACTTGAGTAACGTTCCGGTGTGGTGTCTGCGCTTTTACTTCAGTATGAATTTTGAGTACTTTTCCCACCACTTGGTCAGGATATGCATCTCTTCTTGCATCACTGAATGACTTCAGGTTCTCTAGGCAGCTTAATGCATAGACTAGGGCAGAGGAATCTTCACCAAGCGGATGGTGATTTGGAAATCATTTCACAGTGTTGTTAATAAATTACTAGTGGTGACAGTAAAGCAACTGTGTGGTTGCGTCTTACCCCAGGTGTCAAATGAACCTCCTAGCCAATTAGTTCCCAAGCAACCAGCACATTGTTTCAGTTTAAGTACAGAGTTAGTTGCCAGTATTAATTTGGGGGGGGAAGTACTGCCCTTTAGTTGGTGATTCATTAGGATAAATCAGCTTTTCCCCTGTCCCTGGGCTCTCCTCTCCATGCTGATGGAGTCACCCATTGATTTGGTTGTATATTATGTGAAGGAGAGTTTAATGAAGTCCTTCTTTTTGAAAATGGCAGAACACTGCGTCCGAGAGTGAAGACGAAGCAGCTGAAGACGATCTTGGGGAAATGGCCGTCGTCACCATCAAAGAGGAGATGCTGGAGAGTGAATCGGAATCAGAAGATTCTGAATCGGAGGTCGAGCATCAGCTTGAATGCGATTCGGAGGACAGTTTCCAGTCGGACGTGATGACGGAGGAGGCAGCGGAGATCGGCAAGCCAGAGAGACATGGCAGTGTCGCTAAGGCGGCCCTTGGCGGCACTCGGCACGTTCATCAAGGAAACCGCTTGAAAACGAGGCCCTCCGAGGGCCCCGAGTCTAAGGTACTGAGTGGTGAGAATGCTAACAAGCAGAATGATCTAACAGAGGGACTCTACATTTGCTCACATTGCGGGAAAGATTTCGTTGGGGAGGCGGAACTAAAATCTCACCAGAAAAGTCACAGAGCACGGAATACACAGAGTAACATTGCCTTAAAGGCAGCTAGTAACTATCAAGTGACAAGAAGTCAAGAAGTAAAATTGCCCTTCCGGTGTTCCCATTGTGACAAGGGCTTTGCTAGGAAGGGCCAACTGAACCGGCACGAGTTCATTCATTCTGGACAGAAACCGTTTCGATGCTCTGATTGTGGCAAGTGTTTCGGCAACAAATGGCAGCTCTCCGCCCACCAGAAAATCCATTCAGGGGAGAAGCCCTACAGTTGCACCTTCTGTGAAAAATGTTTTATGAGGAAGGGCGAGCTGACGGTGCATCTGAAACGACACATGGGAGACAAGCCCTTTAACTGTTCGTTCTGTGAGAAGGGCTTTACCACGAAGGGCGAGGTTAACATTCACCAGCGACGGCACGTAGGGGAGAAGACTATCGGCTTGTCCCATCCGTAGAGTCTTTCGGCAAAGACCCAACTTTCTTGGCACCTTCCCAATAGCTTTTGCCCACAGGAAGAAGGAAAACGCCTGGAGTGCAGCTGTGTAGAGACCTTGTGACGAGTGAGCAGAGGGCCATGGAGGGTGCTCTGAGAGCCCATCTGGGGCTGATGTCTTAATCTGGACAACTACCCTTTTTTTTTTTTTTTAAAGATGTTCACCTCCCGATGGAATAATCACACCATGCATCATGCAATCTTCAGGATCGATGTGTTTGGTGTGTCAATGCTCATGTGACCTTATCCTCTGGGGCCGCTGGGGCCCCCTCTATGGCGCTGATCGTAAGCCTGTCCGCCATTATCGCTGCCCTTGTGTCTTGGGGCCGCTGCTCTCAGTTCCCAGTGTGGCGCTGATCGTGAGCCTGTCCGCCATTATCGCTGCCCTTGTGTCTTGGGGCCGCTGCTCTCAGTTCCCAGTGTGGCGGTTATCGTGAGCCTGTCCGCCATTATCGCCGCCCTTGTGTCTTGGGGCCGCTGCTCTCAGTTCCCATTGTGGCGCTGATCGTGAGCCTGTCCGCCATTATCGCCGCCCCTTCATCCTCCACTGTAGTGCATGTCTTTTGTATATAGTGTGGTACCTGCTTATGAAATTTAAGGGAATAAAGCCTTTGAATCAACTTGGAATTTTTGTTGTTAGAAGTATAAGTAGGGAATTATTTATACGGAGCTACTAGTGATTAATGTCGAGGAAGCTGAGCAGTTAAAATAACCTCCAGTCATTCTGGTAGTATGGAGTATAATTACATCTTTTGGTCAAAATAACTTCCACTTCCACTTAATACACTGAAATTAATGAGAATGTGAGTACTAGTTGACAGTGGTTTAACGTGTCGGGTTTTTGGTCAGGCAGGGTCGTAGAGTAAGATTCTTACTCAGGGTAAAAGCATCATGCCTGGCTTGTTGAAGGATCTTGGCATGTTTAGACGTGACGGGACAGGGCCTGGCTGGTTGTTTCCCTGCATGTTCTGTTGGTACTTTAACATAATATAGCACAGAAGATTGAAGTAGCTTTAAATCTTAATGGTTTTTGAAATGTGAGGTTAAAGGCAAACAGTATATGAATGCACGCAGGTAGCATGACGTCAGATAGGTATAAAACTTAGGTTGTCTGGTCCTTACCAGCAGTAAACATCTTGTTAGTATGGTTTTAGTATTTCTTTTTGTTGCCATGATTTCTGGCTGAACTGTCCTCAGACAGTTTGCGCATTAATAGATAATTACCTCAAAATTTGGAAGGTAATCAATATTTGTAAAGCAAAGTTCAAGATTGCTTGAACAGTTAAAAAGATGCTTTTGTCCAAAACGTGGAACTGCAGAATTGCATGTGAAAGGACAGTAATCTTATGACGAATTTGCTCAACTGTGGTGCATCTCTGCTGTTTAGACAGAATGAACAGGTAGCCAAACTGGGGAGGTCAAATAATTTAAAATATAGTTTTAAAAACTCCTAAATAAATGAGTAAAGGAAGAAGTGAGGAATATGTACGAGGATTTCATACGCCGTTTTTTTATTTATATAAACGTAGATCTCTTGTTTTAAGGTTTAAAAGAGCACAGCAGCTTGCTGACAGCATTACACAGAAGCAGAGCATATTTCCAGGGGTCCAAGACACGACATTAAGGAAAACGCTTCCTGTGGGCAGGCCACTGCCTCACAGGTCGGGACAGCCCACATCCCAAAGTCCTCAGGATCACGACCGACGCCAATAAGCCATGCAGATGAACACAAATCAAATTCTGCATATTCACATTCATATAAAAGACTGGATATTAACTATTAAATGGGCAAAATCCCTTATTTTCCCTTATCCTGTGGTTTTACTTTTAAGAGGGTGAAATCAGCTGCATTTTTTTCAGCTTAAATATCAGGGCACTGTGGAGGACAAGGAGCTGCATGGACAGAGGGACTTCAGAACAAGGGGCAGGGTGTAGGCGAATGCTGAGGTACTTTGTGGACTGGGAGGAAACTACACCTCTGGCTGGCTGAATTTGACAAGGTCACCAGCAGGGGGCAGCGGCGGGCCGAGAGGAGCAGGATGCCGGACAGCCTGGTCAGCGCTCCGGACTCTGCAGCACAGCGACCTGGGGAGAACCTCAGCCCCATGACCCCGCCAGCTCCACTTTCCCCTGTGCATGTAGAACCAGGGCAGAGTAGGAAGGGTGATGGGATGGTTCATTAAACTCTCACTGATTGGCTGCTATGAAGGGGGGAGGAGGAGCTTGTAGACACACAATCAGGCTTAACATGACAACAAGAAAGGCCTCATATCCCGTTTGCTACAAACCTAAAAAAATCCATTATATAACTTTACATTTACAGGTAAGGATTATTACAAAATAAATTTGTACAAGCACTGAGATGACGCAAGACGGCCATGCTGCTTTGGGTAGAGCTTGTCCTGATTGTCTGAGCGGAATTCTCCAGGGTAGGAAGTACTGTCTTGACTCCACTGAACGCATCTTTACTCCCAAAGGCCCAGGACTGGGCCGCCCTGAGCTGACGCAGACTGAAGGCCCTTGTCCCATGGACGGGTCAAGGGTCACAGGGCGGTTGATGCCTGCTTCTTCAAGCCGCGGCGCTGAGCTAGTATGGAGCAACCTACAGGCTCCAGCACGGGGGGGACGTTCCTGTTGATCGCAGAGTACGTGGCGGCCATGGCGCCCTGTCGGGAGAGGTGAGTGTCAGTCACCATAGCAACAGCAACAGCGGGCAATTTATGGAGGCGAGAGGCTGGGGCTACCTTCACCAGATGCGGGGCGTCCTGCCGGTTGAGCTGGAACTTAGGCAGCTGGTCCCTGTAGATGATCCAGGGGTGTCTGAGGACCTGGGCCGCCGTCAGCCTCTGGTGGGGGTCCACGTGCAGCATCTTGGACACCAGGTCCTGGAGGCAGAGGGAGGCAGTGAGAATGTGCACATGGGGGCCTGACGAGTAGCATTTAGCTTCAGGAGACTGATGTTCTGAGTGGCTAATGGCAGCATGCAGTATAAAGCAGGACAGCTGTGTGTGCATGTGCTTGAATGGGAGGGTGTGAGGGATTATATGGGAAGTGGTGTGTGTGTTTGGGATTGTATTTACCCCACGATGTAGTAAACCTGGTACTCTTGTCTATGGAGACTTTTTGGTCCCCACAATATAAACCTCATTTTTTTTTAATTATAAATTCAATCAAAAACTAAAAATGCCTTAACTCTTGTATTTTGTTTGGTTACTTACGGTTAAGGTTAGGGCTGGGTAGGGGTTATGGGTGTCGTTCTTAAGATTAGGGTTATGTCCATAGAAATGATGGGGTGGTCCCCACAAAGATATGAATACAAAATGTGTGTATGTGTGTGTGTGTGTGTGCACGGACACACGTCACCTTGGCCTCTGCTGACACAGAATTCCAGTAGCCTCCTGTCAGAGAGAACTTGCCACTGCTGACGCGGGCCAGGATCTCCTCGGGGGTGTCATCGGGACCGTTGGCAAAGGGGGTGAACCTGCAGAAACAGGAATTTGTTAGCAGGAAGTACATTGGAAACCAAGATATTTTGCGTCGGGTACCTACACCCTCAGGGCGCCTTACCCAGTCAGCGTGGGGGACCTACACCCTCAGGTTCCCTTACCCAGTCAGCGTGGGGGACCTACACCCTCAGG
>JAODKL010000049.1:6348942-6362990 GCA_026780765.1 Petrocephalus schoutedeni
GAGCCACGCTCATTACCTTTAAGAGTGAATTAGCAGGCCTGAACGAACGGTAAGCTGCGAGCCACGCTCATTACCTTTAAGAGTGAATTAGCAGGCCTGAATGAACGGTAAGCTGTGAGCCACGCTCATTACCTTTAAGAGTGAATTAGCAGGCCTGAATGAACGGTAAGCTGTGAGCCGCGGTTAATACCTTTACGGGTGAATTAGCAGGCCTGAACGAACAGGTAAGCTATGAGAAATGCTCATTACCTTTAAGAGTGGCCTTCTTCAGCACCTTCATGGCATACAGCTGTCCAGCATCTGGGCCTGTGATCTTCTTCACCAGAAACACCTGCACGTGGGACACAGGTGAGCAATCACATAAAATACAATGAAGCATCTTTTTCTCTGCCAGTCATACAACAGAACGCACAAATTGGACAGACATTACCCAAGTTAAAAGCAGTTTATCTGGCCCTGGGCTTTGTAAACAATTCTAGGTGCTTTTCCACTGTACCAGGTACTTCAAGGACTTCAAAAACTCAAGAAAGTGTTTGCAAGTCCCATCACAAAGTACCACAAAAGTACCCCAGTTGATTTGCCACTTTAGATTCTGGCACTTGACTGGAAGTCAGTGGAAAAGAGGAAGTATTGAAAGTACGTTACCGAAAGTACAGTACTTGTTGCGATGGAAAAAAAAAACACTCAGTCTCGCAGTAGAAATGCAAGTCAGCGTTACATAAACCGTTTAATAATATAGGAAGTAAAACAAAAGGCAAGCAAAACAAAGAATCTGCCGGGGGGGATACGAGGACCCTGGAAACCATCAACGCAGGTGCGGTCCACAGGAATGTGTGGAGGAATGTGGCTGGCACACGCCTCACCCGAGCCCCGCCAGACGTCTGCCTAGTGCCGTCACCCCCCTATCATCCGGCACACAAGTGAACTGAGGATTAACTGCTAAGTTTGACCATAAAAAAAGTGTGAAACAGTTTTACTGCCGCCGTCGCATTTTAAAGTAAAAGTTCTCTAAATCTCAAAGCGACGGAAGTGCGTAGAGGACATGCATTCAGGGCTTGATATTGATTTTTCACAATGGGAGAATTCCATCCTTATGTGTAGCACATGGGGGGGGAATTATGGATCGCTGCAGATTTATAGATTAAAAGTAATTGCCGATTCGACACGGAATTCACTCGCTCTCATTTGACAAACGCTGTTTGAGTGTCTAATTATATCCTGCGTTTTCCTGAGAAATGATCCTGAGAGCACGACTTTGGTTGTGCTGAGATCACAAGAAAGTCGTGATCTCGACGCAAGACAGAAAGACGATGATGGGTGTCCGTCATGAACGTCTGTACAACGCGGAAAAGTACAGAGAAAGCAGTGTGTTCCTATGAACAGGGCGTGTTAAAAGTTCCTTGCCTTAAGTGACATCCCATTCTCAATCCATAGGCGTCAAGATGGAGTCGGTGTCCCCTTTACAGCTATAAGTAGTAAATGGAAAGCAAACTTTATACATTTGCCAACTGACGGCCTCTCTTTTCGCTGATCCAAAAAATGATGCCGCAAAAGCCCCGATGTTGGAGCCATTTCCCGACGCGCTCGGGAAAGGCATACGCCAAAAGCGTCAGTCGCCTGGAAGCACTTCACAGTAACAAAATGAACGAATACCGTCAGTATTGCAAAGCAGAACTTAAGCATCACCAAAGACGACATTCAGGTCTGACAAGCCTCTCCCAATAGTTAGCCATAGATATGTGCCATTTAGCCACTTATAATAGCCAAACCTGTCTGTCAACACAGTTAATTTTGCTTAATTTAAGTTTAATCTAAGATTAAAGGTAAAGGTATATCACAACAATCGCTGCTTAAACTAAAGTTAACTCCATCACTTGGATGAATCATCTTAATTAATACAGTACATCATAAACAAAATTTGTAATTTTTTTGTGAAAGTAAGCACTTTGAGTAGGGCTGAATGATATTGGAAAAAAGTTCTCATTGCAATATTTTAAGTTTTGTGATATTTAGGGGTTGAAATTGATTGTAGTGAGATAGAACTTATAAACCAACAGTGTGTCAAATAAGTGTCAACAGACACAAACCATTGCAGACAAATTTGCTTCTGCTCAATATCGTCTCTCTGGAATACAAAATATTTCCATACCGCGGAATACAAACGTCTTTTTGAGACCAGGTCGCACTCGCTTCTCTCCTTTTCATTTATTTGTTTAATTTTACCACGTCACTCAGTGTCAATAGACTAGACCGGTTCTGGTTTTATCCTTGTTAGTACAGTGAACAATAACTCATACATATCCATCTACACCTGCTCTACTATTATTATAACTGTGCAATTTAAGGCCCACTATGACCACTGTGGAATAACTGCAAAAATCACTTGTGAAACTGCTATGCTGCCATTAATATCTCTATAAAGCACAGTACTTTGCAGAACTATTGTTTCTTGGTTTCGCCCGTCATCTGAGGCCCTGGCGATTGTTATATCGCATGCACGATATAAAGTCGATATGATATCACCCAGCCCTACTCTCAGCAGAGCGGGTCCCCACACCGAGAGCTCCTCCCAGCTCAGGGGACGTTAATCCAATCCTCAGACCCGTCGCCAAACTGTGCCGTACGAAATTATGAGCTCATTATGTTCTGGCTCTTTTTTAAGCACCTCCGCTGCATTATGCAATTTCATGTCGTTTACTCGCTTGTTATTTTTGGGTAGCCTACTGGCCTGGGGAATCGTTTTCGTGAAACTCCTGGACAGCAAATAACCCGGCGCGTTTACCACGCGAGAGGCTGGCGCACTTTGCGTTACTCCCGTCTCTCCCCCTTTGCTCTGCTCGCCGCGACCACCACAATATTTTACACGGTTTTTCCAGATCACTGGGGGCTTGCACCAGTAACCCCCCCCACGACGTGGAAGGGTCAACTGTATGATGGATGGATGGATGGATGGATGGATGGATGGATGGATGGATGGATGGATGGATGGATGGATGGATGTTCTCTCTGCTTGCCACAACACTGGGTATCCAGTATTGATCAGGCAGCAGATTCTGTCTAGCATACATGACCAAACAAAACAAATACAAAAAAAAAAAACTAGCAACTACCTTCACAACTCCTTTCTGCTCAAATCTACAATGTCCTTCTCTGTTCAGCGTACATCTTCTTCCATAGACTACCTCTTACGCATGCGCGCGCATACACACACACACACACACACAAACACACAAACGTGCGCCTCACCTTCCCAAAGGAGCCCTGGCCCAGGACCTTGAGAAGCTCAAACTGCTGCGGGTCGGCCCTCTCGCAGCCCTCCTTTACAACCTGGGTGATGTTAATCTCCTTCACCGAGCCTTCATCCTGGGGAAGAGGGAGACACCATAAGCTGGCACCGGCGGCGGCAATGATAAATCACTCCGAGAAGAAATCGCTCCACGTACGAGGGGACGGCTCCGGTGGTGTGGGCCCGGTACGGTCCCGGCTGCCCCATCGCCCATCCCTGCTGCTCGGCCACCGAGACGCGCTCTCTCGCTGCGCCTCGCTGTGGTTACCATGACGCTCCGCGCGCACTTCGCCGAGTGGGTGTGCAGGAGGTGACTAACGTCACAGAGATCTATCCGCGGCTCGTGTCAGACCATCCAGCTCTCACATTAACCCCCCCCATACCCGAATACATAGCGCTTAACCCTTGCCACCCCCCCCCCCGCCCAACGCCTTACCCTCATCATCTAATGCCTCCACATCCAATCGTGTACGTTTTATAGAATCCGGTTAAATAAAGAGCGGAGAAAAAAAAAATCCAGTTGATTTATCCACATCCTTTAAACAAACTACACGTGGATGAAGGAATCACCAAAAAAAAGGACAGAGCCCACAGCATTCATCACCGCAGGGTCCTTTAAAAGCACCTCAGCTCAGTGCCTCTGGTCTGGTACATGCACACAAACGCAGCGCCGTGGGGAGGCATGCCTCTCAGCTGACTGGCTCCCGTTTCTTATTTAAAGCTTAACACCTCCAACTCCAACATCTCGACTTGGAAATGAGCTCTGACACATGTGGTTTTTTTTTGAATGGCAAGGATGACATGGACAAGCATAGCAACTCACACCTACAGGAATGACTGTATGCCCTCTGCTATGAGGCACGGAACCATTCACAATATTTACAAACCTACAACCCCCCCCAGAGCCCAAAGGGCATCGGATGCAATGGGTGGCTGTTGGGCGGGATGATATGCAGCTTAGTTCACTGGGTCCCCGCATCATTCTCAGCCATGCGGCTACAGGAGGTGGAACCTTTGCCCTCACAGATCACAGACACCCACCTTACTGCTGACACTGGCATGTGGGGGCGCACAGACACAAAACAGAAGGAACAGCGCAATAGGACAAAGGTGTGCAGTGAGAAAACACATACAGAGAGTTTCGGATGGAACAGGACAGGACTTACGCAGGAGGGGTCGTCATCCTCACTCATGGGCTCCTCCAAAACCTGAAAAAAGTACCTACATCAGGAACGATAATCACAACAAATCACAAAAAAAACTTGCCCTCCCCTCAAGACTCACAAACCGTAAACACACACAGTATATAAATCATATAAATATAAATCATACATGAGTGTAACCATGCAGTATTATGCACAGAACAAATATATGGTTGTGTTGTTACTTATTCATTTACACTTTTTTTTTTTTTTTTTACAACAATTTACCCACCATATGATGTTGACAGCAGATGTTGAGTCAATTTTACGTCATGATCCAACATGCCCAGTACTTAATCCCACAATTCACTGGTAATGCTTATACGGCAAAAGCGTAGGGAGAACGTTCACATTTTCTAATCAGGCATTTCGGACATTTTTGGGCTCTTAGGGGGCCGGGGGGGAGCGCACGCGGCGCCGCGCGCGCCTTTTCCCTGGCACCCGCAAGCCGGAAGTGTCGCGCGCCGCAGCTCGTGCCAGCACCGAAAGGGCCCGCGCGCGCCCGGTTCCGCTGCTCCGGATGTCGCGGCTTTCCGGTTCTGCCGGGCCCTGGGGGGGAGGGGGCCGCGACATTAACAACTGGGCTGACGCCCTAAAGCGACCGGCGTGATCCGGCCCGGTCCGGGACGCCGGCGCCACTGGGGACTTTCCAGTCCGGACACCGCTCTGACGTCTCGGGTTATGTGACCCAACTACCGACACCGGCCCGGTACCGTCCCGCAGCCCGCCGCTCCCACGGGGCCCTGAGCCCCGTCCGCAGCGCCAAGGCGCGCAGAGCTCGCCGCCCCGGCCGCTTAACAGTCCCGCAGACGGACGCGCTAGAAACTTTCCTGGCCGCCCCGTCCGGGAATCGGAGCGCGGCGTCCCCCCCAAAGCCCCCGGCCCCCGGCCCCCAAAGCCCCGACGTTACCTCCGGGGGCCCCAGGGCCGCCCTTCGCCAGGGGTCCGCCAGCTGCGCCAGGGGCATCTCGGCCGCCGGTGTGTCCTGGAGTGCGTGTGCGCGCCTGTGCGCGTGTGCGCGCGTCTGCCGCCCTCCGCCGACCGGGGAGAAGCCCTAAACACGGCGGCGCGCTCCCGGCGCCTCTTCCGTGCCCTTCCGCCGCGTCCCACCGCCTCTCGCCTCGGAACTCCCTAACACAATTACTCACTTCCGTTTTTTTATCAACATGGCGCCGGGCCTCGCCTTACCTGGCCGTCCCGTCCCGGCTGAGCGGCGCGTCAGCGCGCGTCACGGCCGGGGAGGAGCGTGGCGGGGCGGCGTGCCGGGGCAGGTGGGAGCCGCCGGGCGGCCGGCCGGCGCGGGAGTCCCGCTCGCTACTTACGCGCTCGGTCTGTCGTCGTTACACTACAGACTGCCCTGTTCTTGCATTCGCGTGCGATACGTGGGCTGCACATAATAAGGGACCTAAACCACAGGGCAGACCTCAACTTCAGTGAATACACTCAATTATATCTTACGCTCTCTTATATCACAGCTTATTTTTATATGGTGTTTTAGGTACGTAATTTTAATTAATTTAATCAGTTAATCTGCTCCTAAAACTATTATTATTATTATTATTTGTTAGTTTTGAATTTAATTGAAAATGCCTATTATACAGAGATCTACGTGGAAATGTTATGCATGAGGATGGGAGCGAGTGATGTCTCTGGGGGGACGCGGTTATGAGGACGGACACTTTTGGCTGCACTGGTGAGGCTGTTATTGCTTCGTGGAATGCCTAATGCTGGTTCCTTTTAGAAAATGGGGCTGTTCTCCACTCATCGTCTGAGGCATCGGGCAGCTTTCGGCTTGATGACGGCCAGTTAGGTTTCGCCCAGATTCTGGGTTCTGTTAAAATAGCCGCTACTCTTATGAAACTATACTGTGCCCTCTAGTGGGCGTTCGAGAGTATTTTTGAGACAAGTACTCTAAATCCAGTCAATTGATGACTTTTTCAGTAGAGCAGATCTATCAAAAATGTGTGGATTTTTAAAGAAGGAACTAAAAATCACACCAGCACTCTGAGCTCATACCACATACCATACCACAGCTGCGTATATTTCACGAGGGGGGGGGGGGATTTTCCTTTTTAAGAGGTGCTGCAATCTTTACTGTATACCTTAAACTCCTAGTTCCTCATTAGTGTCAGTCTTTTAACTTATAACATATTGAGCCACTACGTTACACCTGTAAATATAAGCGAGGCCGAGACTGAGGACTGACTGTGTGACAGAAACGGGCCACTCACAGGTACGGAACTGTAGTTACATTGTAATAAAATAGGTCAGAGACAGGTTATAAAGGAGTATAGAGGCTCCACTATACTAGCTCCAGAAGTTACAATGGAGAGTTGTATGATATTGAGACAGGCCACCAACATGTTGGACATGGACAGTTGAGCCACTGGCTCTTTCAGAACAAAAAAAAAAGTGCTATAGTGAGCGCGATTTTCTGATTTTTAGCTAGCATACTGGCAATAATACCCCCCTTGGCTGCCTCACGTCCTGTTTTTACTGCAGTTTTATATCAGATCAGCAAGACTAAATTTGTTGTACACACATATGCAAAATACATGAGCTATTCTATGGAAAGTGACAAATAATATAGGTGTGTGCAAACATGACATTGGTAATCTGTAATCTGATCAGCAGTGCAAGTACTAATAAGGAGGAGGGATCTGGTACTAGTTAGATTTAGTTATCATCAACTTGAAGTTCTAGCAAATGATTTAATTAAGTTTGAGTTCCACACTGACACGAATTCACAGGTAGACACATTCCGAACAAATGTGGTCTTTATTCATGTTTCCACATCAGAGTAACAGTATTCCTTTGGCCACAGAAATGCCCAGTTCTTCCATAAAATTCAGCCAACTTTCCACTACTTAAACTGCATTAGCTGAGACCGATTGAAGACTTAGCTTTCAATAGCATTGATAAAGCTTTTTCCATCCACAGTTCTCAATTTTAAATGCTTTTTGTGAAACAGAAATTAACAAGGCCAATTAATGTTGGAAAAATGGTTCCCCAGGTATGATACTTAAGTGTTTCCCAGTCCTTGGAGATCCACAGATAGGCCATAGTTTTGCTCCCTCCCAGCTCCCAGGGAGCAAAAATGTGGACTCTCTAGGGGCCCCTGAGGACTGGGTTGGGAAACACTAGTTTACACCAGTAATGTAAGCATAGAGTAGTGACTTCCGGTTGACCAGTCAAAGTTGTGCAGCACATACATAGCATATTAAATAGCATACTACTCAACAGGATGGAATGGGCTCCCAGTGGAAGTATGCTATTATGTCTACTGCAAGGGGGGCTTTAGCTGATGGACTTCAGCTTGGTCCATGGGTGTGTCCCACGGACCTCCACGGGCTGGTCATTATAGAAGATGTGGTTGCACAGCTCCTCCAAGGGAGGCTCCGGGTCAGTGGTGGCAAACTGGGCCGCGTCCTCGATCTCCTTGCGCACCTCCACGTCGATCTCCTGCGTGTGTGCAAAGCATCTCATTAGCCCCAAACCGGAACAAAGCGAGCCCATTTATTGGATGTTCATCTCTTCTAGCAGCCAATCGGAGACCTTGAGCTCCTCGACGTTGGTCATGTTGTTGCTCAGCATGCGCTCCTTCAGCATGGAGATGGGGTCGCTCTTGCTGCGCACCTCCTGGATCTCCTCACGTGTGCGGTAGCTGAGGGTCAGGGGGACAGTTAGCAATTATAGAGGAATGTGGCAACAACAGCAATAAGATACAGAGGCCAGATGAGGCCGGACCTGGAAGGTGTGGAGTTAATTCCAGCAGGACCAAAATCTTCTGCATACTAAAATTACAGAGTCTGTTTCAGGTTTCTCAGAGTACATCTTGTGGTCTGTGAGTCATTAAGTAAGACAGAACAGCACCTTCATTTCCTGAGGAGGCTCAGGAAATGGCAGCTCTGGCAGAGAGCATCCTGACATCACAGCCCGGTACTCCATTTGTTCCGATGCTAACCGAAAAGCCCTTCAATGCACAGTCAAGACAGCTGAACGCATCACTGAACCACAGCTGCCAGACACGAGAGCATTTACAATCACCGCTGCCTCCGGGGGGCCTGCAGGTTCGCCTCAGCACCCCCCGCCACCCTGGATATGATCCATTCAGTCTATTGTCATCAGGTAATTAACACAGGAGCAGGCATGCCCAACCTTCTAACCCAGAGCCTTTTCCAGGCTGAGCTCCAGCTGACATCATCAGGCCCACCCACTACTAAGGACACACCCCCCACCCCCCTGTACCACTGAGCCTTCTGCCCTATTATTATGCCACCTTGAGTTAAACTACAATACAAACCTCCATATCTGTATCCATCGTATTTCACATGTTACTTCACAACAGTGCATTATTTATAATTTACTGAAAATATTGCTCAAAGAATTCCAACATATATATTCCTATTCTATGTTGTATTTATTTAATATTAGGTTCATTATGTATACATGTCTGTATATTTATATGCATGCATGTTATTCGAGTCAGCCAGTAAAATTTTATTGTACTTATGAAATCCACTTGCACGATGACATGTACAAATCCTTGAGGAGTGAAAATGCTTGTAACACAGCAACAAACAGGAAAAGAAAAAAGATAAATGATGGTTGTGGTGGTGTGTGCAGGTGTGAGCATTATGGGCCATCAGTAAGTACTGGGTCGCTTGGTGACGTGTCCTAGGGCGACGGTTACCTGATCCCAGGGTCGCTCATGCTGTGTCCATGGTAACGGTAAGTCTGCAGCTCCATGAGAATGGGACCCTGAAATGTCATGTGGTGTTAGAGGAAATGTGCAGTGGTGCTCCAACTGAATCACGTCCTCAAGTCTGCTTGGCACTGATCAGGGGGCTTCCTCTCCTACCTGTCCATCACCTCCCTATTGATTCTTCGTGGCCATTTCTAAGGTTAAACTCAAATCCAGCCCCATTGTGCAGTTCTTTGGTAATGGGGGAGCAAAGCCCAATGAAAATTCACCTTTCCAGCTCGGCAATGATCTGCAGCAAACTTTGTAGCCTCCCTCACACACAGGATATCCATCCCGTCTACCTGGAAGGAAATTTATGAAGAGAAAAATATAGATATAAATATAGATATAGATAGTATAGATAATGACATTTCCACCTTCAGCTTTACAGGTATCAGGTTCTGCGGATTGCAGAACATGCAGCAATACCCGGAGCCCTGGGATGAAGTCGCCCCTCTTGTAGTAGTCGGTGCTGGCAGCAGCTCGCTCCACAGATGTTCCCATGCCGTACTTGTTGTTCTCACAGATGAAAATGCAGGGCAATTTCCACAGAGACGCCATGTTATACGTCTCAAAAATTTGACCCTATGAAGACAATACAATTATTTGGAAACTAATAATGAGACTGATAGACAGCAGGACAACCACGGGCCGCCGATCATACCTGGTTGGCTGCTCCGTCTCCATATAGCGTGACGCACAACTCATTGCGGCCCTGGTACTTACAGGCCAAGGCCACACCTGCCCCCAAGGGTACCTGGAAGAAACAGGGTTTTGGGTGACGAAGGCCATCACTCCAGCTGCAGGGCACTTCACCAGTCCCAGTGATTAGGAAGCAGTACCTGAGCTCCCACAATGCCGTTCCCGCCGTAGAAGTTCTTTGTGTACATATGCATCGACCCACCTTTGCCTTTGGCGATGCCCCCCCTGCGCCCTATGAAAAGGAAACAGAGGACGGTCACCTAGTACACAGGAACCCCAGCAGGCCACCTGGAGCACCATGAAAGTTCCACCAGGAGCATCACGCCCGTCAGCTGCCCACCTGTAAGTTCGGCCATAATCTCGCGCACTGTGCCCCCTCTGGTGAGGGTGTAGCCATGGGCTCGGTACGCTGTAATCAGGTGGTCTGTAAGGTTGATGCCCGCCTCGATGCCCACCGCGCATGCTTCCTGTCATGTGATCAAAGGCAGTGAGCAACACCAAATTCATCTACAAGCAAGCGTGTGAGAAAACAGGCATATCTGTGGTCTAACCTGGCCGTCATACAGGTGGCAGAAGCCCCTGATTATCTTCTGCTTGTACAGCTGGTCCGCCTTGAGCTCCATGCGCCTCATCGTCTGCATGGTGCGATAGTACTGAAGCCCCTCCTCCCGGGTCAGAACCGCCTGCTGGGCGGGGCCTTCCTCCAGTCGATGCATGTCACATCTCTAAAAGTCGGGAAGCACCAAATGGCTATACTCATACAGAAAACTACGGGGGTGTAGAAGCATGGTAAGGTGCACACACACTCACCTTGATGTCAAATGTGGCTTGAGGGGTGAAGTCTGCATAGGAGCGAGAAGAGACCACCATCTTGGCACCCTAGGGAGATGTCACACATCAGTGGACACACAGATACCCCTGCCCACCCTCAAAGGCTGGAAGGGAATCTGAAATGTATAATCATCACTGGTCGCTGCTGTATAATATTACCACAGCACAGAACCACAGACACCTCAGTTTAAAAGGCGGTGGTTCCGCCTCTCCAACCCTGTACCAATCACTCTAGAAGATGGATGTGCCACATGTATAAAGAGGATGGAGACATGGGTATCATGGATGAGGACAGGGCATACTGGGACACACATCCTATTCAGTGCCCTTTCAGGAAGCCACACAAACAAAAGCAGCCAAGTCACTGTTTTAATTCATGCCAGGTGCATTCAGATCTGGGACATTTCCAGAGGAATATAAAGTATGTGAAGGAACGGCTCAATTGAGCAGGCTGGTGAATAATGGCTTCCTAACAATCTGTGATCCAGAAGCCACCCAACCAGTACTTACCTCAGACACAGCCTGTGCCCCCTACAGGTAACCCAGAAAAGACAGGTAGACGGAAAAAGACAGCCATATTATTGATTCAGCATATGAGTACCGATCTCAAGCAGGACAGCGGCATGCCTGCTCACACAATTAAACATACATCAAAACACGGGCACTGACAACCGAAAATCCGATCGTATAGCGTCTGGGCCGAAACATCTTTCACGTTATATGCAACGTTCCATATTTAATTCTCCTTTCCAAACCGAGAACGACTTCGGCTCTATCGGAAGAGAACGGCGAGAAAGAGAAGCCGTGCGTTTCTTAATGACAAGGTGACCTTCTGATAACCCGTTTGATTTACGCACATCTAAACGTCTTGAGTTGCATTTTATTGCTAACATGCAAACAAAACTCCCCCCGGACGACTGTCAGAGAAAACATGGCAGCTGTCCTTGCGGGCGTCCCGAAAAGATTTTATAATTTCGGGCCGCATTTCGAACCCTGGGTCGCACCATCCATTTACATGACATCTTCAAGCAGGATACTCACGTTTTTCTTGGTGCTTGCCCTCAGCGCGTTGGATATGACACTCAACATCTTTCTCATACTAAACAGACACCGCAATTATGAGGGATATTTCGCTCCTTATCAGCTAAACCTTCTCTGCGGACGAAAGCAAAGCAGCCCGGAGTTTGCGTGGAATGAGCGAAACGCCGCCCGGAGTTTAGTTGGACGACAGGAACGTTTCCCGGAGTTGTGCACGGCGTTTGTCCGGTTATGTATAGCATTGTCTCCAGGGTGTTCCCGGAAAGTTGGAAGATGGAAAGTTTTTTAAAATTATCTGTATTAACTGCATTAGAGGAATCTGTTCCTTTATTTTACGATCCACGGTATCCACAGTGACAGAGGTCACTATTGTACAGGCAGTCACTTGTAGAAAAATCGAAATTGTTAACAAAACCAGTCCCATTATCATTTTAAGACTATCGAAGTATATTTTTTCAGATCCATATTATACCGTTAAAGTAACACACATTTTATGAACCAGGTAGGCATCGATAATTATTTAGAGTCGTTACTGTGGATTCATCAGAATTCATCACTCCAGTATTTTTCCATCAGATTTTTTTCTGCCCGAGGAAACAACAGTTTTGGAATAATGTAACTGGACCTACAACTTTTTTTTATTGTTTTGCATAATCACATTAACTTCATACTGATGGAAACCCTTTCACGTTAATAAATGGTTCTTGTCCACACGCACCCGAGTAATAAACCCTTAGCAAATTCACATTTATGTGTAACACTAAATAATAATTTCATTTATTATAATACTAATACTAACGGAAATTCTACGGAGCCGGTGAGGAGTAGACTAGGTACTGCTATGGGTGGTGTAAGTGACATTTACTTTGATATCGGTGTAACAATTAAAGTACAAAAACCCCGAATATTAATATAAATAAAATATAATGCAATTAAAGTTAAGGCGAGCCAAGAAATCGCATTCCATTGTTATTCTTCTTTGTAGTTATTTATTTGTCATCAAATAATGTGACTTGTATTCATTACGTCATCGTATCGTGTTAAACGAGGAATATCATCGCTTTTTTTTCTTTTGCCCGCGGGACGGGTGGCGACCGGACGCATTTCCATATGCGGCAGCCGTGACGCGCGGGACTTTCCGGGCGTTGCGAAACGTTCCGGTCCGCCACCGGCATAAAGACCGCGTGAGCCGTATCGGGCGCCGGAGAGGCTCGGTGTCAATGTGATCTCTGCGCGAAGTGGTCAGCATCCCGGACTGGCTGCCGAGGAGACGCTCCTGGGAGGCGAATGAAGAAACAGCAGCTGCTCCTATTCAAATACAGAGGACTGGTGAGAAAAGGGAAAAAGAGCAAACGGAGAAAATGGCCAATTTTATATTGCGGAAAGCGGAACCCAGGGATGTACCGGACATATTGCGACTCATAAAGGTACCCGGCTATTTCCACACATCTACTGCTCATATCTGGATAATTGTCCCCCCTCCCCTCAGAGTTAAAATTAAAAAGTATTTTAAAAAGTATTGTATTATAATATAATATATGTATACATTAAGTGTTAATGAATTTTGATTAGGCTGTAGAGCTTTGGTGGTTTTATTGAGTGTTTAAACTTTGTGACTGGACACACCGTTCATATAAACTTACTGCGATCAACTTATATAGGAGACGTGCTTCTGACATTTATTTAATATGCGTTTTTTTTATAAAGTGAAATATTTAACGTGAATACTTTCGTTTTGCAGGAACTTGCAAAATTCGAAGAGATGGAGGAGCAGGTGGTGTTAACGGAGGAAGGTAGGATCGGGATTTGGGTTAAGCTTCGCCGGAGCTGTCCGAGCGCGGCTCCGCGTGATTCCGATTAACCCAACTTCTCTGGCCCGTTTCCCGCAGAGCTGCTGCAGGACGGATTCGGAGAGCAGCCGTTTTACCACTGCATCATGGCCGAAGTCCCCGAGGATCGGCGCAGCCCAGACGGTACAGTACTTTACCCTTTGAGGGGGCGAGTTAGGGCGATTCCAAATTAAGGGGCCTTTAAAAATGGTTACAGAATTGGTCTGGGTTGGGGGCCCAATATATACTTTAATATGATGTGCTTTTTCTATCTCAAGCAGCACCCCTTACATCTTCTAGTAGGCCAACATCAAGGGTGGGCAAACTTATCCAGAGGGGCCCTTGTGTGTGCAGGTCACGAATTAGGTTACTAATTAGAGGACTAATTGGCTGAAGGGTCCTCACACCTGGGTTTG
>JAODKL010000049.1:6377916-6389982 GCA_026780765.1 Petrocephalus schoutedeni
GGCCTCTCTGTGCACGGCAACCTGAGGGCGGGGCCTCTCTGTGCACGGCAACCTGAGGGCGGGGCCTCTCTGTGCACCGAGCTGCACTCTCATCCTGCTCAATGTTTGACTCTATTTCTCCTGTGAGTTTGTATCATGTGTTGGACCAGTGGCTTCAGAGGATGTGCTCTATACCATCTATACTCCGTCAGATTCCTTGAGGGCCCCTAGCTATTCCAAATTTGTTACATTTCTACTAATTATTGCATCTTTAATCTTCCAGCCAGTAATTAGCAGTATTAGCTAATCAGATTGCCTAGTGGTAGAATATAGAACAAATATATGGAATTCCTTGGGGTACTCAGGGAGGTATTTGGGAACCACTGTTAAAAAAAAGTGTTTTTGTGTCTGCTGCCTCCTGCTGTTGGTAGTAAACACTGCAGGATGAGCTAGAGTCTATTCTCAGTGTTTTGAAACTGTGAGTTCTTGGGTGGTCGTTCACATTTTTGAGGTGGTCCATAAGAATAGTTGTTAGAAATGTTTCTTAATGAAGTTAATGTAAAAAAATAAAAAAAATTAAATCTAACTCTAAATAAAGCTGCACTTATGGACACACTTCAGGCAGCAAGTTGTGACTTTAATGGTGTCCCAGTTAAAGACTTTTATGCCACATTTTGTGTTATGCCTGTACATTGATGTATGTAACTGAGGTGTGCAGAGGACCGCCAAGGCACCTCCCAGCGTCTGCAGGCCCCTGGGCATGCGCGGACGCTGTTGTGCTGATGTCATTAATGCTGTAGTGATGGCAGGTGCCACTCGCCCACTCTGGGCCACCTCTGGTGTCATCCACAGAGAGAGAGAGTTAGTGACAACTTAGATTCGGACGTTAGTTTTTGTGTTTGGCCTCGTACTATAAAACCTTGGCCTGCGTAATTCCAAATTTTAATCAAGTTCTGTTATGTTCTAGAGTTGTATTATATCTAAATTATTTTGTATTGGAACCAACACTTCTGTAAATTTCTGTTAAGGAAAAAAAATGTCTTTTTGTAATTGGTATGAAAATTTAAATAAATGGCAGTATTTTCATTGAGGGATTTAAAATGTGTGCGCATGTGTGTGGGAGCGTGTCTTTTGTGTATTCTGGAGTATAGGTGTGTCTGTCTGGTCTTTGTGGTTTGGGTGTGAACAGAACATGGCAACCACCATCTTATCTAAGAAGCATGTGAAAATGTTGCTGAAGTGCAGAAGCGGTTTTCTCGTTCTCATGCAGAACCTTTATTTGCCATTTGTACACGTATGAAAACTGGCACGTTGGAATGTGTCAGTTTTCACGTATCCCATCATGCTCTGCTTTTGCGAGACAAACACAGGGGCTGTAACCATCTAAGGCATCCGAAGACCGAATGTGTCACAGTGGTGCCACAAGGCTGTCCCACTTCAAAGGCTCCATTTTCAAAAGATTCATTGCGTGAACATTTGCAGGACGCAGCCTTCATAGACAGTGTCCTTCAAAGGATACAGCCCCTGAACTTGGACACAGTCACACATATAGGGGTTAGAACAGGGGTGTCGAAATCCAGCCCTGCAGGGCTGGTGCCCTGTGTAGTTTAGTTCTAGTTTTAGTTTAGTTCTCTGATTCACCACAAATGAATGAGCTGAAGAGCTGTGTGTTAATTAGCACAAGGAGCTGCGAGGCATTGAATCAGGCGTGTTTAACCCTTTTCCCGTGATAATTTCCCCATGTGAAATTTGCCTACCGTTTAATGATGCTCTGGGGTCAGATTGACCCCAAACACGGGATGGGGGTTAATGAGAGTAAATCCAGGGCTCTGGCCCTCCAGGACTGGAGTTCGACACCCCTGGGTTAGAGCAAAGCCTGGGGTCTGAGTGCAAGATCAGTCTTCCTTCAGCAGCTCTGGAGCGGTTTACAGGGGGTCAAAGGTCACTCAGGGGTCCAATAGAAATGTTGCTACTCTGCCAGGCGAGGGAATCAAACTAGAGATCTTTTGATCACCAGCACAGCGGCCTAACCCATTGAGTCACACACCATGCCTGACAAGCTTTGTCTGGTGGTCAAGGCTCTCCAGCCCCGGTTGAAGATGATTCGGCAGGTGACTTGGCACTGCTCTGTTGCGCTTCTGGGTCCTGAAACAAGCCGAGACGAGCAGGCGCATCTCGCTCGTTGTTTATGCAACTTCAGAGATGTGGAGATGGACACGTCTGCCAGCTTCATACCTGGTCCTGATCACAGGTGACTCCCTGCTGGGGGAAAGGACAGGCATTTAATGCCAGTAACAGTGAAGTCAGTAACAATTGAAGTGACTTTGGTGAATGCGGGACTCAAATACTCAGTTTATAGAGACCAACCAAGGAACACATGCTTCTATACTAACCTATCCTGCACATGCCATTGGCAAGGCCTTTACCTGTTAAAGAGATTGAGAAATGTATGAATTTATACACGTCCAGGAGACACTCAAGACAGAGACAGTGAATTAGAGAGAAGTAACCCACCTACGTCTGCTACTCTGTGAAGCCAGTTCAACACTAATGAACAGAACAATGATTATCAGGCATAGATGTAAAAACGATGCTGTATAATTACGCCTATGGGGAAAATCTCGCCTTGGCTTGACAGTGCAAGTACAACCATTGAGTTGAAGATAAAAAATTTCCGTTATTTAGTAAAGTGATTACTTACGTCGTGAATGTTGGTCAACGATGGCTTGTTCTGTTACTTTAGCTAGAAGGGGAAACAGAGGTTTGAAGCTGGCTGGGGCCGTTGGGGGCTGTTCTGTGTTAGGGGGGAGACCCTCACCACTCACCTAAATCTCGCACGCCATCGCTTTTCTTCGAGGGGCTTAGAATTCCCTTTGGATCTGTAACAGAATCACTCAAGCATCATATTGTGGTTCCACATTAACCTTCTGCCAGGCACCAAGCCTTCAGGAGCAACGACGTTTAGTTCCTAACTTAATACTTCCTTTCACTGAGACTAAAGCGCAGTTCAGAAGAAGCCAGTAACCAAGACTCTGAACCTGGAATAAAATCTGTGCTTGTGGTTTAGGTAGTCCTTAGCTAATTATCTTTACCGTGCTGTTCCCGCAGACAGACTGATGACCACACCCAGAGAAGAACATTTGCATTTTGGAAGCATCAGTCTCAGAAGCCTCATCGAAGTACCGAGGCGCGACTTAAACGCAGTTAAAATAAAAGCGAGAGGGACAAACCGAGAGCTCTCCTGAGAGTCTGCAGCTCCTTCGGCACTTTGCTCTTAATTCTGCTTCCTCTGCGCTTCCCACCTGGTTGAAAAAGAAGCTCGTGTCAGACGCGCGGCTCCCCTGCGTGCGTGTGACGCGGGGCTGAGAGTCTCCCCCCCACCTGCCATGCCGAGGAGGGCCGCCAGCAGAAGCAGAAGCAGCAGCAGCCGGGACGCACCCATGCCGACAAGCCCGGAGGTCTCCGCGCAGACATCCCATACCCCCCTTTATATGCCCCCTTCTGCTCGCACCATAATCCCAAGCTGCTGACGAGTAGCTTCTACTCTACCATCACGGAGGCGTCAGTCTGCCCCGGCAGGCAGCGATCCGGGACCGGCGTCGCTGCCCCGAAACCGCCGCACACAAGACGCAGGGCAAATCTCACATCCCCTTTCATTTCATTATTATTTTATTCATACAGATATTAGATGTTTAATTTTTGATGCCGCAAGGGTGACCTCATCCTCGTGGTCTGCAAGGTGTGGTGGTCTGCTCTCTGCTCAGGGGGTCAGAGGAACTCGGACTAATGGCAGAGTAAGAGATGGGTAATAACCAGCTATAAAGGTGCCATTAAAGGAACTGCACTTAAAGAAGGTGAGGCAGAGCGCATGGAAACTAATGTACCACATATGATGCTTGGAATTTCTGTATGACGTCATCGATCTATAAAAAAATTGATATCGATTTGATAAAAATTAGTATTTGCACTTTTTACTGTTTTAGGTTCACAGGAGATCTGGAGCCTACGGGTGCAAAGCACAGAACAGCCCGGAATGGGGTGCCAGCCCATCGCAGGGCACACTCTCACAGCATTCATTCATATAGGCACACCTACGGACAATTTGGTAACCCCAGTTAGCCTCAGCATGTTCTGGGCTGTCGGGGGAACGCTGAGTAACCAAGAGAAAACCCCCATGACGACAGGGAGAACATCCGCACACACGGAACTCTGGCAGAGACTGAAACCCAGACTCACACCCTCCCAGGGGTGTGAGGCAACAGTGCTAACCACTGCCCCACCCTTGGTTTGAACAAGGCATTACAAGGCATTACAAGGCATTACAAATGCAAAAACGGGCAATGGGGGTTATTAACCGCCAGGTTCTTGGAGCACATATCATCTAATGATGCGTTCCATTTGAACTGGAAAGTCAGGATTTCAACTGGGATGCCCTCTGAAGTTAGAGCTCTGATTTGGAATGTCCAAGGATCCTCTGAAGCACAACCTCAGAGCTCAAGATGGCTGCACCCTTCATCTACTGAAGTGAAAGCTGCAGTTATGCACTGCTTATTAGCACTTAGTTTTCGATTTTTATCTCAATCCTTTGGGTTTCTAAAGTACTTTTAACGTATGACATATATGGTTAAGTTCCTAATTAGTAATTGTATAAACTGAATGGTGATGTTTGTTGGGGTTGCGAGGTGATTAATTTGTCTCATGGTTTAGTCCAGGGGTGCCCAGTCTTATCCGCAAAGGGCCGGTGGGAATGCAGGTTTTTGGGAAAGCCTTTAGCTCAGCATTTCAAACCCAGGTGTGAGGACTCTTCAGCCAATCAGTCCACCAATTAGTAACCTAATTAGGGAGTTTCAGTGAAAACCCACACACACAGTGGTCCATTCTGGATAAGACTAGCCACCCCTGGTTTAGTCCAATTGACAGACTTCCTATTTCATCCTATTTAAACAGAAGTATTTAGTCAGTTGACAGGGAAGTAAGGATGGTCGAAGTGCAGTTTGCTTCTGGGAGAGCGTTTTTTTGTTTGTGATAGTCATTTGTAAGTACACATTATTTCCCCCTTTATTTTTTGCTCAATTAAGTTTATGTTTTATTGGTAATTAGGTTTTGCCTGCACTCCCACCGTCACAAAAGAAAAGACCTGGCACCACTTCCTTCTGGAGCTTTCGCGGTGCTGTTCGGCTGTCCCACAACATTCATCATGGCATTTCGTGTAGGAAAAGGAACAATACTTGAGTCATGTGCTTTTTCCCTACTTGTGGGGGGGGGGGGTCTGTAGTCATAGATAGCAGACAGCAAAAGATGCAGAAAATTCAGGCTTTAATTCAAACGGACACAAAATGCACAACAACAAGGTTAAACTATTCCCCAAATCTTGTAATTATGAATTCAATTTTACACGATACCAGTTTTTAAAGTAATGGGAATACGCCTCCACATACACAAGTTTCACCCAGTAGTACCTGCATGTTTCATGATCCGCTTTAAACTAAAAAAGCATATAAAAATGAAGACTGGACGGCACTTTGTTTAGGTGTAATATGGTAAGGATTAGGGTTAGGGTTAAGGTTAGGAGTTGGCCGGGGGTCCATAAGGAATTCCGCTCATTCAGAAGTATGCCAGTTGGTCTTCGTTAGTCTTCGGCTCTTGCAGGCTATGCAGTTCAAGCTTGTTGCCAGCGTGGGGCAGTGTTCTGTAAACACGCAGGTGTACATAGTCACTGCCTCCCACGAAAACCTATTAAGAAAAGAACATGAGTACTGCAGCCACACACACCCTCCTGTACACACAAACACTTATATGATTAATCATACATACCTTAATGAAAAAGTTTGTTCCCGCTACCACTTGGGTCGCGTATGTCTTTGCAGTAAAAACGTCAAATGTTCTCCCAGCCTTCCCCTCGACATCCTGCTTAACCTTGGAGATAAAAACCCGCTCAGTTAGAGATCAATGTGTCCGCCGGAGCTCTAATAAACGACAGCCAGGAGGCAGACTCCAAACCGTGCCGACGTGATAATCAGTCAAATAAAAATCTTCCTTCATATAAAGACAAATTTGGGATTTACAGCTTTTAAGCCACTATTAGTTTGCTTAATACTAAAGCATGCAAGTAGACTTGGAAATCCCACACAGGGTTATGGCTTTTACTGACAAACCCTCTTAACGATGCAATACTGTACTATAGTGACAAAAAGAGACTAATACAACCACGGGACTTCTCACAAACCTTTGTGTCAATGAGTCACTAAAGGCTGATCTAGACCTCAGCTTAGAATCTACGCAGTCAGCAGCCTGGTACCCTATGCCTGTAGCAGTACTGCCAAGTCTCACAAGACAAACAAGCAACCTTACCCCTGTAAACAAGCACAAAATAACCCTACTAAGTAAAGTAAGATGGAGAGATTAAGCCCAAAAATAAGCCCAATATATACTGCTACACGGAACTCAGTTTGGCACGTGTATGTTATTTGTGTTCCTCGTAAATCTGACATGTTTACAACAGTGACTGAAATGCAGGAGGCATGGTTCTAACGTTTTAATTTACCTTTAACTCTTTTGTTAGTGTCACAGTAAATAACTCCTTAGGGCCTGCCATTTAGAAAATTCAGCATGGTCCTTTAAAGCACATTTTACAGAAATTATTGGCTGCTGAATAAATAAATCACAAAATAAAGAATATTTCAGATAAAGAGATGCAAAATATCTGGTCACCCTAAATCAGCCAACAAGGAAACCAGTGAACCTGCGTTTCGATCAGAAGTGAATGTGGTAACACAGGAATTCCAGAACCTAGGCAGCACAGTCGGGAAACTGGTTTGGATTTAATGCGACGAAGCCCCAACCAAGGCAACCTGCACCTCGGTGAAATGATAAGCACCTTCAGAGCTAAAAAGTCGCTTCTAAATAATAAGAGGACTTGGCATCACCGCACTGTAGTTACACAGAAGTGTGAATCAGCCTTAAGACTCCCACATTAGTTTTGACAGGCAGCGGTACAGAAACCGTACTTTAGTGGCTGATTCTCCTCAAGGGAAAACTTTACCTCATCGCAGATCTGCTGCACTTCGGCCGTGGCCTCCTGGATGCTGCCAAGCCCTCCGCACAGCATGATGACTGCCAACGAATGAGCCGATCTAAGCGCAACTGAGAGATAGACGGCTGAGATCCACTTCCGGTCACGCGCGGTCTCCCCCCCCCCCGTCTGAGTGTCACATGACACCCCACGAAGCTGGGCGCGCGCACTTCCGCTTTCCGGGGGTCACGTGACAGCCGATGCTCGTGCCAAATTTGACTAAGCGCGATGCTGATGTATTACTTGCTACGTGTTTATGCATTTAATGCTGGTTAATTAAATAAAACGTTCATTCGGTCATGATAAAAAAAATGATTGTGTAAAGTATGTTTAGTTTCGTGGGGGAGTCTCAGCTTCCGGGTCGGCAAAACGTTTGGAAAACAAATCGACGAAGGAACGCTGGTGCGAAGAATGCTTAAGATTTGGGAGTTTTAAGGCTGATTCACACTTCTGTGTAACTGCAGTCTGGTGATGCCAAGTCCTCTTATTGTTCTGAAGGTCACTGAGTTGCAGGTTGCGTTCATTTACAATTACATACAGCCGGGATGATCCCGTATTATAGGGGACGGGTGGCGACCATGTGTGGATGCGTTACTGGAGATCAGTGAAAAGTAAGAAGTGCGTGCCTTGGAGCAGTCGTGTGGAAGAGGGACATGTAAACTGTAACCGACAGAAAAGCTGCTGTGAGTGAAGAACCATACACAGCAGGAATCCCACCTCTCCCGAAAAGTGTCAGCAGCTCCCTGATTCCCGCAAATAATGCGCAATGTCGCCGTGATATATTACCGTAATAACGCTCAAGTCTATCCAGCACACCTATAATGTCCCTCTTCCTCCTCCCTGAAATCAGTATGCCTAAGGTGGGATGTCTGACGCAGAAAACACAAAAACACCAAACCATAAGCACACTTGGCCCTTAATTTTATTCATGTATTAACAAGGAAGGTGCCACAAACAATGCTGATAAATCAGGTGTGACAAGGAATTTTATTGGCGTACATTTTACGTATGTGGCCATAAATAACAAAACACAAAATATTTGAGATGGCGAGAAGGGAAATATGTTACAGTTCTGCATAACACTGTTTAAATGAAAGCCAATAAATAGCACCATGTGTCAGAGACAAAGTAAAAGTGCTTAGCTGCACCCAGCACCTCAGAAGAGGCGTGGCGCCCCGAAGCAGCTGCCTGTATCGCTGAATGAGTTACGCGGTGTCTTCTACAGTACATTTGTAAAACTGCACATTAACAACTGTTTTTTTTTTTAAAACGTATTTCGTACAGCTGCGCAGATTTACTAAGGTCTTCGGCGTCGCCGAGTATAAGAAGCAAATTGCCGATGAGCGAATAGCGCTGAATTAATGTGCTTGACAGTCTCACAACACCGTAGATTTTTCTAAAAGTCTGCTTGACTAAGTGCGACCCACCAATCTGATATATGTCCCACTGCTGTAACTGCTGTAAATACACACCTCACGGCCATTTGAGTTCATGTTAGCCTGTTACCACGGCAGCATAGCACGAAAGAAAAAAAAAACAACTTGCTTCAGCTGGGTACTTCATCTTTAAAACCAGATAATTGTACCTTATTTTACACATTACATTTATTTGCATAGACAGAATAGATTTTTTTTTATAAAGTAGCTAAGCACTAGGAATCACACTGATATTGACATCAGTCAGAAACATATCTGCTGTTCCTGTTGTTGTAGGACAGATTTTAACACCCCTGCTCATGTGTGAGTACATGAATGTGTGTGTATATGGATGGAGGAGAGTATAATAATAATAATAATAATAATAATAATAATAATAATAATAATAATAATAATAATAATACATTAGGTTTATATAACATGCTTCAAAACCCAGAGTTTCTAACAACATATAATGAAAGAGAGTAAATCTGTGTATAAATTTGTGTGTGTGTGTGTGTGTGTTTGTGATAAGGAAGGGAAAAGTATGATCTTGATTTTGCGTGTGTGTTTCTGAGAGAGATGCAGAAGATGTTTGGACGCGGTTTCCCTATTTCTTCAAAACATTGAAGTAAACGTCACCCTCACTGTGATTGCTATCTTGGCCATTGTGTTGGGACTGCCTGGGGCTGGCATTTGGGCTTGGAGAGGGACTGGCCAGTATCTTCTTAGAGAAAGAGGGCCCAGAATGAATGACCACATGGATTGGGTTCTGCACACCCCTCCTTCGCCGCTGTGAAGAGAGCAGTATCAGTGCAAACCTGCAAAGGTCTCGGCCACCGGAGCCTTCTTGCAACAACAGTCTTTCATTTTCCCAGAACTACAGTATGACTGTGATCCTGTGATCCTGTGGCCCCTTATATAAGATATTCTCACATTATTATTCTCTGCATAATTGGATTATCGGGCATAGGTGGTAACGCATTATGCGGCTCTTTAGAAGAGTCCGAGCATGAAAATACTGTTGTTTGTTTTGTGAGTTTGTCTTTTCATACTGAAAGCACACCTACATCTGAAGAGATGCACCTTAGGGAGATCTGACAGAATTACATCAATGACAACCAGATGTTGGCCCAGATGTGGTCAGAGCTGGCATGCAGTGATACAGTATGTGCATACACTGCAAAAGTGTAAACGAACATATACAGAGATACAGAGGAGAAGCTGAGGTTGGCTCACCCGATGGAATGTGACCCCAATGAGCCCAGCCAGGAGTACGGCACCTAGAACCCCACAAAGGATGGGTGCTGTCATGGGGGTGGTGGGAGATTCCTGGGCTGAAATGGCAAGAGAGCACTTAAGTATCAGGGAGTTTGAATGTGAGAGGAACATCCGGGTGGTGCACTGACTCTTACCGTCGGGGGGGTGGATGAGCAGGTGGAGCTGATTTCTCAGGGTCCCGTGGGGGAAGGTAGTGAGCGTGCAGCAATAGTCCCCACTGTCACTCACATTCGTGTCCTTGATTGTAAACCCAGAAATGGTCACATCTGTGATGCGGTCCCGGTACGGCGGCTCCGCCCTCATCCCAGAGTCGATGTGGACGACCAGGAATCGATTTTGCCCACACCTGGACCATTCTGCCTGCACCACACTTCCGTCCCCATCTATCATACAGCTTAAGATAGCCTCGGCGCCCGTCCGGACGGTCACATTCCCAGGTGTGAGCACTCTTATGGCTGTTGAGGCTAACGTGAGGAAAATATGCATACAATACTTAATACTCAAGTCCAGATTAGCTAAATAAGAAAATAATATGATGAGAATATAGTCCTTTCAGTTGAAGTCCCACAACATATTTATCACTGGCTGTAGAAGAGGGGCAAAGACATCCTTGAAGTATTATCCACGAGTTACGTAGCGCATTTACGATGCATAGAGATATTTGTTCCCACTGTCGCCAGTGAGACTACAGTCTGCAATATGCTCTCCAACCAGATACCTCTACTCATTATTTCGTGTTCCTTCTCCCGATAGAACAATAATCATAACAGAAAGTGTAATGAGCAAGTGTCTCTGTCCATGTGCAATGCACGCACGCAGACGGACAGATTCACGCGGCTGCCTGTCACACACACGTCAGGGGACCTTTCGATAGCTCTTACCTGAAAACCAGTGTAAATACAACAGGGCCATAGAGCTCTGCTTTCGAGATGCGACTGGGACGAATAGATGAGCCATTTTGCGTTCATGTACACTTCGGAAAGAGAGGGGAAGTGAAGTGCCTTCGAGCTGAAGTTCCACAGGAAGTTTGGTATTTCGTCTTAAAGGTATAGTGGCAGCGATTTTATCACACGTACGCTATATGGACAAAGGTATTGGCACACACCTGTTAATCATTGAATTCAAGTGTTTCATTCAAACCCATTGCCACAGATGTATAAAATCAAGCGCCTAGTCATGCAGTCCGGATTACAGACATTTGTGTAAGATTGGGTCATTCTGAAGACCTCAGTGAATTCAAGCATGTTACTGTCATGGGATGCCACCTTTGCAATAAGTCAGCTTGTGAAAGTTCTTCTCTGCTAGATATTCCACGGTCAAGTGTAAGTGGTATTATTGCAAAGTGGAAGCAGTCAGGAACAACAGAAACAAGAGAGCAAGAAAGCATGAGAGTAGTTTCCATGGCTGACCAACTACATGCAAGCCTCACATCACCAAGTGATGCCAAGTGTCAGATGGAGTGGTGTAAAGCACACCTCCACTAGACTCTGGAGCAGTGGAAATGTTTTTTGTGGAGTGACGAATCACGCTTCTCCATCTGGCAGTCTGATAGATGAGTCTGGGTTTGGCGGATGCCAGGAGAACGTTTTCTGCCTGACTGCATTTTTAACATTTTTTGGGGAAGTTAAACAAATTGTGATAAATTCCTTTTCTAATATATTATATCAATTTCATAAGTATGCACAAGTGTGACAGATTTTACTTTTGCAGTGTTTATATTATTAATATTTTTTTCAATTTTAACATAAAGAAGACTTTTTTTATGTGAGACATATTTTGTCCCGTACCTCAAGAATCAGTGATGTATGAAAATCTGGTTCACAGATGACTTTGACCACAGCTTACATCTTGCATATGTATAAACACATGGGAAATTTCTTTGAATTGTTTGAGGTTGGCATGCCTGGGGGTCGGGCAGCCAATCAACCTTGGACCCCCAAAGGTTTTTTTTTTTCCCCGCGCTGTGGTTTCTAACTCGTCTCCTCTCTTTTTTTTCTGACATTTTACCTTCTTACATTTTCCTGTATCATTGTGTGCAACTTCATTGTGAAAGGCGCTATACAAAAAAATACATTGAGAAGAGCGCCAGGCTGAGAAAGAAGAGGGTGGGTGATGTCGTAATGCCGGAGGGCCAGTACAGGCACGGCTGTCAGCACTACCACACCCAACAGAAAGTGCAGTGCTGAGAGCTTAACGAGCCATCGGGCGACGGTAAGCTGGCTGACACTGCAGTGGTGGCGGTGAGTCCTGCCGATGCTCACAAAGCAGACCAGTGTCCGCCCCAAAGCTGAAACCTCTTCTGTGAGCTCAGCTTCCTGC
>JAODKL010000049.1:6390300-6411120 GCA_026780765.1 Petrocephalus schoutedeni
AGAAAGTGCAGTGCTGAGAGCTTAACGAGCCATCGGGCGACGGTAAGCTGGCTGACACTGCAGTGGTGGCGGTGAGTGCACAGATAGATCCTACTCAACAGAGTCCTGCCGATGCTCACAAAGCAGACCAGTGTCCGCCCCAAAGCTGAAACCTCTTCTGTGAGCTCAGCTTCCTGCCTGAGAAGCCGCCCTGCAAATACCCAGACTTTGACCCAATTCGCGGCTCTGTAGAGCAGCGCATGACGTGTGGAGCCCCGGCTGGGGGCGTCGCCTGTGTGAATGTAACGCAATGCAGGTGTTTGTCCAGCTGATTGACGGCTGGCTTCAGTCATGGTGTCCCCTCCATCTAGGTAAGTATTCAGTAAGATACAATCTTCTGCGGCTTTACAAGTCAAAACAATTTCCAAACCTGACAAGAATAAAAAGAAGACATTAAAAAAATCAGGAAAGAATGCTATTTTCAGCAAAGGACAGGGTGGTTTCTTCACTTTTATTGCTTGACAATATACCTTTGAGCTGATGTGTTGTCATGTATGTACTGTCCCTGAGTCTACAATTAAGTTGCTACTATTAAGCTGTCGACTCAGTAACTGCAGAGTTCCAAACTTCCTCTGGCATTGACCTCAGCATAAAGTCTGTCTGCTAGGGGCTTCAAGGAATGGGCTTCCAAGGCCGAGAAGCTGCATGCAGGCCTCACATCACCAAACGCAATGCTAGGTGTCAGTTGGGGTGATGTAAAGCACACCGCCACTGGACGTGTTGTTATGAGCCTACTCTTGCTTAGTCTACTATTAAATTGTTATGTTGCACTGGAAAGCCTACTAGAGGCACAGTAGAGCCCAGTCTGGCAAGTGATAATGGCTGCCTGGCTTAACAAACCTGGTATTACTATCACAACGACCATATGCGGCAGCTACTGACTGATTATTATAATGCTGAAGTGTCGCCGCGCCCTGGATCACGCTGGGATACCTCGCGAGGTCTCCTTTTCAGGAACTTGGCACTGGTGAGTCAGACAACTTGGGGAAGTTCATCACTACAGCCTGAAGATCGTATCAGAGCCTTTGGCACATCCGGGCCGTTATAGTCGTTAGTGCTACCGCAATTTTTTACCCTCTAGTGCTCAGCCCGTTAGTAGAAGATTTTTCTGAACTTGACATCTTAGGCTCAGCTACACCAGGTGAGTGGCATCTGTTAGGTGGGAATCTGGATGCAAGTCCCTGGTCAGGAACTCCACCCAGTTGTTCCGGAAGCCGCGGGAATAGAGCCCAGTGTCCACAACGAGCCCCCACAGCTGGGTGCGGCCTGCCTTCTTCCGCAGGGCCTGCTGCGCCTCCCGCTCTGTCACATTGTAGCTGACGTTGATTAGCTGTAGTACCAGTAGATGGAGCAGCACTCCGGTCACAATAGTACTGTACCAGGCACAAGTGAAGCAGAGCGCCGTGCTGTGGAGAGAAGAGGAACTGCAGTCACCGAAGCTGAAGCAAAGGACAGTGTAAATGTTTCAGGACATTTTTTTCGGGATTGTGTACTGTGAATCGGTGAAGACTTCAGAACAGGAGTCTGCCTCTCTGTCTACTATTCTTTGACTTCAGAACAATAGGAGAAGAGTTTGTGTTTACTCTCTCTCTCTACCTGTACTGGGCATACACTCCAGGGCAGTAGAAGAGTGCAAAAAGCAGGTTCTGATGTGGACACACGCTACGCAGCACCAGGCTGATCCCATACAGTGAGGTCGACAGGAAGAGGAGGAGCATCAGCAGGAAGCTGCGGTGATTGGCCTGCCCCACACAACTGTTAATCCTGGTACACAAGAATGAACATGACACATAAAGCACACTGCAGTCTGCTATATTTCACCTGACGACTACTTAAACTACCCAGCAGTACCTGAAACACATGGACCGAGCAAACGTTCCGCAGGCCCACAAACACCATACCATTTCTTATTCCTCTAAGCCAGGGGTGGGCAATCTCATCCGCAAAAGGGCCGGTGTGTGTGCAGGTTTTTGCTGCAACTCCCTAATTAGATCACTAATTATTGGCTGATTGGCTGAAGAATTCTCACACCTGGGTTTGAACAGCTGACCTTAGGTTTATCCCGAAACCTGCATACACACTGGCCCTTTGCGGATAAGATTGCCCCCACCTACTCTAAGCAATATAGAGACAATTCACCCCCTTCTCCAAACTGACACATCCATACTTGCTGTTCAGCCCTGCTCCATACCATGCCTCAGCTCACATCCCAAAATACATGCACCAAACGCCATTCACTATCCAGAATGTCCAGATACACAGGCCAGATAAATCCTCATTTTCCCCCACAAACCAACAATCACACTGTGTCTAGTCTGCATACTTATTTGTGTGTGTCTTTGGTGTGTATAAGTGCACCAATATGCATGCCTGTTTGATGGCATCTTTCAGCAACATCCAGTCAGTTTCCCACCAGACTGATGCAGCTACTTTAACTGCTCATATCAGCTCTCCCTCCAATAGATTCGCTCGCTTTCTCATTGGCTCGTCCCATTGGCTGCTTCTCCGACCTCCTAGGCTTCGCACTCTCTATAAATAGGATTGTCGCTGAACTGCCTCTGTCTCTGACCTCATTCTTATAACATTTCAAAGGTGTGTTGTCACATATGTATGCACTTCCAGAAGGCCAAGCGATTTAATGGAACCCACCAAATGCAGTGGTGGTCCAGCCGGTAGATACAGGCGCTGCAGATTCGGCAGTGTCCTGACCGGGGGGGGCACATTATCCTGCAGACGGGGCACCATCTATTCCTCACGATGCCCCCCTGCGCCACTTCCAGCTGCTCTGCCATCTGGCCTGGCGTTCCTGGTTCATCCGATTTCCCTGCCTGGAGGTGGGTGCCGTCGGGCTGGCTGTGGTCTCGGCCGGACGGCCCTCCCCGGTAGGTCACGATCCCACGGATATCGGCTGGCCGAGGCTTCACGTAACCCGGGTCCCGTTTGGTGCGGGCCAGGCAGATCAGGGTCAGGGTCATGCCCGTCGTCACGGCAATCAGCTGGGACCCACCCACGTGACCCCGGGGGAGGATCTCCATGACGAAGAGGTAGTACATATAGGCCAAGGAGAAGAGCGCCAGGCTGAGAAAGAAGAGGGTGCGGCCCTTTCGCTGGTGGGTGATGTCGTAATACCAGAGGACCAGTACAGGCACGGCTGTCAGCACTACCACACCCAGCAGAAAGTGCAGTGCCGCCAACCGCAACAGAACAGGAAGTAGCAAAAAGGGCGGGACCAGCGAGAGATTAACCCGCCCGGCCCCCGCCAGCCAGGATATTTGGAAACGATCGGCCATCGCATCTATCACTCGGGTTCTGAGACTCCAACTTCGGTCACCTGAAAGACAGGGGACAGGGACGGAGGGAAATGCAGAACGAAGAGGGAGAGTGAGGAGGTGGAGACTGGTGCTCAGGGCCGGACATAAGAACAGGATGATCAGGGCTGAGTTACTGATTGTTACAGCAGCATTTTATGCTGTAGATAGGATCCCAACAATGGCTTTAACCCAGGGGCCCCCAGGAAACCATGGCGTACCTCACTTCACGTCAGATGGACTTGGGCCGCACTGGCTCTCTGATCTGTCTCTCCCCTTTCCGTGGTGACACACATTGGACATCCCCCCCCTGGTCTTCAGCCTGTTTCCTCCTCAGGCCAGATGCTCGCTGTAGGGCGACGGGGGAGGGTGTGCGTCGTGCTCGTCGCACAGGGGTCTGTCAGGTTCTGTGCCTGCTGGTGCTTGTGCTGGCATAATACCGTGGAGAGTCTGACACACCTGCACCTCAGGAGCGGCCAGCGAAGTGCCAGCACTGTGAGGGACCTGTGCATAGCAGAATGATAGTGAATTGCTAAAGTAGGAATATCTGGCTGCATCACAGCTGCTATAAAAGTGAAAGTGAGAGAAATGAGCTGCCTCCCCTCCCCCCGGAGACCACAGCAGTTCTCCTTCATCTCATAATGTCTTGCATGGTTAAACCTGTTTATCATAATCTGAGGTTACGCTCTTTGGTTTTCTCTTTAGAAGCTTCTATATTTTGAAGTGCTAAGTATAATTCCAGAAGTCTATAAAGGAGCCGAAGTTGCTATGGAATACAAATTAAAACAAAATTCCAATTGATAGTGAAGAATAAAGAATGACTTTGGCCCCAGAGGAAGGGCACAATAGTTAGAGGAGTTAGGATAAGAGGAGAGAAGGTGCACTGTGTGTTCTAGCCGGCCAGTGGTCATCTGACGACAAAGACAGACGTGCAGCCCTCAGTCAGCTTGCAGCATCGGATTTGATGTGATCTCTCGGTATAGTCAGAAGATATCACTAAAGATATCACTGAAAGTGCCACCAGTCGCTGGGTATAGACAGATGATATCACTAAAGATATCACTTAAAGCGCCATCTGCAGCCTGGGAACAGACACTAAAGATATCACTGAAAGAGCCACCTGTAGCCAGGGAACAGACAGAAGATATCACCAAAGATATCACTGAAAGAGCCACCTGCAGCCTAGGAACAGACACTAAAGATATCACTGAAAGAATCACCTGTAGCTTAGGTACAGACAGAAGATATCACTAAAGATATCACTGAAAGAGCCATGGGTACAGAAAGAGGGCCACACACTTCCTGGGTGAGTTACTAATTCTAAATTACCATAATAAAAGGGTTTTTTACGATTTGAGCTCAAGCCGACAGTGACCAAATGCAAAAGGATTTTTAATAATTTACTTTTACATTTATAGCATTTGGCAGACGCCCTTAGCCAGAGCAACTTACATAAGTGCTTATAGTTAGTGAATACTTTCTGATGCTGGTTCAATGAAACCCAGGCTAAGAATACTGTCGGTCTAAGACTCTGTTGGCAAATACAGTTTTTTTAAAGAGTACAATACAGAAAGTGCTAATCCAAGTACTTTTGGAAAAGGGGGGTCTTTAGATATTTAAAAAACCCTGCAATTATAACGATTTAATATGACAGAATTAACTTGCACCTAAATATGATTAATAGTAATAACGATATATCCTTTGCTGTTTATCTCATGTAATAAACATATCCTGGATCATTCTCAGAAATATTGAGGAGGAAAAACTCACTTGTGCACTTGTGCTGCTGGACAATGACTGTTTAAATTCCCAAGGGGCGAGCAGGCGAAGCAGTGCGGTGGGACGCAGTGGGAAGGTCTTCAGCTTCAGTGTCCAGGCGGGTGGATGCAGCTAAACTAATGGAGACAGAAGCCACACCCCACAGGACGACGCTGGCGCGTCAGAAGGGACCCGGCCCGGCGGGGGCTCGGCTACAGAACACCCCACCGCTTTGGGAGGTTCGCTTAAGCTTATCCGAGTCCAAAAATGGCAGTGTGTTTGTGTTTTAACTTAATCATATAGGGAATATTTCAATGTGTTAGTTTGACTCGTGTTATTAAGGACTGAGTATAATCTGCCAAGAAGAAACTCTGTATAATGTTGTTGTATTTATTGTTTGTTAGGTCACACATATCAGTTTGTTTGCAGGATGCTATATTGCACTATTGTTAATGTGCATTATATTGTATAGTATTCTTGGTCAATATTTTAGTTGTATTTGGATATATTGCATAATCTATATTGTATTTATCTATTATGTTGCATTGCTTTTATATATCTCCCAAGTCCTTGTCCTGCACAAGACCAAAGCCGTTTTCTATGGGCAGGAAATTGTTGTGAGTTTTGAGTTGATTGTTGTCAAATATTACTTATGCAGCTGGTACCAGGAGCTTCCAGGAAATCCTAGAGGAGAACCGTCAAGGCATTTCAAGATGAGGGCAGCACCCGGCTTACACTCTCTGGCAGATGCTTTTCTCCAGGACAGCATACAGCTGAAAGCAGGGCCAGCCACTCCTGGGAGCAGTCAAGGTTAGGGGCGCTGCTCAGGGGCCCGGCAGTGACATCACTCTACAGCACAAGAAATAGCGACCTTCAAGGCACAAGCACACTCACCTACACCACAGGACCACACACCAGCCTGATCTCTAACTGACTGAACCAATCAGCTTCTTGGCTGAACATATACTGCCCAAAACAGGCACCAGCCTGAACCTGGGTCCTTCAGCATGATAGCAGCAGTCTCTAACCAATTTAGCTTTATCGCTTCCCTAATATGTCCTGCAGGATTAATGCCTGCAGTGAAATGAGCTGATAAAGCAAGTCTCCCTCCTCAGGTGCAGCTGCAGGTGGGCCGTCAGGTGTGTTTGTGGCATCCTTTTGGCATTTTTCTCCAGGGCAATCTCAGATCTGTACAGAAACTTCCGTTTGGGGCAGTGGGAGCAGCCGGGTCCATGATGTCTAGGCTGAAAGGGGCCTGTCCGTCTACCCGCTTTTGGACAGATGGTCCTCTCCAGGACGTCAGGTTACGGGCTACTTCCGCCTTACAAGACAGATGGTCCTTTCTGGGATGTCAGGTCCTACTGTTAGTCATGTGACGTGTAACCATGGCGATAAATTGCCCCAGAATATTCTTTGGCTTTGTTGCAAAAAAATTGGAAAGAAAAAAATCCTTTGCATGTTGCCACCCGGCAAATTTAGATACCAGTTAGTTTCTACTCCATAAATTTACATGAATATGTGGATGTATGTAAGTGCATGAACATACAATATGTGTCAAAGAAATTCAGTGATAATGCAATAGTACATATGATGTAGCCTGTAACACTTGTTACTGTGGTCCACATGTCAGTCATTCAGATGGGAGTGAAATGGATGTTGTTGTACCATTAAGCACAGGTGCCTACCCAGGCTGAGCAGGGGCGCTTACCTAGGCTGAGCAGGGGCACTTAACCAGGCTGAGCTGGGGCGCTTACCTGGGCTGAGCAGGGGCGCTTACCCAGGCTGAGCTGGGGCACTTACCTAGGCTGAGCAGGGGCACTTAACCAGGCTGAGCTGGGGCGCTTACCTAGGCTGAGCAGGGGCGCTTACCCAGGCTGAGCAGAGGCACTTAACTTGGCTGAGCTGGGGCACTTACCTAGGCTGAGCTGGGGCACTTACCTAGGCTGAGCTGGGGTGCTTAACCAGGCTGAGCAGAGGCACTTAACTTGGCTGAGCAGGGGCACTTACCCAGGCTCAGCAGGGGCACTTACCCAGGCTCAGCAGGGGCACTTACCCAGGCTCAGCAGGGGTACTTACCCAAGCTGAGTAGGGCAGTATACCCAGGCCGAAGTCCAGGGGCCACAAAAGGCCCTGTCCAGCCCCTCTTCCTATCTACTCTACCTGAAATCCCGTTCCTGCATTTCCGCTCCCTGTTTGGTGCTGGAGAGAGCTCACCTGTTGGACGTTAATGATATCCGTGTCACTATTTGCACGAGCCAAGACTAAAGACATATGATGATATTAAACAGTTGATTTTATCGGACCGTCTAGATGAGAAAAAGACTGCCTTACGACAGCTATCCTGACCGCCTCACACCAAACGATCAAGATCACGGGACTGAACCCCAACAAATCTCCTGTGATTTTATTCTGTGTGCGGCCAGCATAGTCTGTTTTGGGACTAGAAGTTGCAGTTGCAGTTCACAAGTCTGTGCCTGTAGCCTCTGTATTGCACTATGCATGTGTCGGCAGTCTGGTCAAAGGAGACCTCTGTGATTATATGCTGATGTCATAGCCTGAGCACGCTGTGTGACCCCCGGCCTTCCAACGGATTTTCCTGGGCTGCAGGAGCCGGCTGGCATACCTGTGGGTCTGGCTGGGCTTGCTGTACATATGGTCTTAGGCTCGGCCGCAGGACTTTGTGTCCCTGACAGCTGCTTTTTTAATCTGCTTGATCCCTAGCTAAAGCTGATGACACTTGATGAACCTCCCCGTTTAGGAGATGCAGGAGCTCCCAGTCGGTAACGGACGTGTCGCGAAGCTGAAATGAAGCCTCTGTCAATAACCGGAACTGCTTAAGATGAAACGTACGCCTGTCTGTTTTACAGTGTTGAAAATAAAGTACAGCTTTAATATGAACTGGTGGCCAAAGCTAGATCAATGGGACAACGTGGTTTGTGTTGCGATCAACGGTGTTTATTAACAGCACACGAGACAAGAAAACACAAGAAATAATGATCGATACTTTATTGATCCCTGTGGGGAAATTCTCTTCTCCTCCAACCTTGCTCTCCAGGAGAGTAAGCTGGGCTGTGAAGGGTAGCCACCTAGTGTGGCACCCAGGGAGCTGGGGGTTAAGGGCCTTGCTCAAGGGCCCACAGAGGTGTTGAGGCTGGGCTTGAACCAGCAGCCATCTGATTGGAGGCACAAAGGCTTAACCCGCTGAGCCACACTCTGCCCCAAAGGAAGAAAATGCGTATGGATGATATTTCACTTCTGCATATTAGCAATTTATGAAATCTTTTCTCATGCCTTGAAATTATAGACAAATATATGGCAAATGTTTAATTATCATTATTTTTTTAAATAATTTTAAATTTTTTACTTCTTAGTCAGTGATCATTCATCAACAAACGACACAAAACCTTGACCACACTCAGCTGGAATTCATTAAATTCTTTATTTATGGATAAACCAACAGTTTTAATTCAGGAGCTGTAGTGCTGTATGTTTTGTACCCAAATGCACCTGTTCAAAGGTCTCTGTTATCCGAAGCAACGTGCAAGCAAAGCGAATAGTACATTACACCCTCAGCGGTCAAGGAGCCAACAGCAGCGGCAACATACAGAAATCCATATTTAACTCGATCTTCAAGCATGCCTGTAATTCTTAATGGTGTGATGAGGCGACCACTAGGGGGCAGCGTGTAGCTGCTAACCTTTGCGGTCGTAAGTACTTATGCTCCTGCCTGTTTACTGTTTCACCTCTTTATGAAACAGTCGTTTGTTCATACAGCTCGGGAAAAACATTGCAAAACATTTAGTTTCACTCATTTATCAATTTATGGGTATTCTTATGTTTACTCCAGCCTGACTGTTCCCTGCTTTTCATTGATGATGGACTTGTTCCGTGCTTCGTGGGACAGACCTGCTCGTAGGAGCCTGTTAAGAGCTGTCCTAGCTGTGGACCTAACTGCGCGCACTTAATGTTTCCCATTCCTGGTGATGGTCACTTGATGTCATCCCCGATTCATGAGGCACTGCTGGATAAGCTGACTGTCATCTCTGGCATTAGAAAGTCGCTTCCCCCCCTCTACCTGACTGGTTTCTGGTCGTTCCCAGTGTCTCCTGCTTCACCTTGTTCTTGTGTACTGCTGTCTTAGAAAGTTCCAGCCTGGAAGCAGCCAGCTGCTCAGTGTAGCCTTTTACCAGCAGAACCAGGATTAAACCAGGAATTAAAAATGCAGATATTTTTAAAAATATAGAGCGGTCTCCTAATTTTTTCCCAGAGCTGTATATGGGTAGTGTGGTTTCTATCGGGTAGCAATGACAGACGACCTTCTAGAGCTCTGCCCATGTAGGGTTTCTATGTTTTCCCTGATTCTTCCAGCTGCTCCTGTTTCCTCCCACATATGGTCAGGTCAAAAGGTATTTCCAAATCGGCCATATTGTACGGGCGGTGATCGACTGGCATCCCAACTAGGGCGTCTGTCTGCTTTTTGGTGGCCCCTGCGCTCTTAGGCTTCAGATTCTTCAGGTACAATGGGGATTAATTCTCATCTAAAGCGACTGTGGATAACTTTTAGGGTGGCCAGGGGTTTTAGCCTGCGGGAGGCTAAGGGGGGCCCTTTTCCAGCACAGGCAGATTTTCACAGCACATCAATTTTAACAGTATTAACATTTCTCCTAAGCGACACAGCAGTGAGGATCAGAGAACAGGATCAATCACTGTCCCCCTTACTCAAGGGCCAGCTGGGGTCATTATCCTGTCAGCTATGAGATTTGAACCAGCAACATTATAACTACAGGCACAGAGCTTAGACCTGCGGAGCCGTAAAAAGGTGTTTCCAGGGAAACTGAACTAGCAAAGGTCAGAATATAAGTCTGTAACCACCATGGTGACATTGGGCTCCCCAGTTCTGGTCCCGGAGGGCCAGAATCTAACACAGTTTGCTGATCACACACCTAAATCAGCTAATTACCAGGTTTAGTAAGTGTGTCTACAAAGTTAAATAAATCCACAATAAACCCTCTGTGATGATGAGGATGAGGATGAGGATGTGAGTTGCGTGCTGCCATGTGCATGCTTGCGTTTGAGAACTGAAAAACTGTGTGTTTCTGTTGATGTGATGTATATGAGAGGGTGTGTGAGGTTAGGGTTAGGGCCAGACATAGCTGTGCTTGGTGCACACAGGGTCTGCAGATTTATTCAGGTCTGTTCCTCTTCTACTTGTGTTTAAAAATGCAAGTCTATAGGTGTCCATCTCACCGTGATCCTCTTAAAATTAAGAGCGCAAACGCTGATGCAGGTGGAAGTCTGAAAGAGTCGCATCTGCCGTATTATGTAGTCAGAATCTCCCGTCAGCCTCCTTCCCAGAATGCACCGCTGTCCGCGCGGACGGCGGGGCGACACCCAGGGCCCCGTGTGGCACCGCACATCCCCAGCACATTAAAACGCAGTTTTACCACCTCGCTTAATCCATCCCACACACAAAAAAAAGCAGAAAGGAAAAAGAAAAGAAAAGAGTGTGTGTGAGATTAAGCGGAAACTTGACGAATGCAAACTGACGGCTCACTTTCCCGCTGTTGCCAAGGAGGCGGCGGGATCCGCCGGGGGATCCGCCGGGCGGCTCGGAGCTGGCAGTGTTCTGCCGGTGCCAGGCTCCATCCTCGGAATGTCCTCCTTGGAGCATCTGCCTGGATTACTCAGCAGGAAATGGTTTTATGGAGAACATCCTATTGTCTGCTTGGCTGCTAAGGTTTGCATTAAGGTTGAACTCGGGTGCGCTTACAATTAGACATAAAGTAAGCTTTATTCATGCCTCCAGCCCCCCCCCCCCCCCGGCCCCCGCCCACTTACTGGGGCTCTGTTTAAAAGCCTTGTACCACAGGGTTTAAAAGACCCCGGTTGGCTGTGGCATGAAAGCAGATCTAATGGAATGCACTGTCTGTCTCCCTTTTTTAAAAATATCCTCACAATAAACGGTGCCCCCGAGAAAAACCCCATTGGTACGTGCCAAGTGCAATTGTTTGGCATAATAAGCATCAAAAGGGCAACTTTCTGTGTTACCATACAGGTGAACTCATTCCTGGGAAAATGAGGTTTTTCTCAGCCACTATGCCGCGGCAGCGTCCCCCTTTTCCGTGCCCTAACGAGATTAGTCGTGCCTCGCACCCTGGCTTTCACTGCACTGTCTCCTTCCCGTCTCTTTAGCCTGGTGCTAATGTGATTAGCCCAGCGCCTGTGGTCCAGGGAGGGGCATCCGTCACAAAGGCCCCGGCCTACTCGAGTGCACCTCTCTCCCAGACTGGGGTTCCAATCACTGGCACCTTTGTCGGGTAACGACAACACAGGCAGAGAAAAACGCAAATGCCGGCCCCTCTTTAATTCCGCCGTCTACCGTCGCTCCGTTTTTTTAAAACTCGACACCTGACCTTCACCTTATTTTTTAATCCTCATACTGCATTCGTATCATGGCCACACACAGTCATACATTCGGGATTTTTTGAAACCGTCCCTCTCGGGATCACACAATTTTACCTATAATCCTACACGGGATTACGCAGCCCTGACAAGCTGTGAGACACAGGGATCTTCCTGCGTTCTATAACATCCATCTTCCTTCATTTGTCTTCCAGCTGTTTATCGCGTACAGGGTCATGGACCTAAGCAGCACAGATCACAGGGTGGGAAAACATCCAGGCGGTGACTTTATAAGGAAAAACACCAAATCATAAAACACGTCTGTGGCCCGTGGCCAACTTGAGGCCCGAGAGTCAAGTGGCCTGGTCTCTGCATGTTGATGACACACGCAGTACTTATATAAAGTAATATTTTGTTCTGTTTCTTCATTAATTGCGCTACATAAAAATTCTCCGTGCTGCCAATCTTCTCCTCTACTCATTGTCCCCGGCCCTGAAAATGACCCTGCTTTCCAGGTAAACCTCTACTTCGCTCCCTACTTCTGCGCTCATTGCATAACTTCAATTCCAGTTCAATTTACAGCATGGTGGGTTCAGCTTGAGCCTGGAGTGCTGGTGACCAGGAGTCACAAGGGTCGGCGATTACCGCCATATGTTTAATCCCCCTTAAGGGGCCGAAACTGAAGCTCCGGCTAAAACCGCTGCATTCAAAAGCTTTCAGACTCAAAACTTCTGCCTCGTCAGTTGGCAGCGTGGCATGTCTTGATACCGCTGGTCCTGAAGAGGGCAGAATGTCCCTCACTGGCCTGCTAACCCGGCCACACCTGCATCTCCTGTCCCTCGGTGAATAGTACTGAACTGCGCACACTAAATATCCTGCAGTATTTACCCGGCCACACCTGCATCTCCTGTCCCTCGGTGAATAGTACTGAACTGCGCACACTAAATATCCCGCAGTATTTACAGGCCAGGTTAGGTAAAAGTATCATAAAAAATAAAGAAGTGTTATGTCCAGGTTTTTTTTTTTTTTTTGAATCGTTGCCACAGCACCCTGCGTCTGGTCGACAATACTGTCATCTGCTTTGCTGCCCAGCTGCCATTATCCTGGTGACTCCGTCTACTTCGCGGTGACATCTCCTGGTCTGTGCACGGGCATTTCTTGGTGGATCCAAGGCCGGCACTAGCAGCATGTAATTGGATGTGACGCTTATTGTGCTAGAATGGGATAATGAGCGGCTAAATGCTTGTGAATGTGTGCTATGAAAAATCTGGTCATGTGAGGCCTGAGGGGAAGGGGGTTACTGTAGACACTGAGAGGCGGTCGCCGGGGAAACCGGCTCACATGAGGGTCACATGAGGGTCACATGTCACTGGTCATGGTGGGTGGCTTCTAACCCTGACCCACAATACAATGGAAAGTAGACTGAGGTACGAACACCAGCACACACCACAGGGGAGCAGAAACCTGCATCAAGTGCAGAAAGCCTCGCTGCAACCAGACATGATCATGCCGACTACACGCCATACGCACCAATACCGAGCATGTATATAAATTCCATCTTGTTGTCCTTTTTTTTCAGGCATACAGAGGTGGTTAATGATTATATTTCATTTTTTGCTGTGCTGATTCAGTTTCATACAGACTGGCAACTCGGCAACTAACACAAGTAGCTGAAATGTTTTGAGCTTTGCATCTCCCTTTACGTTTTATTGATTTATTGGAAGCTTTTAAAGTATTTTCTGAAATATTTTCAGCATATTTTAAAAAGTGATGTACACTTCTGAGCGAAAACAGGGTCAAGTGGCAGAGGTCGGGGGCCTTGCTCAGGGGCCCGACAGCGATTGTCCAATCACAGGCACAGCATCCTGTGCTGCTGGATCACGCACTGCCCCATTTACTTCCTCCCTGGCACAGCATTAGGACAATGGAGACAACCCGCTTAAGAGAGTTTCAGGGTGATATTACTGTCGGCAGCAGACCTGGTGCTTCAGCGTCTCAGAAACAGCCAGCGCCCTGGGATTTTTACACTCTACGGTGTTTAGTGACCCAGACCAGTGCAAATAGCAAAAGGCACCCAGTCAGTGGCATTTCAGTGGACATAAACACGTCATTAAGGAAAGGGGTGAGAGGAGAATGGACAGACTTGCTAAAACTAACCGGAAGAACAACAGGAAAACATACCAGCTCAGTAGAACAGAGGCATCCAGAAGAGCCTCTAGGCACAAATTACCTAACCTTTAAGCAGGCAAAAGTAGGTTCTACCCAGTATTAGCTGGCTGTCCCTAAAAAAGTGGGTCCACTTAATTAGGTATACATAATTGGATAATAAAGTGACCAATGAATGTTTAGTTACAAAAGCCCATATTTGAACTGAAGTGTCTGATTAAACAGATTAGTTTAATCCAAATTGCAGCAGGTAAAATGTATTGTTTCCGGTTTAATTTGCATTGACAAAGCATCTAAGTGGCTGCATATTAAACTCGCTTTATTGGTCATTCTGTAAATTCAACATTTGGCCCATAGAGGTCAGTGTTGAGTTATATTCCTGCCAGGGTGAAACCTTAATTGCTTCTTTCCAGATGACCTGTAAGATTTAGGAAACGAGTCCTTCTGCTTAGGTCACAGGAAGGTCATTGGTGGCACCCCAAGATTAATCTATCTCAGCGTCTTATGGTCAGCTTTTGCTGAAATGATACGGTAAACAGAATAAACCTTGTATAGGAGAAGTACAGCAAAGAGTTTTATGGACAGCTTGCATTGGACCAACACAGAGTCTAATGAGCAGCCTGTACTGAAATAGAAGTTCTGAATGCAGAATCACATGGATAGCTTCTATTAACGTAAACACAGAATCTTACAGACAACTAGAACTGCAGTGAAAGTTAAACAAGTCTTGCTGACAGCTTATGCTGCATAAATACAGTAAGCATGGGATTCTACAGGAATACTATGCATCAGGCGGCAGAGGATTAATAAAGGCTTTATTAGAGCTGAAGCCATCTGCATAACAACAGTAGAGTGTATAGCCATCTGGCTCTGAGCCAATGTACTGACAGAGCCTGAAGGAAAAACAATCACTGTATTACACGCAGACCCTCACAGTCACATACACATTCATGGACTCCATTCTCTTAAATATGCACACACAAACACCTGCATAAAGACACACACAATTTACTGCACAATGGTATGCATTTCAACATAGACGAGGGAGCTTGGGAAATGTAATCGTTTACGTTTCTGTAGCTGCACAGTGTTAAAATCCTGGGGGGTATCCCACAAAGAAGAATTTTCCAGTTAGCTGGATAACTTAAGCTAGATGTGAAAACTGTCCAATAGGAAGAGAGGTAAGAGACATTCCTATTGGACAATCCCACAATTTGCCCCAATTTATCTGGAAGAACCCTGGTTTTTAGTATAGCCCCCAGGGTCCTGCTATAGTAAACTGGCTACCAAACCTACCTTGTATAAGGGAACTTATGTCAGAATTCATTAGTCTAATGGATCCAATATAAATGTAAGACAGCACATTGTTCCAAAGGGACGGCATAGTTATTAAACATTCATATTGGAGGTCCCTCTCATAATGACTTTGTCCAATAAATCAACTGTTGAAAGTCCATGTACCCTTAACACCGTGCTCCATCCTGAGGTTTGTCGTCAGGATCAGTGAAAAGCCGGATCCTCCTGAGGTATGATCATCAATTCCGTTAAACTTTCGATTGTTTCAAGGCAACCTTTTGCACTCCAGTGTGCTTGAGAATTAAGTGCCATTTACCAAAATACCACATCCAGATAATTCACATGCAGGTTTAGATTCATTTATAGATCTTCTATGTTCATTGTTTAATAACAGTGAAAAAGGACCAAGTTACTTAACTTTTTCCCCCATATACATTCAGAACTGTTTTCTACAAATACAGCTCATTGTTCTGGGAACTGGATGGTCAGCTTTCTTAAAGCCTCAACCCAGATTCGAGACCCACCCCACAAAACAACATTCTTACATGTTAACCTTCCATTCTAACTTAGAACATCAACAGGTAGGTGGAATTCATTAATGATTCGGACATATCCGAGAGCAGATATGGGGTTGGTCTAGGCCAGTTTTACAGCCATGTTAGAGTACACAGAACAGTCGGGTCCCGGGTGCTGAAGTATGATGCATCATATTCATCTCAGCCTCTGAACAGGTTCAGAATGCAGCAGACCGAGCCCCAGAGGGAGGCTGGCCGCTCATGGCTCTGCTGCGACCGCCTGCCATCCAGCATAGATGCACACACAAACTCTCAGGTTTGTACACTTTATTACAGAATGATCACTGCTCTGGAGATGACTTCTCCCCAGAGGTGGACTGTTCAGGGGCTGCAGGAGCAGATGGGCCGCTTTCTGATGGGGTCCCCGACTGCTGCAGCTCCTTCTTGGATGGGGGTCGCAGGACGCACATGGCGGCCTTGTCGTCCCGGATGAGCTGAGGCCGGGATACGAAACCAAACCTTCCCACCAGGCCCTGCACCATCTGCCCAAGTTGCAAGTCCTGAAGTCATAAGACAGTTCATGTGTCAAGAACCAGAAATCTTAAACAGGGGCAGACATTTCAGGTCCAGAAAGTAAAAATGCTGAACAGGACTTCGTTTCAACCAACCAGCTGAGTACTATGTGACTGGGATTCTTTATGCTCAACTAGTAGGTTGAAACAAAATCCTGGTCTGGATTTTTACTTTCTGAACCTGAAATGTCCACCTCTGCTCTTAAAGAAGTGGTCTGTACAAAATCACATTGACTTTGCCTATTCAGCAGCCCTTGACCCAGCCCTAGGGAACATATACATAAACTCTATAAACTTGCCTTTTATACCTATGTTTTTACGTTATTGGTAAATGAGCCTGTACACATATTCAGTTGAAAAAAGAAATCATGCGACTTTCTATTGCTAAAAATATTACTTGTAAAATTAGAAAATGTAAACTGAAAAAGTCTGTGAGCATTTAAAGTTCACATTCTTATAAGGTATGAACACAGATGCAAATAAATAGTCACAAAGTATATATTTCCGGATCATATTAGTTGATATTCAGACATTCAGGTAAAATACCACTAAGGTGAATGACGTCAGATAAGTCCTCACCAGAGGCTCTGCCGACTTGCTGTTCCCTTTCCGCACAGTCAGACGCACGTGGTGCTTCCTCTCCAGCCAGCCCTGAACCTGCTTCAGTTTGGTGTCCAGGTCATGGTGGCTGATGTCTGGGGAGAAGACCAGCTCCTTCGTGACGACAGGGCCTGGACAGGGTCAGGGAATAGAGGCGGAGCTGTGCAGCCATACACAGCGATACATACATAAACACACACATAAATGCGTCTGTGACAGCCAGGCACACACCTGTCTTGCTTTTCTGCTCCTCCCTCTGTTTCAGTTGTTCCTGGTGAATCTGCTTCCCAGTCATCAGTTTGTACACTGGCGGCTGCTGGTTCTGGTCCACATGCACAAGCTTGAGGCCCTGCTCGTCCATGAGCCGGATCACATCTGCCCGGTGCATAGTGCCAAGGTCTTCTCCGGAGACCCCTATCACCCGCAGGTGGCGATCGTGAATCTTCCGCCCGACGCTGCTCACGGTGTTGCGTGCCCGTGGGTCTTGCCGCTGTCTGCCAGACTGGCCCTGTCCTGTCACCCCCTCCACCCCGCCAGTGTCTGTGGAGTACAGACGAAGCTGCCCAGCGATATCTGTCCTCCACAGGAAGCTGCCCAGGTTATTAGAGGCATAGCACCGGGGAAGCACTTCTGGCCTCCAGAGGCCGAGGGGTAAGTGAAGCAGCTGCGCTGCCGCCTTGCTCCACCTCAGGCAGCAAACAGACATGCTGATAGGAACCACAATGACAAAAGTTAACAGTGAATCCAGAACAGATGCATATTATACACTCTGTTGTGAAACAGACAACATATACAGCAATTTACTGATTTAAGCAAAAAAAAAATAAATCGTACAACAACGGGAAAGCTGTTTTTTTCCCCAACCTGAACCACCTTGGAGTCTCGTTTTTCTTAATTTTGCTGCAGCACGTTTACAACTCAGTTCAAACGAGATGCAGAGTCCAGGCTATGGTCATGTAAAAAGACACATCAGAGGGGAAAAATGAACCGAAAAAAGTCATATTCGTATATAACTTAAAGGCACATCACCCTCCAGACGGACTGTAAGTTGTCGGGACAGTCCCACCTGTACGACGAAAGTCTCACGATGATGACGAAAGAAGTCGCACAATTATGACGATTGATGTCACTTAATGATGACGCAGTGTTTCCTCATTGGATGTATTTAAATAGTTTCACTATGGGTTTAGCTCGCTGTGCCGATCTCTGCCGCGATGCATCCCGTAATTGCAAAGCGGCGGGTTTGCAGAGACTAAACCCGATGGTCTGCTTCACGTATTCTTACGGTAGCCAAGGTTCACATTTAATTTTTCACTCTGACTGCTGCCGAAACGATACAGATGTGCCCTTTGCAATCTATGGCATTTACAGGTTGACAAAATTAACTAAAGAGTAAGAAGGTTTTTCCATATTGATTTTTTCTTAAACTCTAAGAAGTATTTGACACACATGGATACATTCCAAATGAATTTTAATATTCCAAATTTCTGATCTCGAATAAAAAACCAAATGCATATGTTTTTAAGCACTGACTAGCTGTTGCTTCGTAGCCCGCAGAAAATAGTAAGTTAATCTTAAAATATGTTAATTAACCAGTAAAGAATCTTTTGTGTTTAAAAGCGTTTCAAAATACCTACATTACTGAACTGGTTTCGTCATGAATTTTAAGCCGTTTCTGGTCAAAATGTACACAGATATTTTTAAAATATTAAAATGTATTTTTCTTGAATTGCTGTTTTTGTAACATAAAATTGGTCATAAAGCTAATAATTTCAGGTTAAAATAACATCGAAGAGAAACTGTACAAACAAAACAAAATGTCTATGCAAACCTTTCTTTATTTTGGTTGTTTATTGCACGTGCATGGTAGTATTGAAATTTAAATAAATGGGCTTAAAGGATCAACGCATAGTTTGCGCGAGACACAAAACTGAATTCGTCTGAGAACTAGATGGAGAAATCACAATAGATACTAACAAACAGCTGCAATACTGAAAATGGTTTGTTGCTACTGAAAAAAAGTACGTGGCGTTATTCTATATTGGGGAGCATTTCACATGATTAATTAAAAAAAGACTTTCAAAAAAAATAATTCAGTGGTTTGAGCAATTGGTTTTGGTTATGTTGGCATGTTAATGAATGTGTGTGCTTAGTTAAATCACTTAAATCATCTGAATTATTTTGAACAAGTAGTCACCTGTAAAACGCATCACTAACATGCATCACTAGCTTTTTGATACAGAGATCTGATACATATCTTTAGAATGAAAAGTACTTTACTAAAACAACCTTCCTAAACATACACTGCATATGTAGCTTACATATGCATGTAAAGCTGTGGGCAGGCAGTTATTTCTACATTGTTTAAAAAAATTCTGTGTATAAAATTGTAAAATTATATGGTTCATTGGCTATAAAATATCAGTAAAATGTGTGTATGTATGTGTGTGGATATATATGTAATTAAAATAATATTACTAATTACTAACCATAGCTACCAAACCATCCCAGTTACTGCTTTTGCATAGCCAATTTTTTGCTTAGCCAGTAAAGTCTCTCATATGACTTTAGAAGGGAGACAAGCTGTTACTCAAAGAGGCTTTTATCAGTTTTATCTGTGTATCTTGTGGAAGATTAGTGAAGAAAAAAGCAGACATGGTGTGAAAGTTTTCTAAAGCTTCTGAAGAAGAATTCTTTTCAAAAGAGGAGACATGGATTAATTTGTATGTGTTTGTTTATTGGTGGACTCAAGCCACAGTGGCGTAGATACTGAACATAGAATATACTTTATATTCTGAATGTTGCTTCTTTGCAGTGTTTTGAACTGCTTGAAAAGTAGTCTCAGAAAAGCATTCCTACGCTAGCGGATCTTTGAAGCGGTCCCCTCGACCCAGGCCCACATCCTTTGGAAACAGTAAATCTAGAGATTTTACAGTCAGATGAACAGCAATAGATTAATTTGTTTAACGCTCCTGGGTACAAAAGGAGCCTAATCTTTGCTTTCTTCAATGGCTTTAACCCTGGTGTCAGAGTCTGCGTCACCATCACTGTCACCTGCCCTGACACAGGTGCCATCGCCCTCCCATCCCACACTGTACCAGCACACCCTCCCGGCTACAGGAAATGCAGAACAGAGACAGATATCAGAGGTTGGGGGGGCGGGGGGCTGGTTACTATGTGAAGGTCACCCCAGGTTTGCGGTTCAGCTTAAACCAATAGAAAGAGTCTCAGCTTCAGCGGTGAAGAGCAGCAGACAGTGGGGCAGCGAAATGTCTCGCTAGAGACGGGAGACGCTGGAGCCCCACAGAAGGATCCAGGCCAGCTTATATTATGGAGAAAATGTTCTGCTTAGCTTATGAAACCTCTGCCTATCGTGTTTGCACAAGACCCTCACAAAAGGAAGAGAAAAACTGACACAATAGATATGTTTGAACCCAGAATTCTTTATTCAGGCCTGTCTCTCGGGGCCCTGACTGTGCCCTTTCAGTTATTCCAGTCTATTGGGTTGACTTTAATTTACTTTTTGGATGTAGATGTAAAGTAGTAGTCGGCTCTTAGACGTCCGTCTTCATTACAATTTTTGTGATGTGGGTAATAATGAACGCCAGTCGTGTGGGCGACGTCGTTTGAGGCGACCGCACAATACAATTAGGAAGATGAAGCATTCAGGCCGAAACGCTCCGGTTTACAATGCGGAGTTGTAGGGACATCGACTGGCAGTGTTTAAGAAGCCCATTTAAATAACTTCTTAAAAGATTCTTTAGAGGAGAATCTGGTTTGTGGGCAGCAGGTGGATGATTGTACATGGCTGACTGCCTTGGAAGAAAGGGCCACTCCCAGAAAGAGCATTCAGGGGCCGGACCGTCAGCTTCCTCATTTCCTAATTAGCGTGCGGCTGCTTCCTCGCTCCAGGCACGGCCACGGCAGCCCAACAAAACCGGACCGTTCCACAAGGCGGCTATTCTCTTCCCCCCGCAAGAAAGACATTTCTTTGTAGTCCCCTTTCTTTCACTTTGATTTCACAGTTTTTATTCATTTTATTGATCATATCCTGGAATTCTCAGCTGTAACTTTAAAATGTTAAGAAAAAGCGTGTAACATTCTCATGTGATGGTGAATCTGTTCAATAACGAAGTATCACTAATCATGTGACGGTGAATGCAT
>JAODKL010000049.1:6444409-6460061 GCA_026780765.1 Petrocephalus schoutedeni
GTTAATTAACGAATATTCGTACGTGCTCGATAACGAACTTCGTAGCGCTACGAAGCTTTTGGGAAAGCCACCCCAGGTCATTTGCTGTTTGCCTGGTCTCGGCGTAGCACAGAAATGACTTAAAGAGTGATGGATGCTGTTACAGTGCATTGAAAACGTCCAGGGTAGCAAGTCCCTCCTTGAATCTGGGGGGACATTAATGTGTAATGTAATGTGTAAACATAACATCACTCTATGCCACATATACTGTTTACACACCCTCATTGAAATATTACATTTCATTGTTTAAATGACAGTTTAAATTATTAAGTTTCATAATTATGAAATTATGCAGTCACCACAAGTGTTTTTCCCCATAATATAATTAAAAAAAATGAAATGGTATTTAAAAGAAAATTATATATCCAAATCTCAAATGTCAGCCCTCTTAAAACAATATACCTCTGAATAGAGAAATGGTTTCTGTAGATGAAATACCACTGAATGTAATCAACTATCACTTTATCCTTGTCTTCCAGAGTCTTTGTGAAATAAAAACATCAAGCTGTTTGGAGCATGCTTGAGTGCTTGTCAACATCTCTGCAGCTCACTCAAGGATGTTGCACTGGAAATCTAGACCATGAAGCTTACATTGAAGTGTATTTCTATACTGGCATGGCAAACAGTTTATCAATAATACTGACTTTATATTTTAATAACTCAATGTCCTTTTACCATAGTTTGAGTTAATAAAACTTGTATATTAAACCAGATTTCATTAGTCTATGTATGCTTCATTGTTACCTCAAGAAGAGCATTCCTCACTTTTTCATCAGGTATATCCTCAACAGGAACATCAATTGACTTCACTTTACCAGTGAGGTACTGAAAGAGGTTTCTTGAAAGACACCTAGGCCCAGGACCACCATGGACTATGGACACGGCAATCATACTTCCTATATGGAAGTATTCATCTTGTGCTGCATCAAATCGGTTATAAACTGACAAAAAAATATTACCTTCACTGTTGAATGTAAGATATTTTGCATACTCTCTGCCTTCAGACTCTTCTTGTTTTATAGAGTCCATTAACAAAGTAAGAAATTCACGTTTTGGCCCCCCGATGTCCACAGCCTCTTCTATCTGTCCAATGTCATCTTCCTCCAAGAATTTTACCAGCATGTCATAAGTTGGATTATATGAAGATCTTTTAAACCCTCGTATAGCTCCATCCCAGACATTTGCTCTATTAATATTGAATCTGTTGCATGAGGCCTATCTTCGCAGACAGATTGGACACCACATCTGCAGCTGTCAGTCCCATACTGTAAATGAAGCAGCCAAGGCATCAGTCCACACATTTTCATCACAAAATTAGCCTAAATAAAATGACTGATATGACTAGTTATTAGGGTAACAGAACAATGTTTGTCTACGTGTCCCAAAGCACCTTGCATATCCTTAAGTTATTATTTTATTATTTTAATATTATTATAATATAACCTTACCAGTCTTCTGTTTGAGGTATACTGCTTCCAGGACTTAGAGACCAGAGCTGTAAAATAAAACCAGCAGATCAAAGACCAAATTAAAATAATAATTAACAGTAAATGTAATAAATTAAACCGTACTGCATGCCCTTCTATTTCAACATGCATCCTGAGAAAATATAATTCACTGTAACAATACTCTATGGGTGGCAAACTTGAAGATCGATAGATAGATACATAGATAGATAGATTATAATTTAAAATTTATTTATAATTTGAAATTGAATTTCCTCAAAATGGACATACCAAAGTGTCCGAGAGACCAGAGGCAGCTGGTGGGCATCCTGACAATTACTTCATCAACCTCATCTTCCGAACTTGTAATGTCTTTATCACCTATAAGATGTTTTAAATTATGGCATCATTGCCATTTAAATTGTCAAAAAAGTGGCATCATTGCCACTTCCAAAATAACACCATCACTAAATCATTAATAAACAGCTTCAAAGCAGTTGTAATCCATTTACACAAAAAAAATCTATAAAACTATGCAAGAAAACACTATGCCTCTTATTATAAGGCATTGCCATCACTTACCTATAGATAAGAAGGTTTCAAGGAGACAGATATAAAATGTGATGCACTGGTATGCTTTTCCAATAGCCTGTTTGTACCGCTCAGTTGTAAATTGTGTTTCTGTTCCAGGTATATTTTTGACCACTGTCCCATCAGGATAGAGCAGGGCATACTCCCCATCCTCCATGTCCTGACTGAAATCCTTAATTTTTTTCAGCGCAGCAGACAACAGCTGCATAGATGACCAATTAATGCCAACATCTAGAGGCAAAGTTTTCCCTCTCACTGGTTTAAAATTACATCCTGTCTTGTTCATGACTCCAACTACTGGTGTGCGGTATAAACGGTATGCGGTATAAATTTGGCGAACGGGAGAGATTTTGATTACACCGACGTACCACGGTAGTGGTTGTTGATGATCAGAGCATGTGAGCGGAGCGGTGAGAATTTCCACTCCTCGCATCAATAAACAGATGTTTTTTAAAAAAGTGTCTTTTTATTATCAGTAAGAAATCGTGCCTCAATTAAAGACGTTCATAATTGTTTTAAAATGTTTCCATTAAGTATGATTATGAAATCGTTCCCCTTTTTTATCCATTATAACTGACACGTTTTATGAGATCTGACCACCCAAAAAAGTGTCCTCCGGAAACACTTCCGTTGTGTTGTTTGCATGTGTTTTCTGTATTTGCAGCACGTTTTAGAAGTTGCATGTGTTTTCTGTATTTGCAGCGTTTGTAAAATGTGGTGCATGAGTTGTCATTTTGATGAAAGTGATTTCTGAGTTTGTGTCGCGTCTACGAATTTGTAGTGTATTTGAACGTGCGATATGAACTTGAATAAAATACTTTGTGGTTTTGCGGCGCGTTTTTAACTTTGAAATGCATTGGGCTATCTCGGCCACCGTAGTTTCCGGAACAGCCTCTGACAAATGAACAGATGTGACAGAGACCACAATTACGGTCTTTGCATTTTTGATATTGAGATTCACCCACTGAAAGCGCAACCAGCAATTAATTTGTGGACCGACAAACACTTATTTAGTTAATAACAGTATGACTCAAAGTTTGCAGTTGGTTAAAATCTTTATTATATGTAAATAACATCTACCAATGTGAACGTTGCAGTAAACATTATTCCTGAAAATGTTCTTCTAAAATAAAACTGAACAATGATACATGAAAATCTTTCTAAAGGCACAGAATTAAGTCAAATGTGTCCATTGAGCTGATGAATTATTATTCATCTGCTCTAATCTGGCGTCATCCACAGGATCCTTCTTTTAAATGAGAAATAGGCTGAGACTAATCTCAGCCTATCAAAACAACAGATTACACATTTAATCAGATTTGTGCCAATATTATCAAGCAAAACTTTTTTAACACCTACTCAAAACAAGAATATAAGAGAAAATAAAACTCACCGAAGCAAAGAGAATGTCATCTCAAAAGTAAAATTTACAGCTTGCAAACAAATTATTGGTCTTTTACTTAATATGTGTTTTTCTTTACAATTGCAGCTTTCTCTTTTGTGCTGCCAGTGTTTTTACATATCGTGATTGCGTGGATCAACAAAACACCGGCTTTTTGATTACGTTGCTAGGTTAATGGCAACATAAAGGTGCCGGAATAGGTACGAGGTGAATCTCAATGTGTGTACTTGATCGTGTTCTGATGTACCCGTCTTACGTCATCTTCCATTGCTGAAGACCAGTTCCAATACTAAGATCACAAGAACAGGGGACAGTAAATATCCCCATATGTTGTCCTTGCTACACCCCAAATATCAAGGATACATCTGTCGTATTCTCACTAAATGAAACCAATCCAATGATTCATTGAGCACCAAATTCATCCTTGGAAGGCAAGGTAGCAAGACTGGTCTTGCCAAGACCACAAATACGGTCTATTCGTTCCTGGTATTAAGATTCACTTAAGGTGTAGTGCAGGTTAGCAAAGGATGGTCCATACTTCCTCGGTAGGACAGTAATGATACATGTATTCATCATATGCCGTTCGCTTTAGATCATTTTACATTCTTTATGCACAATGAAACAATCAGCTTTTTAATGGAGAGAGTTGTTGACAAGACCAAGACAGTTTGCTGTTATATCAAGATTGAATATGTTGCTGGAACCACATTCAACATGTTAACTCATTTGAGACGTCATCATCCAACTGTGTGTACAACCAGAACAAGGCAGGGACAGCCTCTGCAAGTTAGTCTCCCATGTGGCATTTTTACCAGGAAGGATTTCAGACCTGGCTCATAAAATAATTCTGGCAATAGGGGTGTTTACCACTACAGATATGCAACAATACTCTGTAGAATGGAATACAGAATTTAATTAATTTTGATACATATTATACATTCTGACATGGCTTGAGGGAGGTGCTAGCTAGGCTCGGGCAGCATTACAGTAATACCCTCCTCCCTCTCACCAGATTTACGGGGAAATCCCAGGAATAGCGGTGCTGTATCGTTTGCAGGTGGCAGGGAGCTGCTGTCCATTTGCGGGTGACTCCCAGAACTGCATGAATGTCTGACAATGTGCATCTCTTCGGTTTTGTTACTCAGACACATTGACATCAGACACATTGCCTTTGGTTTACAATTGTTGCTAATTATGCTTGTTTATGATTGCAGTTTTAGTAATTAAGTAATGAATAATTTCAAATCAAATTCAGTTTTCTGTACTGAAATTGCACCGAATCGTGAACCCAAAACTAAGGTTTGTGTCTAGCCAAATGTTTTGTATTATTACAGTAAACCCATATTGCCAGAGCATATTTAACAAACTATCAAAATCATTTTGCCTGTAACGAATTGTGTGGCAGGCTGGGTGTGGCCCACGAGCCTCGGGTTTGAGAAGACACACTAATACTCTTTGATAAACGCCTGAAGCAGCAGGTGAATTACACAAAATTCAAGGCTCACAGGTGAGTGAAAACAAGTATATACTGTCACTCACTTCAATAAAGAAAGGTTGTACATTTTCTAAGTGTTAGGATCAGTTCCTGCCCTGTTGCTTTCCTGCTCAACCAGCAGGTGTAGCTGGCCATCCCATTCCTAGTGTTTTGAGTCCTTTGTGAGTTAGCAACCCACACCTGTTTCTTGTTAGTTCAAGACTTGGGCGTTGCTAGGCCCTTTTTACTGGGGCACGTGCCCCAGTACTGATCAACTCTGCCCCAGTAAAAAAATTCCTTCATTCATGAGCACATCATTTTTAGATCTGGTGGGTGGGGGGCTGTGCCCCAGTACTAATCAGCTGTGCCCCAGTAAAGCTTTATCTCTAGCAACTCCCCTGGTTCAAGACCTAGGGTTTAGTTTGTTGTAGTGTTCCCCCAGCTTTTCTTCACGTCATTGCAGCCCTTGCTCATTCTCATTTAACCAACCTGCCTCTGTTTTGACCCATTGTGGCTCCTTTTGTTTTGTGTGTGTTTGAATTCTGTTTAAATAATGCCTGTTAGTTGTAAGCCAGACTATGGGTTGTTGTTCCACTATGCCCCACAAAGACAGTCAGTGGTCCTTTTCTTTAGGTTTTGAGAAAACACAACCCCTTTAGGATAATAAAATTGAGATACAGGAAAATAAAAATAAAAAAGAAAACTCAAAAGCAACCCCTGTCCAGACAGGTCTGTCCTTTCAGAAGGTACTGCTCTGCGTGTTAGCAGATCCTGAGGTGTCTGTGCTGCTCTTCTTCGAATTCTTCAAAGGAGTGAAGGAAACCTTCATTCTCTCCACTGTCCGCACACTCCTGCATTTCAGGGTGTTCCTCACATGGTCCCGGAACTCCTCAGAGATAAAGTAGTACACAAAGGGGTCCACACAGCTGTTCAGGCTGGCCAAACACAGTGTGCTGATATAAAAGCCATAAGCGTTATTTTCCTGGTCATTTGAAAGAAGCCCATAATGAATAAGTAGCATGATGTTGCTGGGAGCAAAGCACACCAAAAATAAGGCAAGAATGGCAACAATGAGGTACACAGTTTTTTTGCGCTTCTTGCGGATTTTTTCAACAGTCGTGGAATTTCTCAGACTTTGAAGCATTAAAACATAAGCGATGATGCAGATTACTGATGGGATGGCAAAAGCAAAAATTCCCATGAACAGGAATAAGCCACATGCAATCTTTGTGTCTTGAAGTTTTGTGACGTCATGACAGGTGGTGATTGTAAGGTTACTGATCTCCACAGTTTGATCATAGAGGTACAGTGGAGTTGTCACCAACCAAATTACAACCCAAACTGTAATTGAAACGGCAAATCCAATCTTACTGTTCTTGGTGTAAACAGACATGGGATAGACAACAGCCAAATACCGCTGCACACTGATACAGGTAATGAACATTATTGAGCAGTACATGTTCCCATAGAAGAAACCCACCAGCACTTTGCAGAGCCCCTCTCCATAGACCCAGTTATTCCCTTTTAAGTGGTAGGAAATTTTTAGGGGGATCCAGATGACAAACAGCAGGTCAGACAGAGCCAGGTTGGCCATGTAGATAGCGGCAGGGTGTTTCTTTTTAGTTCTGAAGATAAACACCCAAATTGCCATTGCATTGGTTGGTAAGCCCACTGCAAACACGATGATGTAGACAACCGGAAGGAAGACTGTGGTCAGTTTACTTGTGAGTATTACCTTTGTGGCATCAGAGACTAAGGTCAGGTTTCCAACGGGTTGCCCTAGGAATGATCTGTGACCTAGAGTTAGAGAAAATAGAGTCAGAATTAAAATTTAACAATACACCAAAAGTTGGTTTTGATATGCATGCTAGGAAGACCATGTGCATTTAGGGGAGGCGGGGCGTTCGAGGCTGATTTCGCTATCAGTGTTGAAACCAAACCTATGCTCTTGCTACTGGAAGTGGTGCTGGTATGGCCAACAGGTTAGCCCATCCTGTGGTCTGTGTGGATCCCAATACCCAGGGCAATGATGGGGACACCATGCTGTAAAAATTGTCATCTTTTGGATGGGACGTAACTGTGACTCTCTAAGGTCCTAAAAGATCCCTGGGCATCTTTCGAAAGAGTAGTGGTGGTACCCCAATGTCTTGACTAAAATTGCCCACTGTGGCCCTTTCAATTCCGGCATCCTAATCATTCCCTATATCTAACTGGTGAATTCTCTCCTTCCCCTTCACCACCTTAGCTACTGTCTGGTGAGCATACTGGTGCAGAATGGCCCGCTGCTGCATTATCCAGGTGGGTGCTAGATAGTGGTGCTGTTTGAAGTTTCTGCCAATTGGTAGGGTGCTCACCATGATACCGAGTGATTTCTGGTTAGTTAGTGTTTGCCGCGATGCCAAGTGTTTCCCAGTTAGAGTGTTCACTGTGATACCAAGTAATTCTAGGTTAGTTCAAGTGTTTACAGTGATACAGAGTGATTCCCAGGCAGTTATTTAGAGTATTCACCATGATACCGAGTGATTTCTGGTGGTTAGTTCATTTTCACCGTGATGCTGAGGGTTAACCCTGAAACCAAGGGATTTCTGGTTCTTTAGTGCTCACCACAAATTAGGGTACACCACCTGGGTTGCCATCATGCAGCTGTTTTTAAATTTTGCTTGCTTTTTGTTTTTTTTTTGTCTTTGACAGTAATCCCAGGTGGAGATTCCAATCTCTGTAGGTGTATGCTGTTCAGACATTTGTGTCTCCAACTTATCAATCAACTCCTTCAAAGTTCAGTGATCAAAGTCACACTAAACCTGATTAGCCTTTAAAGACTAACTAGGATTTAGTTGTGGGCTATTCTATGGTAGCTCATTTCTGCCACATAAAATATAAAATACTTGAAATACCAAGTCATAATTTTGAGAAACGTACTTGAAATTATGATATGCAAAGTCATAGTTATAAGATACTAAGTTGAAATTATGAGCTCTCATAATTATGGCTTAATTTAAGTTGTAATTTTGAGATACTAAGTCATCATTATGTGGTACTACAGTACACAGAAACAGGCTTCCATACTGTAGCTTTAACACAGCAAGCACATAACCAGTGTGACTAGTCCAGGTTCTCTCACAATTTCAGTGAGAAAAGTGACTTACATTTATAAATGTCAGTTATTCTAATGCAGCTGTGCTACATTCTTATATTCAGACATTGTGTGACCGGTTTGACAAGATTGAGAAATCTGGTCCTGATATCAGGTGCAATGCAGCCAGATCTGCACAATCTTCCGTAGCAGATAAAGCGAAAGACATCTACTGATGAGTCTACTTATCATCAAGTTATCATGACGGTCAATGTCATCAATGGTCAGACAGGTGCATACAGGGGCGTATGTGGCATATTTTGGCAGTTTATTTGATAAGGACTCTTTAGATATGATTGTTTGTGTAACTGATCCTCATACCTTCATAAACGCTGAAGACCTAGACAAGGTCTTGGTGGATGGGCTGATTCAGTTTACGGATTTTGTAAAGGAGAAAAGGTCACCTGCACAGCTTCTAGACACATGCTCTCACACCTCAGACAACATTCCCTAAGGTGTATATTGCACTTTGATTGTTGTTAACATTGCCAGTACATAACTGTGAAGGGCAGAAGTCTCTTTCACTTTTTCGAGTCCAAAAAGTGCCAAGAACAACAATGACAGTGCTGGACGGTGATTTTCAGGTAGTGAACAGCTTGGATTTAGAGGACATCATGCACCAGTTTTCCCACAACAAAATCAAGGAAAAACATTTCTGAATAACTGAGAATTGGATGGTGGTGTGTTTCTTCTCAATTGGCTCTTTGTCGCTAGTTGGCTACAGCTAAGTTCTGAGTATTACGTAATTGCCGCTTGATCAAGATGCTGTTTCATCCATGCTAAAAAATTATTAGTAAATATATAATGGTATCTATTACAAAATGACTCCTGATGGGAACCGGGCTAGTAGTTTCCATTCGGTAACTTTCATCCAACTGAATTAAAATTTCCATCAGGACATAAATGTTCCTGCTGGTTTACAATGGGTTCTACCTGTAATGGCTTAAAATAAAGTTCTTATTGGTTTACAGTGGTGTCCGTCATCCCATAATGGTTCTTACTGGTGGAATTGCTTAAAAGAATAGAAAAAGAATATACAAATTACATTATATTACATTAAAAGTACAGCAAATATCTAAATGAAGGAAAACAAGAGGAAAGCTGTGGCATTTTATTCTGTCAAACCACTAAAAGTGCTCTATTGAATTATGTATTAAATAGTGTGTTACATGTGATTTATTCTTTCTGAATTAATTTGTTGATTTCAGACTATTACCAATTGGGGGGATGCTCAGGGTGGACCTTGTCTACCCAATCACAAGGTTGGCCCACCCAGCCAAGAGGGGGAAGTGCATTTTTTTATATGTAATTGCCCCCCCCCAAAATCTTCCTGGCCCACCCTGTTACCAAGCTGGAGCAGAGCCTGTTTCAAATATTTTTGTCCAGTTATCTGAACAAAATAGACAGATACAAGATATTTCACCCAAGAAGGAAACTAGTAGGGATTACCAACAACAAACAACATAATGCAATCATCTTAAGTGAAACTTTTAATGGTTTCTAATAATTTTTTCAGCAGGACATGAGCACCTATGAAGGCCTGGGTTCAGGTCAGCAACTGCAGTTTCCAGACCGATGCTCTACAATCTGGGTGACATCTAGGTGGGACAGGGTGGGATGCTGGCCCTGATTTGTGCTGCTGGCCAGAGGCAATTACTACTCTGAATCCAGCCCTGCTCATCACCCACATCTGGTAAAAAGCACCACGTGACTCTCAGTGTCTTAAATATGCTTCATTAGACTAGTTCATTATACTACTTGACACCCCTTTCTTGAAAATAATCTGTTGGATGGATGGGTAAAATAAAATTTAAAACAGCAGAGTTGATGTATGCTCAATGTATGCTACAGGTTCGCTCAATGAGACGCTGGTTCACTTAATCTGTAGGGGTTGGGGGCACGGATAAAGATTTTTAAATAATTTTTGAATAATAAAGATTCCATCATCTGACATAAGTAAAACTGATTAGGGTACAGTTTCACAAATAAACCTAACCAAAAATATAACTGATCCATATGATCAAATTGGTTTGTCTGATACATGAGACCGCAGTCTTCGTTTGTTTGCATACCTCATATATACGCTGTGTAAAGTACCGACTGCTCGAGTTTCCCTGTAACGCGTTTCAAAACAAATAAAAGCACATTACCTTCTTTAGCCACAGAAAAACGTATCCAAAGTAACAATCCGATTATTCTAAGTAGGTTCATAGCTGTATAGATCCTTCTTCCTACAGTAGATAGCTATATCGCCTGGTGCCTGCCAGTCGGAAAATGAGAAACGTGTAAGAGGAGACACACACTAACGAAGGCGGCGGTGGGCTAGGCAGGTATAACCATGTGATCACATTAACTGGGTCCAGTGTTCACCGTGATACGGAGGGTAATGAAGGCTTATCCAGCCTGCTCGTATTGGTGCGTATTCGATATGCGGCAAGAAGGCTACCGGTCCTTGTATCTATGGTAAAGTAAACGCGAAAAAGATAGAAAGTGATGAGTGTGGTAATGGTACATGGTAAAAGGCTTAGGACTGCAGTGTATCTCCGTGATTATCTATTTCAAAATATCACATTTTATTGTGCATACTTTCACTTTTCCGCTAAAAAGTTATGCGTTCCCCGATAACTATTATAGCCAAATTGTGGCTTTACATTTTCATATTTGGAGTGTTGGAATGAAGTAATGAAATGCTAAATGTTTAATGGCATGTCACCGTCGAAAATGGTGCATTCTAATGATAAGAAAGAGTCAGTGGTGTCGGAATTGGGGGGCAATATTGGCAGATCCTTTATATTCAAGAAATGAACATGACCACATATCTATTTAGGGCTAAACGATATTGGGAAAAATCAGACTGATATATTTTTGTGTTCTACAATAACCGTGCATAACTGCGCCTTTGCTGTCCTGTTTACTGCGCGCCTTGCGAGGACGAAGCGTGTACCTGAGGAAGAGGCAGTTCCATATCATACAAAACAATTTTATCTTATGGATCGGTTATTTCTTCTATTTCTAGTTATGTTTAGTTGTGAATCAGCACCATAAACTGTGTATTTAAATAATTTTTAAATCTTTCTTACATGGCATACTTTCACAATGCTACTACTGCATGTGTGCCCATTGCGATGCAGCGATACAACATGCTATTCCATGATTCTGCAACCTCTGGCTGGTGCTCGCAAGCTTCAGGCAAGAGAGCGGAAGGTTTAGCTCCAAAGTGCCTATTGGCAAGTTGATCTGGCCCCGGCTGCCTGACCCAAAACCTCATTCATCATTGGTCAAGGTTTATGCCACTTTTGGCCGCTCAGGCACCTTTAACCCCTATCCCGTGTTTGGGGTCAATCTGACCCCAGAGCATCATTAAACGGTAGGCAAATTTCACATGGGGAAATTATCACGGGAAAAGGGTTAAGGGGCTGATGGAGTGAGTGCTAGCCCTTATCCTAAGGAGCCAGTGTCTCATCTACCTGAACAATCTGCTCGCCCACGCTGCACTCCCATTCGCAAGGCTGGCCTGAACCCCTGGAAGTGCTCCCTTCTCTGGAGACAGACACCCCTCATGCAGTGAGGGGTGAGTGCATGGTGGCAGATATTTAAACTTTATCAGTTTTCAAAATTTACTTTGTATTGGTGGCATTAGACAAAAATATTGTAGTGTTTGTGAAGGTTATTTTAAAAACTGAGACGGCAGCTCTTTTAAAATGGAAGTTCAGATTTAATACCAGCCCATTGCCAAATTATACCAATACAACATGCCAAAGAATAATGCAAAAATGTAAGATTAGTACCACCAGGCTATATATTTTACAGTTTGAGTGGTTACAAAATAATGGTTAACCTTTTACTGTAAAAAATTGCATTACTGCTATCATTGATGGCGATTGCAAAACCCACTTAAAAAAATTAGTTTAAGCATGAAAGCCAAATTCTCATAGCTGTTCCAAAGCATTTGTCATGCAGCATGTGTCTAACGAAGCTGGGCGACATTATAGCCTATAACCATTCTTGGAATACTGTGTCTTGAAAAGGCTGCTTTCACTCCGTGTATCGCAGCTGTGGATCTGATGCTACGGAGCTTCTCCATTTCAAAATATTTGTGTAGTGTTATTTCAGGTAAACAGGTCTGGAAATGTTTGTCATGGTCTGTCTAGGATGCAGTGGCTTATTATGAGTTCCTTAACATTTACTGGGCTGTGTCCAAGGCAGATGGGATCCTGTTATAGCACATCCTCAGTTTGTTTGCACATTCCAGGCTGTAACATGATATCATGGTTGCACTTTTCCATTTCTGTATGGCCTGTGTGGACATGCAGCAGTGTTTTCTCAGCTCTCTGAGGGCACTTCTTTTGCATTCCATCCTTCTGGTATGGTTTTACTTAGCTTTTTTTTTCCGTTTACCTCTGTCCTGTCCCCAGTAGCCAAAGCAGGCAGTATATGGAATCTGGATGCTTAGATTAATGGGCCAGATTTGCTCTGCGTAGGAGGTGAATGGTCTTCCTATTGCATATCCTAGCTTTATTATGACAACCAGACTACATCAGGGATGATAGCGGATATAAAGAGGAGAACAGGGAGAGGTGAGGGGGGACAGAGAACAAGGGTGGGGATTTAGAAAATGGACCACACTAATTACAGCACAAAAAAAACAATAATAAAAAAAACAAATAGATAAAACAACAACAAGAAGCAGCTACTGTACAACAACAGTGACGGCAGTAGCCACTGCTAACCATAAACATACACAACCATAAACATACTTGAGGAAACACTATTATTTAAAATGAATGGTATAGCTCTAAGCTTAGTTAGTCTCAGTGAGGGATCTGGATGCATATTCTACGTGTTTCCATAAGATCCTAAAGATAGTGGGCAGCACCTAGGACATATTGTGATGTCTGACCTCTTTCTTGGGGGGCCTGGTTCTCTTTATTGATGGGAACGTCTTGAATGCTGCATCAGGATGTGCCTCATACAGTATGTATTCATTTTATTCCTTTGCTCCTTACACAATGGAGCGACACCAGATATATGCTGATGCACTTTCCATATCCCCGGCCCGTTTGTGGGTTGAAACAGACAGAGATCCAGATACAAGGGAGCCCCCTGCAGGCCCACTGGCCTGTTTGTTCCTGCTTGTACCACACTGCCTGCCTGCCATGTGCCTGAACCACCAGACCTGCTCTGATTGCCTGACTACCTACCAGCATGCCATGCTCCATAATGCTCCTCCCTACCTGTGCTGTGTCACCATCTTCCTGAATGTAGCTTGCACTCAGTTCTATAAAGCTGTACTGCCCAGTGCTCCCCAGAGGAGGGTGCGCTTCCCCCTTGAGTCTGCCTCCTCCCAAAGTTACTCCCAAGACTCTCTGAGGGAGATCTTCCTTGCCATTGTCACCTCAGGCTTACTCCTTGATGACTTTGAGCCTGGGACTCTGTAAAGCGCTTTGTGACAATCCTCCTTTTTAAAAGCTCTACATGAATAAAATTGAATTGAGTTGAATTAGGGCTTGGCGATATCATATCGATTTTATATCGAGCGTGTGCAGTAATCACCAGGGCTTCAGAAGACGGGTGAAATATTTGGCCAGACGCCAGGTTTTCGGTATTATATGGGTGTAAGCAGATTTTAGCCATAGTAGTATGGCTAAAATATTAATGAGGTGTGTTTTTGTCTCTGTTGCATTGAGCTGTAGACCCCAAAGGAGAGCTTGGTCTCGGGGGTCCTTTGTGGTGCAGACACAGGATGCACCTTAGCTTTTCATTCCTTACACCTAAAAAGCAGGTTTGGTTCTGTGCGATTTGCAGGGCTGATCCTGAGCAGCCACCATTGCTCCTGAGTCAGAACTATCCTGTACCTATCCTCATCCCCACTAACCCTATACAGTACTGTGAGCTGTATAATCAGAGCTAGATACATTAAACTCTAATTACAGTAATTTAAACCCTTTTTATTACATGAAATATGTTAATAAAAGCAGTAGGAAGTAATATATAATTTTGCTCAATCAATTTATTGTTTTTATTATTCATTTTCTTTAATGTTTTGTAAACAAGCAATAATAATTCCTCTTGCCTAAATAAATTGATTATACACTGTAATTAATGGCCCTGTAGTCTGCAATTAAATCTCACGTTCCGTTTGATATTCAGTTTCCATTAGAAGCAGTTTTTATAATGTGCAGTTCGGCGCTTGATTATTCCAGTCTGATCCTGCTGAAATTCCGGTGACTGAAATTCGGTTTTCCCTGCAGGATTGTTGGCTCGACCAGGCGTAATAAGACGAGGACTGTATCAACCTGACTGCTGCTCCTCTGAATTAGGAGGTGGTCTACAGATCTTGTAAGGATACCTCCCTACAGTTATCTTCCACTGGAACTGATCGATGTAACCCACCATGTAACCCAGAGGAAACCCCAGGGCACACTGAAAGAAATTGAATCTCTCTGCTGGACTCAAGTGGCTGGGTGTAATGCAATCTGCTGCTTGGGAACAGGAAGTCTGTGTTGTTGTGCTAATGAGAACTATGGTGTCCCTAAACTGTGCTTGCTGGGTATGTGTTCAGCTGCGACAGTTGGGTGTCCCACCCAGGGTGTCGTCTTGCCCTTTTTCCCAGAATTGGCTGCAGGCTCACTTTGACCCTGTATACTCAGAACATCAGATTCCTCCATGGGGAGAAGGAGGAAATACCATGTCTGAAAAGGAGAGGTCAGCGCTTAGTCACAAGCAAACCGGAACACAAGTGTCTACGCTTACTGTCATAACAGGATGAATGTTTATTGAAATTATTCAGACTTTTTTTCTTAATTTCTACAAGAAAGTGAGATGGGCTTGCTTCGGTCATACCTCCTCCAATTCCCCAAGATTAAACTTGACCAAAAAGCTTTAGAAAATGTGAAAGCGACTCCAGCAGTGATATTGTCACACTGTCCTGCCGTGGGAATGCTGCACAGCCTAATTCGCCTCCCCTGCCCTGCTACCTTTAACAGCTCACCCCCCCCCTTCAGGGTATGTTTACTACGCCCCTTCCCTCTTGCCTACCTGCTGGGATCCTGGCCTTCCCTGGATCCCCATGCATCTCCAGCTCCTGTCCTGTGACTTCCATGTTGGCCTGATTCCGTTGGCTGTCCTAAACCCCACTTTCATTCTCTCGACTACCATTCTGCCTAGTGATTTGGACTCTGTTCGCCTACATTGATAATCTTCAGCGGGCAACTCCCAACATCGCCCTTGTTCTCATCCATTTAACACAAATCTAATACAAACGAATGACCAGGGAGGCATTAGATTTAAATACAGTATGTACTCTTCGGGCCAGTCCCTGTTGCACTACTCTCTGGATCTCCAATGCTGTCTGAAAACATGTAAATCAGGCTTTTAGTATGTAATAATGTGCATGTCAATAGCCTTAAAATCACCATAAAGCATCTTACCTAGAAAAACCCTCCCTTTTGCTCTCTGCTACTTGGGATATGCTTCCAATCATTGTAACCTTAATTACACTGCGTTCCAAATTATTATGCAAAACATATTTTTCTTAGATTTTCCAAATTACCTATATGAATTGCAGT
>JAODKL010000049.1:6492190-6508924 GCA_026780765.1 Petrocephalus schoutedeni
GGCAGAATGAGTTACCCTTTTGTGAACGGAATCCCTCCTGACCCTTCAGACACAGCTACAGACCCTTCTGCTCCAGGACCACCTCAGCTAGCTCATCCAGCCACTGACCTGCTGTCCCATAGCTTGTTGCATACATTTCCCAGATGCTCTTGTATTTTTAAACTTGTCTTTGACTTATTAGCTTCTTACGTTTTTTGCAATGTATAGCTCTTGCTCTGATACTAAATTGCACTTTTTACTAGTTATTTATTGAAAGCTCATCTACACTAATGCCTATTTACCTCCTCGACAATGTGTGCTTATGATGTACAATCTCCCTCACTTAAACATGGGTTGGGCAAAAAACTTGCTAAATAAATGTATGTAAATGTATGAATGAATAAGTAATTAGTAATTGATAATAATAATAAGTAATGAGTAATGAGTAATAAGTAATGAGTAATTGATAATTACAAATTATACTGACTAATGCATTAACAGTACTTTACATGGTCTTCTGGCTTTCCCTTTTTTTTGCTTTTTATATATATCGGTGTTTCGCAACTCATAAAGTTTTGGTTTGGATTCTTTTCACATTCCGGCACATTTGTGAGATTTATTCCAGTCCAAATCCTTCTGGTTCGGAAGTGCTGGCATTTTTGCATCTCTTGTTCCATCGGCTTGTAGGAAAGTAGGATAAGAATGAAAGCTCGCCTGTCTGCTTACAGCCTGGTCACCTGGCAGGTTGGTCTTTTACATATACAGTAGGTGGCTCTCCAGAAGGCTTTGCCTGTGCTGTTTGGGAGGAGAGCAATACCTCTTAGCAAAATAGTGCTGCTGTGGTGTGGCTTCAGCTGCAGCTCCTGTGACATGGCTTATGGTAAAAGAAAAGAAAAAAAAAACACTTGTGGCTTGCAACGGACCCAGAAACTCACCCTTGCTCAGAATCACCTTTGCTAACTGTCACATCTGTTATTCAGGTTACATAACTTATTTAGACATTAATTAGCATATCTGTGTCAATTATTTTGGTTAAATTGCATGTAAGTCATAATTTAACTCTCCAGCAGAAAACATGGATGTAATATTCCTGAAGTTCACAATCATTTCGGTTTAACTTCTTTAGCAGGCATATTATATCGATGTTCAGCTGAACTGGTACCGTTACCATACCCAGGTCTGGTGCTGAGCCAATCGACCTTGGAGGCCTACAGTATTTTTTTTCAGCCACTAGTTTAACCTGAGAGATTTTCGTTCCTCTGCTCCATTGTACTCTGGCTTTTCCTGCTTGCCCAGGGTGCTGAATTAGTTTATACGCTTCGTACTGTGCAAACGTCTTAGGCAGTCAAAGAAAATGCTTAAAGCTATTTATCTGGATAGTAAGTATACATTTGCTCAGAAGTTAAACTATTTTACACTAGAACACTTGCAAATTAACAGCAACACAATAAAAATAACCAGAATTTCTTCTGCTATAGGTATCTCGTTGGACGTCTACAGGCACAACGCTTCGGTTCCCAAACAAAGTTTCTCAAAAAGCAGCAGCTGTTACTGTAACAGCAGTAAGTGTGACTGAAATGTGGTAAAAACTGGATTTAATAAACATAAAGCCACACTTCAAGAAACCAACGAAATCATTTAATGTTTTCCCTGTCCTCTATAGCTGGTATATATGCAAGTCAAAGATGTACTCTGATAGAATTTATCTTTGATAAATATGTAATATAAATATAACTCCACTTTGAAGGTGATCTTCATGCCACAATCTTCAGATAGAATGGAATAGAATAGGATAGAACAGAATAGAATAGATCTTTATTGTCATAAAAAAAGAAAACAAAAGGCCGTGCAGCAGCTCTAGGATTGTTAGCATAGAAAATGACATAAATGTAAACATAAGTATGAAGAAACATAAATAACAGGTAGCCTGTACCGATGAAGTACTGGTGCAAAATGGTAATAATGTGTAGGTGGGAAATAAGACTGACAGGGAGTAATGAACTTCCAGTTCTTGGGGGAGTGGATCACTTGAGAGAGTGGTTCAAGTTGGAGAAAACATAAGATACATTTCATCTGCACCAGATTAAACTTCATTTTCTTATCACTGTTATTATTGGAACGCAAGTATATTTCTGTACTGGACACCTTTTATCCTCAAGAACTATGTCTACAAGACTTACTCCAAAGTAAGGGGCGTGTGGATGGCCCTGGCAAGTGATGAGCAATCAAAAATGCGCAGGAACAGGAAACGGTACACATTGGACTTTTTTCGGAAGCATAAAAAGAATCTTTATTTTGTTCCCTTTCACATCATTTAGTGTTTTTTGCTTCATGTAGCATGACGTGCTTCCGATACCTTGAATCGGTTATCTAATAAAAATGTCACAGTCTCTTTTGGGTTAGCGTGCCTGCAGTGCTTTTCAGGGGAATTCTGGGAATCAGTGGCTAATGACCTTGAGTGGCTTAATGGGAAGCACTGTTGCCTTTTGCCTCCAGGCCTGGGGGGGGGGGGGGGGGGTTGGATTCTGACCATGTCCCTGTGTGTCACAGATCTTCACTGTTTCCCTACCAGTGATTTGGCATATCGGTGTTTACAAATTAATTGTCAATTACAGGAGCTCCATGAATGACTGGTGTCCTGTGCTGAGTGTTTCTGTGCCTTCTGGCCTGCTTTTCCCTAAATAGGCTCTAAGGTCACAGGGAGCCAGTACCAGAGAAGCGGTCGAATCGTGACGCAAACTTTTCACTATTTCGGTGCGTGCAGCCATGATTTTTGCTTGGCTTAACATCTAAAATCCTTAACGGCCTCCCCCCCACCGCCCAGCAAATACCCGGTACTTATTCAAAAATTAACACTTCCTAGAGCCCCACCTCCATGTCATTCCAGCCATCGTTCCATCTTCACCCATCCGAAATCCCACACCCTCGGCACATTACCATGACTGAGCGCCACATATCAGCCCATGCAGGGGGTCTTGAGGCTTTAGGCTGAGAGTGCTGACACCAGTCACAGGGTATGGGTGAGATCCATTGTCATGCTAACCACAACGAGCTCTTGTCTCTTCCCCAGGTTCCCTCTCTCACTTTCTCGCTCCGTTGCTCTCCCGCTCTCCAGTTTTATCTGTCTCTCAAGTCCAAGTTAATCCCAGTCCAGAGAGTTCCCTGGCCCACGGGGGTGGCCAATAAGGACTCTTCTCTACTGGGGGCCACCCTGACTCTCCTCTCGCCATGCCCAATAGGGACCATTTCATATTCAAATGCTCCAATCAGGCCTCGTATCCGTGGGGTTCCACTTGTGATCCTGGGGTCAGGAGGTCAAGATGCTGCTTTACAAGCCAAATGAAATGAAGAAAAACATTTTTATTTTTATTTATTTCAATCCTTAGCTTGTAAACTGTTAGGTGCTACTGGGAACCTTTATGAGGAGCCGGAACACACTGAACTTTGAGTGATGTCACACACACATACCCAGACCCGCGAAAAACTCAATCCCAATCACGACACCCATAACCCCTACTCAGCCCTAACCTCAACCATAAATAACCAAACCAAATACAATGCAATGGTTAGGAAAGGTGCCCTGAACAAGGTGCTGCTCCCAAGCATTGCATCCCAGGTGCTGAATTATCTGCCCACTGCTGTTCTATAGGTTAAATGCGACAATAAATCACCTTTCATTTTTACTTTTTTTTATTGCATTCACAGATTTTAATTAAATTGAGGTTATCCAACTGGGGACCCAAGAGTAAGGAGGTTTCAGGGTTTACCACACTCTGGGGACATTTTGGTTCACAAATGTTATCTATGCAAACTCACACACATACACGCACAAATTCGGCTAACAACAATCACAATGCGCTATTAATTACTTAAACATGTAACAATGTGATATTTTCTATCCTATCAACACTGGTTAGCTACATCAAACTGTAAGGCAAATTACCCTACTCCAGAAGGTAATCTCATTTATTTTAGCGGGCAAAAAGACGATGTTTCTGCACGTGTGTAGTGTGGTTTTTCCAATTCAAATCAAAGTCAGATAAGTCAAACATATTAATTTAGGCAGATATATGCCTAATTGAATTTCTAATTGAATTGAATTTCTAAGTATTCCAAAGTATTTAACTCTAATACAACCAGAGTTTCATTTTTTACAATAAAGAACTAAACAAAAAAATAAACATTTATATGTATAATATGTAAATCCTATATGTATAGGATTAGCTGCAATCAACAATCACAGTATTCACAAATGTTTAACTCTTGGCTCTGTCACTTAGAATACACCAATTCCTTGTCCACAAACCAATAAGGAATACTGGCAAACATGTGATTTAAACTTGCCTCATGGCTGAACTCATGTTCTGAATGGTTAAATGTCTGTCAACCATGTTTGTGTCGAGATCACGCAATAGCGCACATCATTGGAACGACTAGGTAAAGCATGCGTGACTGAGTGGGTTTGAAAAGGCATCATATTCCAATTAACTATCCAATCAACAACTAAATAAATGTGACAAGAAATTCATTGACGTCCATTAGCTTAGTGAGGCAGAAAATGATGAGCTTTGCTGAAATTCCTTTCATTAACCAAAGGGTGGTGCTGTTTTGCAGTATACTTTGACTGATATTTCTGAACAGAATCCCTAGTCTTGGTTTAACATGGAAATGGTAGTTATTATACACTAGCATTAAAATAATATTTAATGTGATATGAATATATAGATGTATATTTCTTTTTTTGATAAAACTCCTGTTGTTTTAACAAAACTGTAAATGGTGTGGGCGTGGCATTTGCCCATCCGTCTTCTGTAACCATCTGTCCTATTCAGGGTCATGGGGAGTCCAGAGCCTATCCCAGAGGCTACAGGGAACAACCCCAGATGGGGGGTCAGCCCATCACAGGGTACACTCACACAGATAATTTGGAAACTCCAATTACCCTCAGCATCTTTTTGGACTGTGGGATGGGGGTGAATGGAGTACTCAGAGGAAACCCCATGACAACACGGGGAAAACATACAAACTCCACACATGGAATTCAGCAAAGACTTGAACCCAGGTCCCTGAGGCAACAGTGCTAACCACTGCACCACCACCCTGCCTACCCGAGATTTATAATCAGTTTTTAACTGTATTAATTAACATTGAAACAGTGAAATTTGATTAGCTTTAGAAGGCATCACTGTTGTTCTCTTTCATTCATTATACTACTATACAAATAAAATAAAGGGTTTTAATCACTGGTCCTCTTTTACGCATATTTTATGTTTTATGTAAAGTTTGGTAACGGAATGGATTAAGAAAGCTGAGTGTTACCCGCCCAGAGAACGCCGTGAAGAATCTGGACCTGCCGACTGTGTTCCTGATGAAGCAGGTGGGTCAGCTCCCCGCTTCATACCCAAAGTGAGCCGTTTGTCCCAGTAGAGCTGAACACGGAGCCCCAGGGTTTTACGGGGATGCGTGAGAGAGACTGCAGTCCATTAGTGAATCAGTCAGCCAGAAACCTTCCCGAAGCTCAGTGCTCTCCATGGCAACATGAAAAAGTCTCAAGGCTACATTAACTTCAACCTAAACTAAACTGTAAAAAAATCGCCATGCGTTTTATGAATTTTATTAGAGTCTGCCATACTCAGCAGTTTGCACTCATGGAAATGCAGAATTAACCTAGAGTAGGTTACTTCTGAGAGTAATATGCAGTATAGCCCACTGTGTTGTGTTATAATATGGTTGCTTGAGGAACTCTATCCACTTCGAAGAGCAAGGAGGAGAAAAAAAGCCCCGGCTGCCACTGCCTTTAGGTCCTGCAGGCAGAGACCTTATAGTGGGTGCCTGGGCAAATGTTCTTCTTCATACAAAACTGCAAAATAGAGCAAAAGTAGAAGAAATGGAATATATGGATTTAGGGCCCTTAGATGTTGAGGGGGGAGTGACCTCATTTATACTGGTGTCTTAATCACACGTATGACTTCAGGGTCACAAACGACACATTTTCACTTCTGTGCCCTTTCCGATTGCACCGTTCACACTTCTGTATTTGCAAAACATCTGGAATTGCACTGGAGAAATTCACGCGGTTAAAGCAGGGTAAAGCAGGTGATCCTTGTGGGACTCAAGCCCAGAACCTTCATAGCACAGTTTATTTTTCTCTATCCTCATGCTGCCTGCTATAGACAATAACACACACAACAGGATACTGTTACACCCCTGAAAATAAGGAGAAATGATCACAGTATACAGGGATACAAGTGTCGTTCCCTCAGTGAGAGCATTTACAGTACTACGATGTTTTATCAAACACATACACAATTCACAAACAAAACATTCTCAAGTTTTTTGCAGCGGGGTACACACCTTATCAAACCCTATGTAAGATACAACTAAATACATTTACAACTCACAGAAGATATAATAGAGACGTGAGTTCACAAAATATCTGTGGTGCGGTGCGCAGTGGGTGAGAGCCGGCTGATGAAGGGGACCTTGCGTACACATGCAATAACATACCCAGCAAAGCTTAACTTTAAGTTACTTCAATGCTACTCTAACATTACAAAATTATTATACATCACTTAACAGTGAAAAATGCTGTTGAAATAGCTGGAAATTATCACAAAATGACTGAGCGTTGTTTCCTCCATGAGAACATTTGGTTGAATGAGAAAAATATTGTGAACACCAATTAATTAAAGTTTTTAACCCACCTTTAACCCTTTTAACATATGATTTTTTTACTATAGTTTTAAACACGTCGTAATTGTTTCCTATAACCATATGCTCCTTTTTATCTTATCACAGGCTCTTTTTGTCTTTTTAAACCTGTAACTCTGACTTTGTAACTTTGACTCTTAATATATTACATTTTTAACTTGTCAATACCACCATGTAACAGTGAATATTTTTTTTTAACTAAAATCCTTAAGGCTACATATTGATTGCAAGGCCGGATCAGCAAATCACACTTACTCTCTAACTGCACAAACGTTTGGCACAGTCCAGCTTCTGGTCCTTTAGTAAGAGATAGAATGCACTGCAGCCGCGTGCTTGACTATGGTGGCCTGATAAGAGCAGCAAATATGTTTGCAGCAGCTAGTGCTACTAGTCTGATTGGGGGTTGTAGGAGAACAGGGTCAGGTTGTGTGTGTGAGAGTGCGTCTGTGTGTCGTTGATTTGGGGGGTGTTGGTTGTTAAGTAGAGATGAGGGTTGGTGCTCAGTCCTCAGAGAGGGGCTGACAAGGAGAGTCGGGGAAGCTCTGCTGTACACCCGTCATTCTAATCCCTTGCATGCACCATTCCTCCAGAGCCAGCATGTCTCCCGCATGCTTTTACACCGGCGCCCAGCTCCATGCATGTTTTCTGTAGCCCAGACAGAGCACAGAGGAAACCGCTGGCAGACTGTCAATGCGGCAAATAGTTTACTCTGAAATAGCTGATGCATTTCAGTTTGGCAGACAGTCACTTCAGAATGATCTGAATTCTGAGGCGCTGTAGCTATGAGTTCATTGGGACCATTTGAAATTACTAATGCACTAGGGTTATATTATTTTAGTTTTATTTTAATACTATTCCCTTGTACTGTGTAAGTTAAATGTTTTAAATATAGTAATAATGATAGTAATAGTAAGGCCTTTGTAAATGTACAATTCACTTCTTTTGAGTGCTTAAATTTATCAAAGGATGTTTGGTATATAAATTATAGTCACATTTTGGAAATGAATAAAATGCTTAATAGTCTGCAATTCACTAACCTTCTCGCCCCCATTTCACTACCCCCCCCCCCCAAAAAAAAAAGAAAAAAAATCTTGGAGACCTAAAAACCAAACATAAAAGCCTGCCTGGTGAAATTGCCCCAAATCACCCCCAATTTTGTCATTAGGCATGTGAGACCACGCTGTGATTGGCCGGCTTGCCGATCCATATTCAATGGCACAGGATGGGGCCGAGCTGCCTGCTGGGAAAATGGCGTCGTAATCAGTCACCACCAGCTCCGCCGCATCAGGCTCTCTGCGGCCCGGTCTCCTCTCCTTCTCCTCCTCTGCCCGTAAGGAGATCCTAATAAGAGTCTGTGCTGATCTGGCCTTGAGTGTGGAGATGCAGAGAATGGTAGCAAAGGGGCAGAGGTAGTTAGTGGGGTGAGCTAGAGGGTTTCTGGTGGGGGGGGGGGGTTCTTTTTTGTTCCCACATTTGATTATTCAGGTTGGCTGAACTAAACTCTTATCCTCTCTGGTGGCGCATTTGCATTCACTCCTTCACCTCCTCGAAGCGGCCGGGCCAGTCTGGGTTTTAAGGTGTCACTGTGCTGTGAAATACAAGCGAACAAACTGGGGGATTTAGGACACAAACTGCCAGCTGTCAAATCCCTCAAACCCCCCCCCCCCCCAACACAAGCTACACAGGCGAACACCGCCTGCCCTGCCCTGCCGAGCGACCCCCGGCACAGTGCATGCGGTGTTGTCACATTTTGCTTCCCAGCCAGAATTTTCTGCTCCTGGGGATCTGATTGTCTCTTGTTCAAAAACTTCACCACCACATAAAAGATGCCATGTACCACAGCTTGCTTTATTGGAGGTTGGTGACACAGGAGTGTACTGTGCGTAGAACCTTTCTAACACAGTACTAAGACAAGTGCATTTTTTATTCCTTACCAATCACAATTGGATACTTCACAGTATGTCAGACGATTTCACACCTCAATGTTTACTTCAAAATTATAAAGTAATCATATCATTGCGCATTTTGGTTTGGGTTGACTTTGCTATTCACTTTTACCAAACTAGCATGAGGAATATAAAACTATCAAGCAACTAATATTATTTAGCATATTGGGTGCAAGATTAATCATACATTAATCAGTCAAAATCTATTTCGTAGATGACCCATTTCTGGGTCAGAGCATTCGTAGGTGCAGCCTGAACAGCACACTACCACAGCCCTGGCTGTCCCAGGATAATTAGCCACTTGCTGCAAACAACAATCCTTGAATGTGGGGAAAATGTAATTTGGCATTGGGGTGTGGTGTTAAATTATTAAGATCTTCATCAATATAACAAAATGAAAATAGATAGTACAGTATAATGTTTGCACATGTTTAGTGGATTAAATTTCAACTATCAATTTAGTATCTTATGAGTAGCAGAGCAAAATGTATTGAGTTTATGAACCCCCACCCCCTATATTGACTGGACAACAGGACAGGCTTGGGGTAGTGCAGGGAAGTGGAGACTTGGGTGATATTTGGCCAGACGGGGTGTTTGTCAGACACCCACTAGCAAAGCCCCTACTCTCCCACCCCCCAGCTCAGAGTGCAGTGTCAGGAGGCCGGGCACCTAGATGCATTGTGCATGCTAATCAAAGTGGAAAGCTGGGGTGACAAAAGGGGGGGGAACAGGCCGTAGCTGCACAATGACTGGGACTGTAGCAGGGGACGGGGGCGGTGGGTGTAGAGGTAGCTGTGGATCCTGCCGGCGGCCAAGCACCCGTCTGACCATCCCAGAACTCTCTGCCTGGCCACACTCCCCATCATGGACAGGACAGCACTGCCACTTACAGTTTGCTTGAAATGGTGAAATTATATGCAATGTGAATGATATGCTGTTACAATGTTGTGTTGTTAAAAATGCTACTTTTTCCAGATATAGCAAAACTATATATGCATATATAGCAATATTATATATATATATATATATATATATATTAACTTATCTTTATCATTAATAGTTGTTCACTCAACTTTTCAATGCTTAACAAGAATAAAAAAGTCTGCGGTTTCTGAAATAAATCGAATAGTGCTAGAAACCTGGGGTGTGCAAAAACTTTTCATAGTTTAAGTATATGAGCGGACTGGAGGATTGTAATTGTAAGACAATGCTGCACAAGAGCAATGTAATGCAACATCAAGGTGCCAGTGACAAACACTGCTGTGCGAAAAGCCAATTATGAGGTAAGAAATCACAATTTGATGGCTACTACAACTTTTGGGGGGAAGCTGTTTTGGTGTCTAGTGGGTCTGGTTTTCTTAAGGCCATGGAAAAGGTGATAACCAGGAGGGGGGGGGGGCAGTGACGATCGTGTGAATCTGAATGATTATACTGCGTTCAATTATCTCTCACCGAGTTGTAAGCCGGAGAAAAGTGTAACGAAAACATCACTTCCTGGGGGAAACGCCCCTTTTCTGATGTTGATATTGGAGAGCATTTTGTTGCCAAGAATCCCCTGTGGCATCATTTCAACATGCCAGCTTACACAGTCAACAAGTGTTTCACTGCTTCTGTTTTTTATAAATATTTGAAAATGATTACATTCTTAACTATTAATACCATCCATCCATTTTCCAACCCGCTTATCCTGTTCAGGGTCACGGGGGGTCCGGAGCCTATCCCGGAAGCAATGGGCACGAGGCTAACTATTAATACATTTAATAAAATAATCTTCCATTTGCTCTTTCATGTGAAGTAATAAATGTCTTTCCATGAGCTTTTTCTGCTCACACAACAGCAATAACAGCGTGTTCGTGGAGGCAGCCATGTTTGTTCTGAGATGTGTAGCTTGATTGGGAAATTCTCAGACCTCGGAATTTACAGCTTTGTCGGGATAATCGAACGCACCATTAGCCTGGCTTGGTACAAGGCCTCTATGGATGGGAGACTGCAGCTGACGGTCTTCTCAGCTGATCTGACATTGCGCTGAAGTTTTCCCCCTGCTCTTGGCAGAAGCCATAGCAAACCACACAATTACGAATGAGTTTAGGATGGACTGAATGATGGCTGGTGGACTTCACTGGTGGAAGTTTTCTTAGCTACCACAGGAAAAAGGAGCCGCCACTGGACTCTCCACAGCAAACCCCCTTTTCATAGTGTGGTTGAAGTTGCAGCATGACAAGCAGGTCAGATCAGGCCCCTCTTTCCAAGGCCACCTACTCTGGCAGTAACTATGAGTTCATTGGGCCCATTTGGAATTACTAATGCACTAGGGTTATATTATTTTAGTTTTATTTTAATACTATTCCCTTGTACTATGTAAGTCAAATGTTTTAAATATAGTAATAATGATAGTAATAGTAAGGCCTTTGTAAATATACAATTCACTTCTTTTGAGTGCTTAAATTTATCAAAGGATGTTTGGTATATAAATTATAGTCGCATTTAAATTATAGTCACCTACTCTAGCTAGTTTGTGAAGATCACCAGGGATTTCACACAAAGCCAGGAGATATGATGCCTGAAACATGTCTTATGCTGCGAAATTCCAAGATGCGAGATGTCACAACCAACTATTTCCTGTTCGAGCTACACAACTCGGAACAAACATGGCTGCCTCCATGAACACGCTGTTATTGTCCTGATCTGGGCACAAAAGTTAATGGAAAGACATTTATTACTTCACATAAAAGACTGCATTACATTAGAATACATTCATAACTAGTAGTACATTTAATAAAATAAACATTTTGAAATACTTAAAATAAAGAAACACTTATTGACTGTGTAAGCTGCCATGTTGAAATGATGTCATAGGGGAAACTCTGACAAAAAATTTCAAACTTCAAACTTTCTGACTTCAAACTCGGTAAAGGGGCGTGTTTCCGACGGGAAGTGACATTTTCGTGACGTTTTCGTCCAAGTTGTGACTTGGAAAGAGATAAACGAACAAAGGATTAGGTCTACCTGGAGCTTCCGCTAAGTGAAGAGTGCCTGGGACACGTTCCCAAACTCATCTGACTCCACTTGATGTGAAATAGTAGCATTTCAAGGCCTCCCCAGATTCCCAAACTCCCTACTCCATCACAGAGAGAAACAATCATTTGACCACTTGTTTCCTTTTAACTTCACAAAGTTGTCACAAAGGATAGAGATAAACTGCAAGCCTGACAACACAGCTCCTGTTTCAACACCTACAAGGACCTACTCAATGCCTGCAAATCTGCAGCAACCAATTTCATCCACCTTTCAATCTCAAGTTTCCACCTACCTTCACTGGTGAACAAGATCCATTAAAGAGACTCATTCACTAAGGATGGACTCTCTCCTAGCAACTGAAAGCAGCAATACACTTGTTTCCGATAGAAGACCATGGTCTTGGATCTGGAGGTTCTGACAATAAATAGTACCATAATTATGACTTGTATTAAATGTTATGCCATGAATAATGTTAGTATGCTTAATAATTAAAACACCAGAGGTTCAGGTTCAGAAAGTACAAACCCAGACCAAGATTTAGTTTCACCCAACCAGTTGAGAGCTCAGTAATTGTGACTATATTCATCTGGTGTACGTTGAAACAAAATCTTGATCTGGGTTTGTACTGTCTGAACCTGAACTCTCCATCTCTGTAAAAATGTATCTACACCTGTTTACTACAGACACTTTTCACTAGTGACTAACAGACAGAGAACTGAAGTGAGAGCTGAAGGTCACGGTCCGATGAAGCCAACAGAACCACATCATCTGCAAAAAGCAGAGACCTAATCCTGGAGCTACCAAACCGGACACCCTCAATGCCCTGGCTGCACCTAGAAATTCTGTCCATAAAAGTTATGAAAATAATCGGTGACAAAGGGTAGCCCTGGCGGTCCAACCCTCACCGGAAACGAGTCTGACTTACTGCCGACAATGCGGACCAAGCCTTGGCACCAGTTGTACAGGGACCGAACAACCCTTATAAGGAGGCCCGGCACCCCATACTTCCAGAGCACCTTCCACAGGATACCCCGAGGGACACGGTCGAATGCCTTCTCCAGGTCCACAAGTTTAATTGTACAGAGTGAAATTAAGAATATTGTGGTGACTGAGAGTCATTTTAATACAGGAGATGACAGCTTTTTTAAAGTGGAAGGTGCTTTCTTTATTAACAGCTAATATTGGTTTAATATTATCAGTTGCACAGGCGGAACACAACATTCCGGCTTACACGCTAACATCCACTGCAAACATTACACAGCTACGACATTCACAATTAACATGAATATAGACGTTAATTTACACAATTTAAAGTGTGGGCAGTACAAAACATGGCCCTGCCGACCAATCTCACAGCGTCACATTATTTTGGCCAATTGTGGACAGTGAGTGGGATCAGAACAAACAAAAACAAAAACAAAACCACCATAATGGTATGTACATGTTTTTTTTCATGGGCACATTGTACTAAATTTAGTCCAATATTCCCATAAAATACTAAACCACACTCAAAATACCAAAAATTTGGACATAATTGACTTTTTGTGCTCTCTAACTGCTGTTTCATGTACTTCTACAAAGCAGAATAGGGCCGTATGAGCCCTGAAAGCTACCCTATAGTACCCTGTAGTATAGTCCCTACAACTCAATCGCTAAAACAGTTCCTACTTCAGGCATATAATGTCTGGGAACCTGTGTTAGCTTAATGGTATCACCATTGCTTGGACTGCAGTGTTTATAGAAACTGGAAACTTGAATGACATCTTGAAAAATCAGATACCGGCTTATAAATTGTCCTATTTGGAACTGTGGTTTTCAGTAAAGCAAAATAGACTTGTAAAAGCCAGCACTACTTACACTACTAGTCAAAAGTTTTTTGTACATGCAGAGATGTTCCACATTTGCCCTCACTTAATGCTTACTAAAAATACTCTCAAAATACGTACTTTCCACGTTATGAAGGAAACTTGTTTTATTTGACTTTTCATTAACAGTTGTTCAGGCAACTTTCCAGTGCTTAACAAGAATAAAAATTCAGCAGTTTATGAAATAAATGGAAAATGATAAAAACCTGTGGTGTGCAAAAACTTTTGGACTGGTAGTGTATCACCACGATCTATTTTAACACAGTGCCACCACTTGTCGTCAATTAGTCCAGGTTACCGGCCGAATGTACAATCGAAAAACAAATAAATCCTGCTTAGCTTGTCCTGACCAAGCTTGTTTTCCACAGTGGAAAAGTAATATTAGTCATGTTAATTTGTGTTTGTGATGATGCAGGAGCTAAATGAAATGTAAAACCTATAGCATTCCGGGCTTCAAGGGCCAACACAATAAATAATAGATATAGTGGGGGACCCTGAGGAATGCTGGGCTAAGAGAATGGGGAATGAGGTACAAAAGCTAAGAGAGGGCTATCACAGGCAGCCTGGGACACTCTCTGTCACATTATCGATACCTCTGCCTGTACTCTACTTAGCCCTCAAACAGCTCTCTTGAGAAAGTCAGCATTAGAATTGTGAAAAACTTTTGACTTAAACCTGAATAATGCAGGTGCATTTAAACCTGTTTCATCCTAATTTTTATATTATGTTGACAAGAGGGAAAAAAAAAACAGCAAAAGAATTATAGCTGAAATGATGTATTTAGCGTCACATGTTGGACCTTCTGCCGATGGTGCACTACACATCGGTGTTGGTACATGTACATTCTCTTAGTATCATGTGCTATTGGCTTGCGTGCATGGGGGTTTGCGGGGCGGTACCGAACCATTAGCTAATTACTCCCCTTCTCGGTCACGTTTTTTCTCACTGTCACTCGCCTGCTGGGGCGAGGCAGGAGGCACTGGGAGAACCTGCCTTTCAAGACTCCTAGATACCCCTGTAAGCCAATGGTAGCTCACCTATAGAAATACAGAAGGCTCCGGTATGTATGTGTTTGCATGGGGTGGGGGGGGGGGGGGGGGGCGCACAAGACTGCAAAACAACCAAACTCAAAACATCCCTCTTTGCGTCTGCCACGTCTGGCTCTCTGTTTCCCGTATTTTGGACAGCTATCCATTATATGTCTTCAGGGTCTTAATGTCTGATGGTTGTGAAAACAAGTGACCTCTTTCTGGTGAATTCACCAAAAATGACTGTGAAGGAGTTTAGTGGATCAATGTTATTTTTACTGATTGGGTCTTTTGACTGCACTATCTGCGTGACCCATCGGTGGAGGCAGGCTGTCATTGGGAGGAAAGCAAAACACTTAACTCTCCGTCTCTCTTCGTCTCTTTACTTGTCCCCTAAAAGGGTCTTGAAGGGTTTTCCTTTAATTTACTGCAGGTTGAGGCCTGACTGTTGTGTTATTCCTCCTGCCTAATGTGATCCCCCACCTCACCTGCAATAGAGTCTTCACACCCACACACACACACACGCACACACACACACATTTGTATTCCCATTTTAGTGAGGACCATTCATTTCTATGGGAATAACCCTAATCCACCTTTAACCCCTACCCAGCCCAAACCTTCACCCACCAAACAAAATACAATTAAGACTTTTGGCATTTTGACTTTTTTGATTGGACTGCATTCATAGATCTTTATGGGGATCTGGAAATTGGTCCACACACATACGCACAGAGGACAGACCAATATGCCCACAATACTGCTACAAATGTTTTTCAAAGACTGAAATCCTAACCTGTACCTGGAATAGGCTTCAGGCTCCCTCTTGTACTGTATGTGATGTTGTGTACTGTTGTGATGCACTGTTGTTGTGATGTATTTCTTGCCTTCCATCTTCTGTCCATTCCATCCCAAACCAGTTCTGTGGGATGAAGGTTCATGCTCTGAGCAGGCCTGTCCTTCATGTTCCTTCTCTTCAACTGTGAGGTGTGTTTCCTGCAGAACAAAGGGCTTCCTGATCAACTGGAATGTAATGGAACGTCTTTGAAGCATAATACTGCAATATTATAATACTGGCTTAATACTGCGCATGGTAAGAAACCAATATATGCATATATCTCTAAGCCCATATTTTTATAATATGTCTACCATTTTAAATTTATTCTCATGTACTTGCTTTATAGGACAAAAACTCCACGTTGTGGTTATTTAGTTACTATTTGCACATTTATGTATTAGGTCATTTTTAGTGCATTTGCTTTTTATTTTAATTAGAGAGCTACACAATATTTCTGTTTTGCTCTACATTGCATTTCAAAGCCAACTAAAGACATTAAATACCATCTACAGTTCCCGATGCTGTCAGAGTTTTCACTCTCACAGAATCTCCCTAAATGTCAACCCTTGTTGACCGAAGAATTAAATCGCATCAATCAGCCTTTTCAGAATCTCGTGGTCTTTCCTGACTGTGCCATTGTGTTTGGCTAACTGGACATGGAAGCCTTCGTTGAAACTATCAGCCCTCATTAGGATTGCCACTTTCAATTTTAGGAAATAAGGGGGGGTCACCCTCACCTTCCCGGGTCCCCAGTGATATAATTTATTGAGTTGGGGGTGGATTGTGCGGCTCGAAAAAGTACAAGACAAATCACATCCCATATTGGATCAAAACTGGACACATTTTATTTTGCAATACGGGATGATTGTACACTATACAGCACAGGCACAAAGTCTAATCCTGACATTTCATAAAAAATGTTCCTTTTACACAATAAAAAGAACAACAATTAACATTCTTATGTACAGTATATACACAGCATAAGCTATAATCAAATAGAAAATTATTTCAAATCAAAGTATTTTTATCTCCAGGCTCTTTTATTTAGAGTGTACAAATTCCTTTTCCACAAACTAATAAGGAATATTGGTGAACAAGTGGATTTATCTTGCCTGATGGCTGTGGTAAATCAGTCTCCATATCAGATATATTCAGACAGACACATATACACTCACCGGCCACTTTATTAGGTTCACCTTGCTAGTACCGGGTTGGACCCCCTTTTGCCTTCAGAATCCTTCGTGGGATAGATTCAACAAGGTACTGGAAACAAAAGGTGCTCTATTGGATTGAGATCTGGTGACTGTGGAGGCCATTTGAGTACAGTGAACTCATTGTCATGTTCAAGA
>JAODKL010000049.1:6510107-6523391 GCA_026780765.1 Petrocephalus schoutedeni
AGCGGTTCGTCTTGACCATGTCAACATGCCTAAATGCATTGAGTTGCCAACATGTGATTGGCTGATCAGTAATTTGCGTCAACGAGCAGTTGGACAGGTGTGCCTAATAAAATGGCCGGTGAGTGTTTGTGTGTGTGTGTGTGTGTGTGTATATATATATATATATACACACACACAAACACACGGTCAGAGCGAAGCTTGGAGTTGGAGTGCATGGTAATGCAACTTATCCGGTGACCCTGGAGCACAAATGAAAGTACCATAGTCTAAAGAAAATATTATTACAATCCTGCCTTACACATTGTCCTCTTGAAAAAAAAAAGTAAAAAGTGACACGATTAAATTCTCCCAAAATAAATTTCTCTGAGTTCCCCATGACATATTTTGCTGACTGGCTACCAGACTGCCTCGGATACAATTTGTATAATAGGGTGACCAAAATCAATATCATTTTTATTATATAACATTCAGAGGATTCTCTTGTGCCCCACAGTTTTAGAATTACTGACCTGTACAATGTTCAGAGGAAGTTTGAAAAAAAAAACACAGAAAATGTTTAAATGTCAGACGGCAATTTTTGCTCTTGGCTGCTCCCTGTCTCGCAGTTCCACTTTTGCTGTGCTCTATCATTGCAGTTACTACTTTGAGGCGATTTTGAATCTGATCAAATGTACATTTTTTGGTGTAGGTTTTCCTGCATATAATATTTTTGTGAAGTGGTAGTAACATCTATCAAAGATCAAATTTGGTAAATAGAGTGAAAACAAATGGATTGATTTGGTTCACAAGAATAATCCTCCAATTGTCCCATCCTTCTCTGTGTCACTAAACACTGTTGCTTCTTGATTTTCGTGGTATATGTACACACCCATGTACACACCCATGTAAAGCACCCATGTAAAACGCCCTGGGACAACTCTGTTGCGAAGGGCACTATATAAAAATAAAGTGAATTGAATTGAATTGAATATGTCTTAAAATTTGCACAGGTCCAGATATTCAACCAAACATTAGACCCATGAAGTTTGTAAAAGATCAGCCAAATAATTTTTCTGTTATGATGCTGACAAGATCAAGAGTCAGAGGGTCTTCCCGTTACTATCATTATGTGGTGCTGCTTTTGTTGATGGGATTTGTCTCAAAATTTGACCAGATTCAGTATATATCTTCAGCCATACAACATGTCTGCAAAGGTTGAAGATCTGTTAAATACTGTTTGAGTTATTCTGCTAATGGGATGAAATGTTTGAAATAACCATTTTTTTGGGTATCATTATCAAATCATTGAATGCCTGTTCAATGCTTGAAAAAGATCAAACAGTTTTTGAGTTATTGCCTGACATACCAAAGCTTGTGAGGTGGTGATGGCAGACCACTGCTAAAACCATATATGCTCCAAGTAATATAATTTCACACAAGTATGCTCACATGTCTGTATATATATTATATATGTTAGCAGTCAAGAAAATGTTGAAAGCTGTTTATCTGGGTAGTAAGTGAATATAGTATATGAACATATGAAAAAACATACATTGACATACAAAATGTGATAATAATGGGACACTGATCATAGTATCATAGGCCACAGTAAATATCATTATATTTATCATTTCATTTAATAATTTAATCATTTATTTATATATATACAGTGGTGGCGAAAATTATTAGAACACCTGACAGATATTGACTTTTTTGCCTCCAAAACATGATTTCATTTCATAATGTTCATGAAATATGCAGAAGGTTGAGCACAACAAATATGAGATGAAGTGAGACCTACTGTTTTTATCCACTTTTAACTTAATATTTGGTAAGTCCACCTTTTGCAGCAAATACTGCAGCACATCTCTCTGGCATAATGTCAATATATTTCCTGAGAACTTCAACACTAATGGTATCCCATGCCTTCTGAAACTCAAGCCAAAGGCTTTCCTTTAAGTGTACAATAGATCTGTCCAGTTTATTTCCCAACTCGTCACAAATGTGCTCGATGGGGTTGGGGTCCGGACTTAGCACAGTGATTCTCCTTATGAAGGCTCTATTCTTTTATAGAGCATAATGATCACTTGTAGATATTTCATTTGTTTTCTGGGTATTTTAATGGCCAATTCAATAAAAACAACTGAAACCTTTTAAATATGCTAAGTGTTCTAATAATTTTGGCCACCACTGTACACACACACGCACACAATGACACAGACACTGAGGCCTCCAGGTCTCCACTTAAGACTATTTTGTCATTCTCCAAATGCCCAGAACATACCTATTAGTGCATTACTATTTACATACCTGTACTAGATTTAAAGGTTCAACCTACAGGAAAGAAATATCTTTCATAGTTTTCATAACTTTCAGACACACACACACACACAGTATATTTTACACACTGTATGTATGTGTCCCATAGGGGAAAGATGTTGTAGGTTACTGATCATGTCAAATCAAGTGGGCTCTATTGTCATATCATCCATACGGTGGTATGAAACAACATTTCTCCAGGACCATGATGCAACATATGGACAGAAAATGGCAAGGGGGATGTTTTCACAGTAAAATACTGACCCAAATGGGACAATATTAATGCAAGTTTGCCGGTATGCAAGTACAAATGAATATTACAGACAGGTAGGCCTAGAGGATCCGGCCTAAAATGGTATGAAGGATGTGTGAGTGTTTTCTTTATGTTAGAGTGTTTGAGGAGCTTGTGTTACCAGCATTATTAATAACTGTAAAACATATTGCCTGTACTTCCTGGACATATATATTTTTTTCTGGTTAGTCTTTTTATCAGTCAGATTTCTTTTTATTTAGTTGTAAGTACTTCTACATGGACTTTTTCTCATCATTCATAGTAACAGAAACAGAATGGATGCCACATGTGTATTGAGGTTCTCTCTAGCTCCCACTGGTGGATTTTTTTCTGCATTGCATAAGGTTATGTTTCCATTTCCCAGATTCTGTTCAGTTTTATGCTGGGGTATATGACATTGTGCCAGAGGAGTACAGAAGTTGAATTTAGTCGGATGCTTTATGTACAATTAAATTGCAGCTCACAGGTCAGAGGGAGACAATTCTATCATTAATATATTTAGACTACCCTACCAAAAACAAACAAAAAACCTAATGCAGTTCAGAAATTGAATAAGAAAGCAAGCATTGCCTATTTGTTAACAATTCATCTTAAAATTGATTTAAAATTAAACCAATCCCAATAATAAAGACAAAAGATGATATTTATGTCATTGACGTGCCAACCTGCACTGAAACACCCCGTGGATTGTCTTTGCGCTCCATGCATCCTCGTGTTATTTAATGCAATGTGTAAGGTTTTTCACATTTACTGTTCAATGGCTTTATGGATGATATCACTACTCACTGGAAGCACAATAGTACCTTGAGTGGAAGTGAAGGGAGAAGTTGTGTCTTTTTCATAAATTTAGTGGAAATGTTTATGATTTTGTATTGCCACGTCTGTGAAGAAGCAGGATAGACGGTGCATTCCATTTGCCTTGGGATCCAAGTTTTGGTTGCAGAGATTACGTCACATCCTTTAAAAACTCAGGGAAAATGGATGCATTCCATTTACCACAGAAGCTAGAACTCGGATTCAAGATGGAAGCCTCCAAGAAAGCAGCTCTTGCTAACTCTTTCGGAGTACGAATGGCTCCAAACGTATCCTGCACACCTATGGTTCAACTAGTCATTAACTTGCAACATGGATCAAATAATTCTTTAGCATTGCCAGTAGATAAACGATATATAATGCGGTATTTCACGTATAACATGACCATAGCAACACATCTATTGACTACAATAACACTGTATGGTGTACACAGCTTACAAAGTTGACTCAAACAGCACTAAAGTGCTTAAAAAAGGTAAAATATCACAACTTGCACTGAGCAGCCATCTTGAATCAGGAATTCGGGATACTCTGGGTTGCTTCAAGATATTTCTTGGATCTCTGAGAAATGGGAGCGTGCATGTCATCACTTCCAGCTTCAAAGCTCGGAATCCAACTCGGAATCCGAGTTCCGAGGGCAAATGGAACACACAAATAGTCCAACATCAGAAGCATTTTAAATAGAGTTGAGCACCCAGCATTTGAATAGAGTTGACTGAGTGGAACATCTCACACAGGTTTGCCATCACATAATAATTTCAGCTTTGCCAATGGGTCCCACACATTTAGACCAAGAAATTTTAGCCATTCTTCCTAGTTGGTGGGCAGACCTTCAGCTCTCACCCTTTCACATTGAAATTTTCCCTCATAGCATTAAGGCCCTGCCTGAACTCTGCCCGCTGACACGAGAGACGCCCAAGCAACAGCACTCCTCCACACAACAGTCATCATTCTGTAGTGCTTTTTATTATTTTTTTTTACCACTCTCTATAAACTGTGAGCCAAACCTGCTTTGAGAGGGATGAGGGTATTTTGTTACAGATGCTTTGCCTTTCAATTGTGAAGAGGGCAGAGTCCTAGTAAATGATATGACTTTCGGTATTGTATCACGGCAAAGTGCTCCCACAACAAACCCAAAAACACTTCCTTTGCCCTGCCCTGTAATGCCACACCCAAGTGGGCCATGTAACACTAGAACGGGTCTCACAGAGCGCAACCAATTCTGTTGGGTTCTCAACTTCCCTCAGATTTGTCACCAACTACTAGGCTGACCCTTTATGACAATGTATGTCACGTGCAAGCTAATATCATAACAAAAAAAGTGTGCTGCTCATTGGCTGCGCATTAACGTAACAGCTGGCGACCCCGTTGAGTAACTTCGAGCTTATGAAAAGGAAGCACAATATCTCCAGATATAATGTGCAAGGTTACAAAATTATTGTACGTCGGACTTCGAATTAGCGGCAAAATTTGAGCACGTGGAGAAGGAAGTGGGCGGACGAGATGGCGCCACAGGAATAGGCGGCGCCGTGGAAGCTTCGTACCTTTCAGCTTCATTAAACCAATTTCACGCTGTGCTGAGCTAAGAGAGGAGAGCCTGAGTCTTGGGCAACGTAACAATGGCACATTGAAGGGAGAGGACCGGGGTAAATTAGGTAGCACTTCAGAAATAGCAAATTAAAAACGGAAAGTTAGAAATGGGAAGTGGAGGAGAGATTATTATGTCTTTATTGTGGCCCCACACACTCTTTCAGAAGCCTTCCTCATTTTCTCCAGCCACTTCTGCTTGCCAGCACAGCCTCTATAAACCATCTTAGAAAGAATGAGAATCTATTTCAGCCCCCGGTAATTGGTTTTTAAGATGCTCTTACAAATAACTGCAGATTAAAAAATGGCGAAACCTCCTTAAGACCTTCTTTTCCGGGCCCTTGATTTGATTCTGCTATCAATTGAAGTTTTTAAGCTGCCCTATCCCCCTGCCATCTCCCCCCACATGAGAGTAAACTTTCAACAGGTCATATAACCACGTAGGTAAGGTGATATAATTATCTATTATATGGGCTTAATTGCATCAAGTTTCACATGCATTATGTAAGCAGCTAATTTTTTTTTTATTCCAGCAGACCTTGCTATATGGCATACTGACTCCGCCATAGGGGCCTCTACCCAAGTTGCACACACAGGTTGGACCTTATCTTCCTTCTGGGACAATAGGAGATATTATGAGACATTATAGTCATTATGGTCATGGTGGGTGAGAGATGGAGGGACCTACACCCGCAGATAGTGAGAGGAACCTAGTCAAGCTGACACGAGCTGTCTGACTCAGAGCAATAGGCACCACGAGGCTGACGGGCTCCAAATTGAGTGGCCTGAGTCAGTACTGTGCCAACGCTGAGGACAGAGAAGCGCGGAGACGCGAAGCGAGAGCAGCTCAAATGATGAATATTGTTTAAGTGTAAGTAAAGTAAAACTGTCAGATAAGCAAAAAAATACGACTGCTACTACTAGATGACTCAATAATAATTATTAATAATAATAATAATAATAATAAGATGATGATGAAATAAACATCTAATATGCCAAACTACTTAAGCTACTACAACTCATGCAACTAATACAACTGCTGCTACTACTACTACTACTACTAATACTAATATACTAATAATAATAATAATAATAATAATAATGATTGTGGAACGTTAAGGGTCTGTGGGAGTTCTTTCAATGGTGCCTGAATGGGACTTGATTGGTGGAGAAAGTCAGAAAGACGGAGTGAAAATATTGGCCAGGGATTCAGCTATCATGAAGGGGCTCCATCTTTTATTGAAATCCTAAAATCACAGAATAGACATCCGATGAGCTCAAACAAGAACGTCAGTGGAAATATACTTTTCATCCCGCTTTAATGGCTTGTGATGCACGATGCCTGTGTACAGCTTGGAGAATATTCCTGCACACATACAAATCACAAGTGATAAATATCAGATTTTTAAAAATGTTTCGACATGCCTTTTTCGGTATGTCGATATAAGAGCGACACCAATCCATTATCATTCATAACGAGCGCGCTTTGTGTGTGCGTGACACATTTAAAAAACGCGCTCAGGACGATATATGCTAATGAGCGCTTCATTCACCCTTATGCGATCGGTCTAATCTCTCCTGACTGGATTTTCCTCAAATTGTGAATTCTGACTGGTAGGACTCTGTTTCCCCGCCGGTCTCCTCAAGCGCAATGGTTTATTTTAATTGAAAATTAGCAAAACAAAACAAGTGCAGGACAATCCCAGAGAGGGGCCCCCTTTCCTTTCAGCCCCCTGTTCTGTTGAATAATGCATTATGAGAGAGCGCAAACAGCAGCAGCGGCCCCGAGCCCTAGGAACAATAGGCAGCACACAGCTCAACAAGGGGTGCCTCGTTTTATTCCCGGCCTGTCAATCCCCAGAGCCTGGGAATGGAGAGACAGGGGCCGAGAAGCAGCTGCTGACCGCCGGGTGCTGACCCGAGGACACCCCCGACCTCGCTGGACCAGTCCGCGCCCACCGGCACATGCCTCTGCATGGTGGACGCGATGATGGGAGTCTGGCTCCATGGCTGATGCCGCTCTGCTATGGGCGCCCGTTGTAAGAACGCAAAACCTGCTGTTACAGAGATCGCACAACTTTGCCGGATCACTTGCTGATGGGCCAATCAGTGTGCTAAAACCTAATAACCAATGTGCTTAATGTGCTTAATAACCAAATGCTTTGTAAGTCACAATACTATTTGTTTCTGTTCACGGATGGCTGTTTTTTTAACTAATAATTAATTTCAACTGATGATAATTGGTTAAATTAAATTAATAATTGAATCCCCAAGTATCTGTATCGACAAATTATAAACATTGATCAGAAAACTGAATTGCCGTCCTGCCCAACAGATTGACTTGAAGGCTTTTATTACTTCAGAAACTCTTTAAGCAATGTGGAATGGATTCAGTATTATTTTTAGGGTGAGGCTAACAAGAAGGAAATTAATAAAAAATTAAAAACAAGGGGGACAAAGCGCCAGAGCCACTTCTATAAAGTTTTGCACCCCTTCCAAAAATTGAGATTCCAGGCTTGCGTTTCTCCTACAACCGAGCCCAGTTGCCATGTCGACCAGCAAATTGGCTAGGAAGATGAGAGATGATGCGGTTTCCCTGAAAGGTCCCCAACAAAGACCTTATTACAGCTGCAGCTTTTCAGAACACAATATTGTTGTCAAGTGGCTCTGATATGAGTCTGCCTTCACTGGGGCATCCTTCTGACGTTGAAGCTCATGTGTGCCATCATCTGCTAAATAAAGGCCAACTTGATGCATGCACCTGCAAATTTGTTCAATTATTAACACGCCAACTACTGTGTTAATGAATTACTGTTGTGCTGGTGAATTGCTATTTCAATCAGTCACATCTATGATTTTTTTTAACTCTTGAACAAGATAATTGTTCAAGAGGCCCACAATTATTATTTAAAGTTAATCAAATTTGAATCGATTGGGTAATTTGAAATATGGAAATCCTGTGATATAAGGCCTCGTACTGATGCATATTGAAATGACACCTGTGAACGTTATCCGTTAAAAGGATTGCCAGCTGTAAGGGGTTATGGGGTCACAGAGGTGACATTTATTGGAAAACATTACGATCACATCATTGAAGCTGCATGGAAAAGGGATAGATGTCCTCTGTCATTTTCAGGAAGGTAAAAAGAAATCTGGGTGAAGGTGCAGCTGATTGACACAGCTGAATATTTGAGTGTTTGGCTTGGTTTAACAACATCCTCCGTGCTGATGCCCAAGCTAGATGAGAGGAAAGAGATAGGGCTTTACGTTTATCCAGGTCTTCACCCAGGCCATTGTGTCCCTTATCTTCAGGTCAGCCTATCTGCTAAGCTTGGCCTAATAGTGCGGACAAGAGAAAACGGGGAGGTTCTGTTTGCCCGTAACAATGAAAAGCTCTTGTTCAACTGCAGAGCCGTGAAGCGACCCTTTTAATTAGGACACGAGGAGCCCCAAAGCAGAATGGTCACATGCTGATCGAGAGCCCTGTCTGTCATTAGTCACATGCTGTTTAAAAAAATGGATGAGAATCAGTGGCCGCGTCTTATAAACCCCTAGATGCATTTCACAACAAAGCCCATGGCGAATGAGATGCGTATAGCCAGAGCGTCTGATTAGAGTGGGTATGGGGGACAGCAGGTTGGGGGACAGAGGGGTTCATGGGGAGACAATAGTTCAGTGCCCCGAATTGCTGGTGACAGGGTCTTTTTACAAAGCAGTGAACCATGCCTTCAGGTGTTCTCCAGGAAGTTCTGTCTTGTGTTTCCCAGGCAGGACTGAAGAGCTGTCCCTAAAACACCCCCGCCCCCCGCCCCAGGCAGAGTTCTGTGCCACTCAGTTTATCTAACCTCGGATCTCTGGCCCCAGAGAGGGTGGTGGATCACACTGCTAGAGGGTGGGCCCAATGCCCCCCGCCCCTCCACCACACTGCTCTTTTGGGAGACTGAATCCATCAAATATATCAAACCACTTTTTTTTGAGCTCGAGTAACACTGGGGGAAGGAGGTCAGTGTGAAGTGGGTAGGGGTGGGACAGGGTGATCTGTCAGACAGATCAGGGGTGGGGGTATTTCTGACCTCAAGGTAGAGAGAAGTACCAAGGTGCAGTGCAACCCAATGCCACAGCCCCTATCCCAGAGGTAAAAGGGGCAGTGGGAATTAGACACTGGCCCCAGTGCTTTTGCAGATTTGTCTTTAGAAGAAAATTTATTCAGTCCGAATCGCACAGAGGAGAATTCGAAGACTTTCAGGTGTCACTATGGGAAAAGGCATTAACTAAATTGTATTTTATAACTGATGAGGTAACGCTTTATTTGAGGGGGCACAAATAATGTTTTAGTACAGTCTTACGTACTGAATTAATTAACCATAAACCAGAAGTTTTACTTCATATGAACCCCATGTTCGCTCATCAATAATCAATCATAATGGCTTATGTGTTTCATGCAGTCAGTAGATCTGTTTGTGATTTGCACTTGAGAAGTAATTGAGTTACTCAGTCACTTGTGCACCCTCCAGTAAAACTGAAAACAACAAGCGTTATTGTTTTTGGCTTCTGTGCTTGAACTGGAAACCTACCGTGCATATTATTTTCCAATGTGAGCTAAGATAGACATGGTCAGTTGTTTGCATGGCCTGTAAACACATGTGTACCTGTATTCTCAGTAAAGCACAGAAATTGTTCATTAATCAAATTAAGCAAACTAAGCAAACATACTTTACATTATATCTGTTATCTTTAACTACATGTGACACTCAGTGCAGATTTTTCCAATAATTCCATCATTAGCCAAGCTAATGAAGTGGTTAGTTAGCAGAAAAACACATTCCCCTTTAACCCTAAGAAAGGACTATCACTTTATTATGTGGATTCTGATTCTTTGATTTAGATAAGTACCTTACTTGCAGACTAAATTGACTAATTACTCATTACAGCAATCCCTTCAACATGACTTATAACCAAAAAACAAACAAAAAGACACATAGTCATCGCGCAGGATGTGGTGTTTTGCCTGCTGATACGCAGAATGCATTTGAGTTGCATCAGTGCAGAAAGGCAAACACTTCATACATTTGCCTGCATCAGAGCCCAGCGGATAGGCCAGGGCGAGTTGAGGGGTCATGTTTACCTGCGGGAGGTATTTCCTGTGAGCTGATAAGGAAGATGGAAGTACTCTGTTACGGGTGAGCGGAGACGGGCTCAGGAAACTATGCTGAATAGTGTCTGACATAGTAAAACACCTCTGCTGCTGCTTACACAGGTATATGCACCCCATGCTGGTGAACACCCACATTTCAATAACAATCTGCATATCTTGGTCAGTTTAAGAGTTGGGGTTGGATAGTGAGTAGTGAGTTTATTTGTACCCTTCGGACACGACAGGCCAGGCATCCAAAACAGACCTCCAAGGCCGCGTCCGACTTCACAGGCTGCATCCTGCGGGGGACGCAGTCCTGGTAGCCATTGGGGGCTGCCTCCTTCAAAAGATCCGCGCAATGAATCTTGGGATATGTTGGGCTGCGTATGATTCTACGTGCAGATCCTTCACAAGTCAGCAAACGCAGGATGCATTTGTAGAGCGCATTTCAAGGAGCCTTCGAGATGAGACACCTTGTCCTGTCGCTGTGATGCATTCGATCTTCGGCTGGGATGCGCCTTAAAAGGACACAGCCCCTGAATTCGGACACAGCCTAAGACACCAATAAAAAAAATACAAAACAAAGAGCCCACACCCTATCCCTTCACCATTACTATTGCCAACTTTTTACTTGCAAGTTAAATCACCGAAAGTGATGAGTCCAAAGCAGGGCTTCAGCTGTAACCCAGGGTGTCAACAATGACTGTAGCCCTCCCATTCAGCCCTGGACGGGGGGATCAGAATTCCTAGCAATTTGCTGTACACACGCTCATGGCATTACAGTAGAAATAGCTTATCCCTGGAAATATCAATAAAGCATTATTTTCAAAGACATCTGCTTCACTTCCAGTCTGGTGTGAACATAAGAAATCTACAAATGGTTCATTTGGACATTCGGCCCATCAAGCTCATTTGGGGAAAATTCAAACAATAGCTTAGAGTTGTTTAAATCTTATCTAGCTCTGATTTAAAGGAACCCAAGGTTCTGGCTTGCACTACACTAAGAGGAAGACCATGCTCTAAAGAGGAAGACCATACACTACAATTAGAGGAAGACCATACTCTAAAAAGGAAGACCATACACTACACTAAGAGGAAGACCATACTCTAAAGAGGAAGACCATACACTACAATTAGAGGAAGACCATACTCTAAAAAGGAAAACCATACACTACACTAAGAGGAAGACCATACTCTAAAGAGGAAGACCATACACTACACTAAGAGGAAGACCATACTCTAAAAAGGAAGACCATATTCCACACTCTAACTACATGCCATGTAAAGAAGTGCTTTCTCAAAATAAGAACATATGAAAGCATCCAGGGATACATATTTTTACTGACTGTTTACTAACTAGCACACTTCCTGGGAGTTCCCCATGTGCAGTGCGGTGTCCTGACCTGACAGGGGCGCCGCTTGTTTCTGCTTCCTGTTCTCGGGTCCCTTCCGCTGGGGCACTGTGAGAGTCAATGGAGTAGAACATGTTAACAAGCCGGGCTGAGACTAAGGTGCTGAAAGACGCGTGGAGCGGAGCGGGAACACGAGCGGAGGTTACAGATACAGATGGCGAGAGAATAAAGCAGCTTGGAATACAACACAAAAGCTGGGTGGGCTGAATTAGCAGCAGATTACTACCCTAATATACTGCTGGAGTCCCTGCAGCCTCTACAACTGCTTTTGTTTATCCTGCCGAAGGCTCCGGCTTTTGTTAAGAGAAAGTATGAAACAATGTCAGGAGTTCTTCCAAGTGCCCTGGTTTCCTTCTGCTGTCCAAAGACATGTAGTTAGGCTAATTTGTGCTCCTGGAGTGTCTGTGTACCCTGTGGTGAGTTGGAATCCTGTTCAGTATCCCCTGTCTCATGTTCTTTGGCTATAGAAGAAATCACAAGTTTAATAAAATAATCATTTCAAAATCCATGAACCCTAATCCCCAACCCCAACCAATCCCCAATACCCTGTCAAGTCTAAGCAGTTGAAAGATGGATGGGTTGATGATTAACAGTACTCATATCCCTGATATGACTGGCACATATAACTCTGCACGCTATATTGTATTGTGGAAGGGCCCTGAAGGCGATCCTCTGTGTCCCAGTACCTTAGCAAACGCGTGGCTAACCCCGATTAGCTTGCTTAGCACAATGCTTCTCTTTTGTACATTCGCATGCATGAATATCATCACACAACACTGGGCGTGTAACATGTGGACTCTTTGCATGGCTGCCTGTGGGCAGTTAGTCCTTTAACTGTAGCCAAAAACAGACCCATTATCCTTGAGGTAGCACATGGCCACCTTCATGGCCAATCCAAACACGAACCCATCTCTAATAGGAAGGAAACACAGCCTCGTACTTCAACCTCCAGTCTCATTTTCAGGCCTTGCAGCTGCCGACTCCGTGAGAGCACTTAGCTGTGTCATTCTATCTGACTCTCCTGGCCGGGGAACAAGCTGCGTTTTGTGTGCCCTCGTCTCTGATATGACTCCAGAAATGGAAATGAAGCCATGTATCTTCATTAGGAGAGGCAGGTGTCCACAGAACAGGCCCAGGTGAAGAAGCCAGAACGGGTGTGTGTGTGTGTATGTGTGTGTGTTGGGGGGGGGGGGACGGGGGCAGCTCCATACAGGTCCTCTGTAAAACCCCCCAGCACTTAACTGGCCATGTAATGAGCTTCTGCTGAAAGGGATTACTTCTGTGGAGCCACTTGAGGGCCCTGTACATGTGGTGTTCCTCCCACAGCTCTTGGTCCCCAAATAACACGCAGAAGTGATGTCTCCACACCAAAAAAAGGACCACAAACAAGAAAAACAAAAAAAACTCAGTTCACATTTGATTTCTATGCCCTGCTTTGTCTCGTGACTCATCAGTGGGATACTGGCGTCACCTTGGCACCTGTGGGCACTTGATGCATGATTCCCGAGGCAGCCGTAAGGAAGCCCAGAGAGCTGGACAAATCCCACACCTGCTATGAGATATATATTTCATACTGGAGTTAAGATGCAAATGTAGTTTTTGGCATGTGTTTGCAAATTGTGCATTATGGTTTTTTAGAAAATGTACAGTTGGCCCTCCGGATCTGTGGGAGATTGGTCCAGGACTCCCTGCAGATACCAGAATCTGCAGATGCCCAAGTCTTTTATATAAAAAGGCACAGTATTTGC
>JAODKL010000049.1:6569781-6593657 GCA_026780765.1 Petrocephalus schoutedeni
TTTCACATGGAAATGTGGATTCCGTGTGTGTTATAGTCACAACGAGAGATGGTGAGAGTGTTTCACATGGAAATGTGTGCTCTGTATGCATTATAGTAACAGCGAGGGATGGTGAGAGTGTTTCACATGGAAATGTGGATTCCGTGTGTGTTATAGTCACAGCGAGAGATGGTGAGAGTGTTTCACATGGCAATGTGGATTCCGTGTGTGTTATAGTCACAGCGAGGGATGGTGAGAGTGTTTTACATGGCAATGTGGATTCCGTGTGTATTAAAGTCACAGTGCAGGATGGTGATAGTGTTTCACATGGAAATCTCCGCTCCAGGTCGATCAACGCCTTCCTCATCGTGTACCTGTTCCTGCTTGTCAGCAAGGCACTAGTGTGCACCACTCTGAAGTACATATGGCAGAGCCAGCCTGGGCAGGATGAGCCGTGGTACAACCCCAAAACCAAGAAGGAGAGAGAGTCCAATCTGGTGAGATCCTCACACTGAGAGATATTTCCAGGAGAGCACGAATCAGTCTGAGATGTCGTTTTTACTCTGGAGCTCTCTCAGACCTGCGTTTTATAAATATTTCGTATGTACAGTTTTAAAGTTAGTTATGAATTGTGGGTGAAATGAAAATTTTAGGAACCTGCAGTCCTAAACGTGCGGACTTGAACTCCCCTGGTGTTGTTTGACATCAGCATTAATTAAGCTACTCTTCCGCTGTATTAGATGTTCTGTGTTTAGTAAATTATGGCTTAGGGAATATAAAATATACCCACCATTTTTTAAAATGATATTGCTGCCCAATTTCTTTGACAGGACAGAGTTAGGTAGCGTTTCCTTATTGGTTATACGTGTGCCTTCCGCCCGTGACTGATGCCTTCTGCCGCCATTGCAGTACCTGAAGATGTTCACGGACTTCCTCTCCTTTATGGTCCTCTTCAACTTCATCATCCCCGTGTCCATGTACGTCACAGTAGAGATGCAAAAGTTCCTCGGCTCCTTCTTCATCGCCTGGGACAAGGACTTCTTTGACGCCGAGATCCAGGAAGGCGCCCTGGTCAACACCTCAGACCTGAACGAGGAGCTCGGCCAGGTGAGAGAGGAGCCATGTGTTACCGTGTTTGCTTCCGGGTGCCTTGACTGTTACCAAGTGCTCACACTTTGACCTTCGTTTCACTGCCGCGTCCGATTCCCTGGGATCACACCTCCTTCTGCCCAGAATCCCAAAGCACTTCTGGCTTTTTCCATCCGTCCATCTTTGGACCCCACAAGCCAGAACCCACACAGTATATTTCATGAACACAAATGTTCCCCCAGGAACCAGGTGCGACATGCAAACAGTGGGTAACGAGGTTTTAACGATAGTTAGAGTTGAAAACACACAGGATGATGTGACACGGGGGGTATTTATGCATAGTGCACTGTTTGCATAAACAGTGATGATAAATCAGGTAGCAGCATACACAGTGGAATAAATATAGCATTAGTTGATTGACAATACATAAGTACTATTTAGGTAAAGTGACCTGTTTTTGTGGGTGGGTGGGTAGGTGGCCATGGGTAGGTGGTGTGGGGTGCAGCAGGGTGTCGAGTGTCCTGACACGCTGTGCACGATGTAGGGATGCCAGTTAGATGCGTGCCTTCGCAACCCCCGGGAGGAATGTGGAGTAGCCAGAGAGAGCAGAAGGGGGCAGAATCCACGCTACCCACAGAGACGGCTCCCTAAGAATATGGTGAAAAAATACACCGCACCTACCTCCGCTTCCTTCTCCTCATCTTCACGTTTAGGTGGAGTACGTCTTCACGGATAAGACGGGCACCTTGACTCAGAACAATATGGAATTTATCGAGTGCTGCATCGACGGCTTTCGGTACAAGTATCGCGAGTCGCAGACTGAGGTGGATGGGTTCTCTGTGGCTGATGGGCCCATCTGCAAGGTCCAGGAAAAAGCAGGCCGGGTGAGTGGCTGCAGAATGACGGTGACGACGATAACGTGTGGGGTAGTGAGGTTGTAAGGGATGCCGGTACAGGTTCAAATAAGGTCCCTGCAATTGTCAATAGTATCTAGTGAAATATCCATCTAGGGTACATTTCCCAAAAGCTAATAACATTAGCATTAGAACCATGCATCTGAATGGTTCCAAATATGTATGTTGCTAACCATAGCTTTTGGGAAGTGTACCCCTGGATAACTAGGTAAAGATGCCTGTTTTAGACCAAGGCTGCTCATTGCTGCCCTAGAGATCCATCACCCTTCACAGCATAGGTGTAGTCCTAATTTAACATATTTGATATGGATAATCAGGTCCTGTAGTAGTGTCTTGGTATTAAAGCTAGCTTAGTTTCAACATACTGTAATATGGCTCAAATGCTGGGATGGTACAGAAGGGCCTGAGTTGGGCAGTCCTGTCTTAGATTAGGGGCAGGCAGTCATATCCAGAAAGGGCCGTTGTGTATGCAGGTTCTCGCTGCAACTCCTTAATTAGATTAGTAATTAGAGGACTGATTGGTTGAAGAGTCCTCACAGCTGAGTTTGAACAGCTGACCTAAAGGTTATCCCTAAAAACCCACACCGGCCCTTTGCGGATAAAATTGGCCAAGGCTGCTTTGGATGAAAGCACAGGGGACTAAAATGAAAATACAGGAATAGAGATCCCTCATGAGATTCTCAGCCAAAGGCTCTTACTAACTTGGTTTAAATCCCAACTTGTGTCCTTGCAGGAGATGGAGGATCTGTTCCTGCGAGCTCTGTGCCTCTGCCACACTGTGCAGCTAAAAGAGAGCCAGCTGCCCGAGGTGGACGGAGATCAGATAGACTCCGTCTCAGGGGGTCAGTGTGGCTTCATCGCCTCATCGCCGGATGAGGTGGCCCTGGTTAAAGGAGCAATGAAGTAAGAGAGACCATCCCTCATCATATCGTCGTCCTCAACACTCCACAGAGGCCCCCCCCCCCAACCCCCGCTAATCTCTGTTTTGCTGTTTCTAGGTACGGCTTCACCTTCTTGGGTCTGGAATGTAAAAACATGAAAATCTTGAACAGGAACAATGACGTCGAAGTGTAAGTCTTTGAGTTTCACAGTCACTTTGCCTTGAAGTTCAAAAGCTTATCCTTTTTTGCGTATTGCTTATCCTGTTTGCATATTTGCCTGTTCCGTCTTCTCCCTCTAAGGTACGAGCTTTTGCATGTGTTGAACTTCGACCCCGTGCGCCGTCGCATGAGCGTGATCGTAAAATCCAAAGCAGGTGAGGAGTAAACCATAAACAAATCAACCCCGCCCCCAGCACATTGATGTTGACATACCTGTCCTTTATTTTAGGAGACACCCTCCTCTTTTGCAAGGGTGCTGACTCCTCTATCTTCCCTCGTGTGAGGAAGGAGGAAGTGGACCGGATACAGGTGCACGTTCAGAGGAACGCAAAGGTTTGTCTGTTGTCAATACTCTGGTGTTATTGGTGTTACTGTATCCCCCAGGTGAGGAATGCATGTGGCTCTTAGGCTGGTCCACTCAGTGTGTTAACTCAAAAAGTATTTGATGGATCATTTTCAAACTTTGCAGAAACGTTGCATGGGTGAAGATCAGGATGCTCTCCAGTTTTGAGACAAACTGGACTAAAATTAAAGCAGCACCATATGGTGATAGCTAAGAGAAGGACCACCTCAAACATCTGATCAAATGTTAAAAGTGTTTTACAGGTCTTCAGACTTAGCAGGCACATTGTATTGAGGCTTGCCATGAAAAATGCAGCACGTACGGTGACCCCAGAACATTTTTTGACCCTGTGAACATAACTCAAAGTATTTCATGGCCTTATGGTCTTTGATTCGATCTTATCACTTTATGAAAAAAAGTATATGGGTGAGATCTGTACCTGATTTAATTTTAAGATAAATCAAAGGGCAACTGTAGAAAACACTTGATCTTGTGAACACAGTAAGTCTGTGGGATCTTTTTCTGAGTTTCCCTGGAACTTTGTACAGGTCATTTGTTCTTAAACTATGGGGTGCCCTGGGAGGGGTCACGAGATGATTCTCTGTATTGCTAAAAAAACGAAGTGCATAATTCTTTTTTCCATCACAGCCCAGCTAAACTTATCGGTGGCGGTCTGCTAGCTGGTTGGGAAAAAAATGATTTATTTAGAATTGAGCATATTCGCAGCTGAATGGTTGCCCTGAATTGTTTGTTGGCATGTCTGCTGAGCCACGGTTATGTCGATTTGCCGAATAAACGCAGGAGGGGTACCGGACCCTGTGTGTGGCTTACAAGCAGCTGAGCACAGAGGAGTACGCACAGGTCGACGCCAGCCTCAGAGAAGCTCGTCTGGCCCTTGAGGACCGGGAGGAGAAGCTGTCCGCTGCGTACAACCGGGTAGAGACTGGGATGACGCTCATCGGAGCCACGGCAGTGGAGGACAGGTGCAGAGCTCGTGTAGTGCTGTTAGTTGGCCCTTGCGCCCTTGGTAGCACTGACCCTGTGTCACCACAGGGTGGCAGCACTCAGTATCGGTACGGCTTGCCCCCATTTCTGCAGGCTGCAGGAACAAGCTGCCGAGACTATGGAAGCTCTTCAGAGCGCAGGCCTAAAGGTTTGGGTGCTGACGGGGGACAAGATGGAGACGGCCAAGTCCACCTGCTACGCCAGCCGCCTCTTCCAGCAGGGCACCGAGCTGCTGGAGCTGACAGTGCGCACCCTGGAGGAGGGCGGGCAGCCTCGCGAGGAACGCTTGTTACAGCTTCTGCTGGAATACCAGAAGAAGACACAGCATCAGCCGCTTGGCAAGGGAGCAGTCCACAGGTAGGTTAGCAGTATATTTGTATACATGTATGCCAGTAATGCTTATGCCCGTTCAGCTGGTCTGTGTATCGTGCGACAGTGGCAGGGTCTGATCCAACCATGGAAATGTAGGCGCGCTGTGTCATATCGCTGGGTAACCTGCTTTCCTTTGACTTTATACAGTACCCGTCAAAAGTTTGGACATACCTATATGAAGGTTTGTTTGTGTCATTTTCCGCAGAGAAAATAAAACAGCATATATGGAATTATGCACTGACTAAAAAAGTATTAAACATAAAAACAAATAGTTTGTTGGGAGGGGAGCAGCTCTCTGGATTGGGGTTCATATCCCTGGGTTGGCAGAGTGATCCCACCATTGGACCCTTGAGCTAATTTGAGGACCCTAGATTACCTCATGGACTGACTAACCCTATTAGACAACTTTTATGAGGTAGTCTCCTGGGATGCTTTCCCAGCTGTCCTGAAGGAAGTCCCACATATGCTGCGCAGCCATTGGCCACTTCTGGTCAAAATCCTCCAAAACCATCTAGGTTTAGGTCAAGTGGTCAGGTCATGTGATGCAACACCGTCACTCTGCTTTGAAGACAGCTTGGCATGTCCAAACTCTTAACTGGCGCTGTATATTTATCTTTGAAGCATAAGGCTTTTTTCCATATGTAATGCTTGACCAGACGTGCTGATCTGTAGCTGTAACTCTTGCTGTCATTTTCAGAAGCTGGTCCTCGGCGGGGCAGGACTATGGCCTCATCGTGGATGGCGCCACGCTCTCCCTGGTGCTCAATGCCTCTCCCGAGACTGACAGTAGTCGCTATAAGAGTCTCTTCCTGACCATCTGTCAGAGCTGCACCTCCGTGCTCTGCTGCCGCATGGCCCCGCTGCAGAAGGCTCAGGTAGGCGCGGCCTATCGACCCGTCGCTCGTTCACCCAGCCAGCACCGATTTTCACGGTACTTTTATGGCTCAACGTGTCCGTCTCTCAGCTGTCGAACTTCCCGTTCGTGTGTGTTTTCATACTTAAATGAGGTAGCTAGTAATCTTTCTCCTGTGTTTCCATAGATTGTGAGGATGGTGAAAAACTCGAAGGGAAGCCCCATCACGCTGTCTGTGGGCGATGGGGCGAACGATGTCAGCATGATTCTGGAAGCACACGTGGGCATTGGTGAGATGTTAAACTCGCCTCCTTCTGCTCAGCTGGTTTGCTTCCAGCGGGTCTTGGCTTCTTTTAGGGCTGTAACAACTCAGCAATGAGGTTGATATTAATCAGTAATGGAAATAGTTGACTGATGAATTTTGTCATCGATTTGGTTGCATTTTTGTGGTTCGCCGCTAAGTGCATCAATGTCATTTCCGCTGCCTAGCAACGTTAGCATTGGGGTGATAAGCCCGTTTTCATACTTACGGATGCCCGCGGTTGAGGTCAGTGCATGTGTGTGGCGATGATATTCCCCCAAACTAGCACAGGGCCGATTTACTGCAAGAAACATAAATGCGGGCAGCATAGTAAAATGGGTAAACTGTGGTATTTTTAAGTCCCTCAATTAGCCAGGTCCCTTACACTTGCTACCTGTAATTTATATATTAAAATATAATCATTTAAAATCTAATAGCTACTTGTTAGCTAATGCAGAATATCAGCTGTTGAAGGTCTCAGGATATGCTTTTGGGGCCCGGTATCTAGGAATTAAAGGCAAAGAGGGGCGACAGGCCGTCCGGAACAGTGACTATGCCATTCCTAAGCTTAAGCACCTCAAGAAACTGCTGCTGGCCCACGGACATCTCTACTACGTCCGAATCGCCCACCTGGTACAATACTTCTTCTACAAGGTTGGTCCACACCTATGCATCTCCTGTCGAGCTTCTTATGCGTCTGGCATAGCAGTCTTGGATACAGTTAGGCGGGTGTTCCTGGCCAAGGGTTATCAAACTGTCCACATATGGACAACCTTGTCTGTGTGGTAAAGAACTACGTAGGCGCCGATTCTAGATACCATGTCAGCAGTAGACACTTCGTTTCGATCGCAATCCGTCATGGTGTTGAGCGTGTTACCTGCTAGACCATCACCGATGGCTGGCTCGTTTATACCGGTTGTAGTGTGACGGTGCATGGTACATGCGCAGTGTCGCGGTCATTCATATCGTGGGTTAACCTGTTGTTTCTGAATCCTACGTGCATTACAGGCTTCTGTAGATCTGTAATAATTTGCCCAAGGACTTAGGTTACACAATACTATAGATGCTTTTGCATTAAATAAGTGAGACTAAAATTTTAGTCTGATTTGTCGCCTTATGCCGTTCATGTCAACTAATGTCATTTATGTTCTCTCCCCAGAATCTTTGCTTCATTTTACCTCAGTTTTTGTACCAGTTCTACTGTGGATATTCCCAGCAGGTGAGAAGGGCATAGAGGATCTTTATGTTGTTTGGCACTTCCCGATTTGCAGACTGCCCCCATGTTCAGGTGGGGACAGTCAGGGGGGCCTCCAAACATACACCTGTGATCCTTCCCCTCTGGTTGACCCACCCCATCTTCCCTTGAGAAGGAATGACAGTGTCTGTCACGTTAAACACCTGTATACATGTGCGTGCATGACGGCGTTTCTCAACCTGGCCCTGGGGGACCCACAGACGGTCCATGTTTTTGCTCCCTCCCAGCTACCGGCCAAAATGAGGACATCCTGGGCCCCCCCAGGACCGGCTTGAGAAATGCTGGTGGATATGCATATATACAGACTACTCCAGCCAGGCTGACCTGCGCGGATTGCACTCTGCCTGTAGAAACCTCAGGGAGCACAAAATGTGTGCCTGTATCTCTGATGACTATGCAGACTGACTGATTATATTGTATAGCATCTGCATACACATTTTGAGCTAGTGTATATGTGTGCGTTCCTCTGTCTAACCCTAACCCTCGCCCACCCCACCCTTTACCAGCCCCTCTATGACGCAGCCTATTTGACGATGTACAACATCTGCTTCACCTCTATGCCCATCCTGGCCTACAGCCTCTTAGAGCAGCATATCTGCCTCGAGATCCTGCTCGATAGCCCATCCCTTTATAGGTAAGGGGTGGCATCCTTTCCGAATATGCCGACCCAGCGGGCGTCTCTGTGGTTCACTGCTTGCCCTGTGTGCTTTCAGGGAGACGGCTAAGAACGCCCTGCTGCGCTGGGGCCCCTTTTCGTACTGGACCGTGCTGGGGGTCTTCCACGGCCTCCTCTTCTTCTTTGGGGCCTTCTTCCTCTTCAGCAACCCCGCCCTGCATTCCACTGGCCAGGTCGTCTTCTTCTGTCCGGCTCCGTCATTTCGGATTCGCAGACTTATTATGTCAGTTTAAAAGTAACGTCTATATTTCTTCTTGCAGGTCTTCGGAAACTGGACCTTCGGCACGGTCGTTTTTACGGTCCTTGTCTTCACCGTCACACTAAAGGTACGTTGTTTTTGTCGTCCCCACAGTATTTTAATATGATAATCCCAAGGACACTCTCAGTATGTGTCTGGCTATGCTCACTGTCATGGCCACGCTCTGCAAATGGTTATCTGAGAGCTTCTCAATATATCAGGCACTGTCAAGCATGTCACTTAATCCGATCATTATTATACTTGCTTTTAACAGGGTATCCGCAGGTCATTAAAAAGCACTGAAAAGTGATAAATCAATTTCGTGAAAATGAAGGCCATTGAAAAGCATTAAAAAGTCTTAAGTGATATTTCGAGGCATTATTTATCCATTATAGTTTCAACATTTTTTCCCAGAAGACCTAAAGTTTGATAGTGTAGGAACGAATGGCATGAATTTATTACCCGATCCGCACCACTTGATTTATGCCTGGCATGTGTACGCATACGCAGCATTATCACGCATACCTGCACCGAATGATATTCTGGCACTGCCTGGTCTGTTCATCCTGCCATTTTATGGTAAACCATGTTGTTTACATTTACAGCAAACTTGTTCTGCCGAGTCGTGCTGCCCGCTCGAAACATGCTACCGTAGCGCGAAGCGACAGTTATGTCTGTCGGTCAGTGCTACCTTACCGAAGAACGCTACCGTAAGGCTGCGCTCGCTCACTCTGTCAGTGCTACATTATCAAATAATGCTGCCATAACAATGTGCTCCCTCGCTCTGAACGAGGGTAGAGCAAAATCACAAAAATATACCGGGAGTGCTACATAAAATAATAATAATAATAATAATAATAATAATAATAATAATAATAATAATAATAATACTACACCTCAGAACCGTAAGGTTACAGAACCTTAGGTGAAGCGCAGTTTTCAGGTGTGCATTCTCTCTCTTAAATTAGCATTACATACTAAGAACAGAAGTTGACGTATTTTCTATATAGTCAACATGCGGCTTTAGATTTTTTTTAAATGAGAGGAGCATAATAAGAAACCCACCGTGTAAATGGCTTTCAAACAGTGAGGCCGATTGAAGAAGGATTGCTGCATTTAACTGTATTATTATTGCATTTGAGCATATGCTTCCTAACCTTTGTCTAAAGTAATTATAAATTACATTTATGCTGAAATGAAGTGAAACATTATTAATGGCAGTTATAAAACTCATTGTGTTCTTGTGCACAAGCAGCGTTGCTGAGAAATGCAGCTGCACCAAGTGCTGAGATGTTACATAATATGCTCTTACTCGTTTTTTTTCACAAATCTTAAATGTTAGTTTTTATTTCCATCATTGTAAATTGCTGCTATTCATGTTATTTTGCTAAACCTATACCTTTGATTCACACTGAAATATGGAGTTTGGCGTATTTTATGTTTGTTTCAGATGTATTTATATCATTTATAATCAGTGGGATCAGAAAAAAAAATAATAAACAACATAATTTCTGTAGTCGTTTGTCCTATTGGAATAATCTACTCACGTTGCTGCAGCATAATAGCGGCCACTGTCAGTAACATATACAGTCACCCCACAGTACCTGGGGTACCTAATGAGACCCAAAAACACACACTCAGACACAAGTGCAGGCGCTTTGCATAACTTTTATTAGACAGACAGAGGACACAAATAATCCAAAATCGGAGAACCTGGCTGAATATCCAATTATGATCTGGTGGAGATTGCGGCGTCATAAAATGTGCGGTTAAGTGTAATGACACGTATGTGCAGATGTGCGAGGTATAAATTGGGGCGGGGCTGTCACTGATGGGTTGTCGTTGGGGGCATAGGCCTATGCAGGGCCTTGCCGCCCCGAAGCCTGACATTACTGGGCCCCAGGACAAAGATGTTTGAGAAATGCTGGTCTAGGTGATGTCACTAATTAGAGCTTTAAGTAACGCAGAGGTCTTAAAGAATGTTGAAAATGTATTGAAAATGGCATTAAAAGGTATTGAAATTTTTTTTAGATACCTGCAGATACCCTGTTTAATTTTTTTAATCTGTTTCTCTTAAATTTCTCTTAGATTACTGCAAAGGAAATAGATATCAGTCTGTCTATATCCATCCATCAATCTATATCTACCTATAACTCTCTATATCTATCTCTCTATCAATCTATATCTATCTCTGTCAATCTATATCTATCTCTGTCAATCTATATCTATCTCTGTATCAATCTTTGTCTGTCTGTCCATTCTTCCGTATATCTATCTAATCATGTTTAAATTGTTTTCATTTCTATTTCTATTCTCATGTCTTTGAACCTGATTTTTCCTACCATTGCATGCTTTTCTTGTCTGTATAAGCCCACTTGCCTGGCCTGGCCTTGGCATTTCCCATAGCAGGCCTAGCTAATTGGCCGGCTTAGTGCTGACCGTAACCTGTTCCCCGCAGCTGGCCCTGGACACCCGACACTGGACCTGGATAAACCACTTTGTCATCTGGGGCTCGCTGGCCTTCTATATCGTCTTCAGTCTCTTCTGGGGTGGTATCATATGGTGAGTCACATTCTGCTGGCCGACCAGTAAAACGAAGCCACACCACTTGATTGAATGTACAATCTGACCCATCATTACCTGGTTAATCCACGTTGTGCTCAGCGGGTGTTGGTCACAACGGCGCCCCCTGGCTGCTGTCTTCTGCACCATACTTGTGTGTGTGTTTTTGGATGTGTGTGGGGCACCCCGTGGACTCTCCGCCCTCCCTCCCTCGTACCCCAGGCCCTTCCTGGAGCAGCAGCGGCTCTTCTTCGTCTTCACCAACATGCTGAGCTCGGCGTCCTCCTGGCTGGCCGTCGTCCTCCTCATCGTCCTCAGCCTGCTGCCGGAGGTGTTGCTGCTGGTGCTGCGGCGTCCGCGGGGTCCTCGCGTGCGGCAGGTACTGGCGGCGGCCCTGCATCGCTACTCACGCCCCTTCCTCACTTCCCTTTTTCCACAATTCTTCCAAGCCCCGTCTTTTTCCTTTTTCTTTAATTTCAGTTCACCCCCCACCCCCTGCCACATCTGCATTACATATAAAGGTGAAGCTGTTACTCTAGTACAGAAGGTGAAAGTAATTAATTGTCATTGTTGACACACCGCAGCGCACAGCTATGAAATGTGTCCGTAACCCAGTGGGCAGCAGTGGGCAGCTAAATCAGCGCCTGACAAGCAGTGCTTCGGGGGGGTACCTTGCTCAGCATAACTCAGTGGTACCTTTCTGGTCGGGAATTCGAACCTTTCAATGAATCAGCCTTTCAATCATAAGTGCGCTTCCCTCCCTAATTATTAGGCCACCACCGCCCCTATAGGAGCCTGTCGGCATGTAATGTAATGTAGGCCAGTGCAGTTGTCTAAAATCCATATTTTTGCACTGAAAAGTACCTTCACATCGTTCCGGTGTTCCTTTCTAGTGGCCATGTCTCCTCCACTTTGCGTCTATTCTGCATACCTCTCTGTTAAGTTGTATTGGGCCCATCACTCCCCCCCTCCCATAATCCTCCATTACCCAATTATCTCGGACTCCCGTTATTGGTTTGCTTGCCATACCTCCGCCCGTATTTTAGGCAATATCCCCGAACTGGGTGTATAAAAGAAAAAGGGAGATTACATTTACCTGAAATAAAATAAAGAACAAAAAAATTTAATTAAATACATTTTTAATTACAAATAAAAAATATATATTTTTTTATTTTTTAAAAATTTACATTTTTTTTATTTACATTTTTAATTTCACACAAAAGTTACCTACCAATAGAGTGTGATGGATAAATTGGTGGTCTTGCCGCGAGTTGTGGCAACGGACACAAATCAGTGCCAACCAATGTGATGTGATTACAGGGCTTAAGATACCGGTGTACAAATTTGTCCAGATGCTGTATATTTCCAGTACGATACAGATGATTACTTGCGCCCTCAATTTGATAAGTAGATTAGTAGTACAGTCGTCCCTCAGTTATCGCATTTAATCCGTTCAAAAGTGAATTTACGCAAAGTAGGATTCTTTATTTATAAAATGAATATTTTCATAGTTGAAGCATAGAAAACCTGTTTACGACCTTCTAAATACAGTTAACATTATTAGAGCCCTCTAGACACCACCCTTTAGTCACCATTACACTCATATTACCCAATATATTGGACAAAATAAGACATATTAAACGTTACAAATATCATATTATTATTATTATTATTATTGTTATGCATTTAATTACTCACACACAGTTCTTACACAGAACCACTAACCTATGAAAATAAGAAGCAGAAGGCTTAGAAGAAGCAGCACGTTTAGGAGCCATCGTGGGGCTTAGATAAAAGTTCTCAGAAAGCGTGTAGAAGCGTGTATGAGAGAAACTAACTTGCGTGAGGCTGCGGCAGTCAGTAGCCAGGATAGGAAGAGGATATAATTGACTCAGACAACCGAGTGCGCGCTGTATCATATTCACTGTCTCGATCAACTTTTTAATGAATATTCAGTACTGTATATACTTTAATGAGCATAGTACTGTATTTGAAAAAACCGCGATAGAGTGAAGTCGTGAAGTGGAGAGGGACGACTGCACACCTAAAATATTAATAAGGCATATTAGGACACCCAAAAGTTTTAATATTTAATAAACGTAAAGATACGTCGAATTTATGCAGATTAGTAACATTTGGGTGCCATGATTCTTTTATTACACGTGGGATAGTAGGAGGCTTAGGCAGTATCTAATTTTTCATACTGTCGTTATAACACAGTATATGAAATTTTCATATTTTTCTGTTCCGGTATTTTTGACGCATCTGAAATTTGACCGGTCAGGTTGGGGTTTGTCCCTCATGATATGATTTCAGAGTACCGCGGTGTACTGTATCATCATAACTCTTGCTAAGCCTAGATTGTAGTTATTTTACATCCAGTCTTTTTTTAACGTGTCAGTCAGTCCCATTTCAGTTGCCGTTCACCAAAGCTGGAATATCACCTTGTCTCTTTCCAGGAGGATTATGTTGATGATGTTGCTGAGCCCTGGCCAGCCCCTGTGTCACTATGTAATGTCCCGTTTCCCCCCTACACCTCTCTGTTTCCTTCCTGCCCTCTGACCCACTACCCCCACTGTCCCGCAGATGAGGCGACGGCTCCCTTCCTCTGGGACGTCCGCCATCTTTATGCTCTCCCAGACCCCCAGCAGTCACAGCTTCTCCTGGAGTGACTGAGGTCTCTCTCGTAGATTTTTCTGCCCCCCCCCCCCCACCTTGATCTGCATTGTTGTAGTCTGTTTATTGTTATGACTGACTGTCTTGATACTTTCCTGCATGCAATGGCCTGCGTGCTGCCCCCGTCGACCTCAGGCCCCAGCTGTGACTGTGTGAAGCTTTTGTCTGACATCAGGGAGCTGATGTCTGTGTTTTTGAAGCAGGCGTCTCCTTGTTTGTTTGTAGTTTTTTGTTTTGTCTGGTTTGAGCTCTGGTATTCAGTGGCAGTAGTGCAGTCTGTGAGCTGTGTGTCTGCAGTGTCCATCTGGCCTTCAGAGGCTCATTATTGCACTCTCTGTCTGTGTTTTGGAGCCTGCTACCTTTGCCTGGCCGTTCATCAGCGCGTGACTGCAGGTAACTGGATGTCACCATGGCGACTGCATGCTGTCCAGCAGCTGCATTGTTGTCCAGCATCTGCATGTTTGCCTGCTGCTTGACAAAAGTTTGACATATTCTTGTTTTGGTGTTTTTTGTCATTTTACAAGAGTGTGAATATAATGGCAAAAAGATATTTCCCAAGAGGCAAGTATTCACTTGGAGAGACCATATTGTATATACCAATATGATGGTATCCTTGTGTGTACACTGGTTTTGTTATACTTGTGAGGACCAAAAGACCTCACAAGTGTAGCAGATCCTGAAACAATGATGAATGGTGACCTCACTGCTACACACCTCATTTTATACAAATCTGTGCATGCAGTCAAAACATAAAAATGTATTTGGGTTGGTTAATTCTGGTCTGGTTAAGGTTAGGGCTGGGTAGGGGTTAAGGATGGAGTGATTTTGGATTAAGGTTTTTCCCGTAGAGTAAGTGGACGGTGTGTGTGTGTTTGTGTGTGTGTGTGTGTGTGTGTGTGTGTGACTGTGCGTGTGCACGGCCATTACTGGCCAACACTCAGTGCAGGCTGCCATAAGTGTGTTTCACCCTTTCAGAAGAAGCCCGCTCTGTGTCTCCAGTCTGCAGGGAGGCCTCTGCTTTTGAGACCCATGTCAGACAGACCCAGTTCTGTCCATGGAACAGGTACCACACCACAGTGAAGTGTAGAAATCTGTAGTTCTTAACGGTTAAAATTTCCACTCCTTCCTCAATGGACAAGTCACAAGAAGCCCCACACAACACCCCCCCCGTAACTTCCCCTACACGCATGACACAGTGGACTTATCAAAAGAGAGGGGATGCAGGTTTACACCTGAGGCTCTCATCCTGTAAGGAGAGCTTAATACCATGAACTTTCAGAAGGTCCAGTCTTCATCTCCAGGGTTCCTATGAGCCGTGGAATTTTTAAAAGTGATGAAAACATGGAAAGACATTTAAAGGCAGGGGGTTTAGTCTTTTTTTGGGCCTAGTCATGGACTATCGGGGAATTCCGTTTGTCTGTTTTAGCTGTTACATACGGATTAGCCTCATAAATGTTAAAATGCAGGATCATCTTGTCATAGCAGCGCAAATGTATGTTAAAGTACGCATCTGCGCCTTTACAACAAGAAACTGCAGCACTTTTCACTGTATATGGCATATGGTGTTTGTTATATGCATCCCTGCTTATAGGTCATTTGCCGGTGAAAGTCAGGAAAGTCAGGGAATTTGACGTGAGAACTCATCCATTTACTTAGAGCTCTCTCACTAGTATTTCTTAAATCAAATCAATTACTTTAAGAATAATAACTTTTTTGTTATTACAGTTATTATTGTTTTATTAATTGGATTATGTATGAGGCCAAAAATCAACTGCAAAAAAATATTTTCAGACGTGAGAGTAAATCCTGGCATGCATCAGGTGCACCGTGATAGTCCCCACAGGCTGTCTTATGACACATGCATGACTACGAGGCTGCACACTTACCCATAATTCCCTGCTCTTATTGTCACATGATAATGAAACAAAACCGGGAGGCTTCCAGCTGTGTCTTCCATTCAGCTCTTCGCCTCCATTTGCACGCCCCATAATCTGAATATTCTTTTTGTTGATGTGGGGTTCTCTTGTGACTGCATTCAGCTTAAATTGTGGCGATATTTTTTTGGTGGTTGTGGTTCTTGGTAATGGTAGGTGGTAGGCTTCTATGGATAGCGTGATGTTGGTGGAGGTGTCTGGTATGTGGGTCGCGCCTTTGCATTCTTAACAGCGTGGGATTTTGGCCATTGCATGACTTGTCGTGCATCGGCCTCCATGCTTGTCTGTGAAATGCCTGCGAGTGTCGGCTAATACTGCCTGCCCAGGTGCTCGGGGTCAGTGTCGGCCGCCATCTTTATGGAGGTGCAGTGTAGCTGTTCAGCCGGAACATGACGTATCATTAAATTTGCGATTTTGTTCCCTCGCCAGCCGTCTGAGGACTCCCTCCTACATGTATAAACATGAACCAAGGTAATTAATAAATAAATAAATCACAATGAAAAGAATCCCTGACCGTGATTCTCACGGTTTTGTTTGTCATGCTGATTTAGGGAAACTACAAATTGGCTTTGCTGGGCATCTGTCTCTGCTGTTTGAAAAAATCACAAAATCAGATTGATTGTTTGTTTCTTTATTTTTTTTTTTGGAATGATCGATTTTTTTTTAAATTTTGGGTTTCTACTCTGGGTGCCAGTCCAGTTCCTCTCTCGCCGTGGCTTGCGTTGTGCTTTGGGGGTGTGGCCCTAGGTCTGTCTGTCATGCCTGTGTCCCTGTCCACAGATTGCTGCTGTCGTACCGCTGTCATACAAGCACCTGAGGGAGCTGGAGTGAGGAGCCCTGAAAGGCCGCAGCCAAGTGCCCGCCCCACCAGCCGACCTCTGCCTCCCCAGCTTGCCCGCGCTGCCCTCCCCATGGACACTGTCACCCCTTTGCACTGTTCCTTTGGCTCATGTGCTCTTCACCTCGTCAAGCTTTGCCAGACACACACACACACACATACACACACACACACACACTATATGCAGTTAAAGTTGGAAGTTTACATATACTTAAGTTGAATTCTGCAAAGACTCATCTTTTAACCACTCCATCGATTTCCTGTTGGCAAACTATACTTTTGACAAGTAGGTCAGGACATCTGCTTTGTGTGGGACACAACTATTATTTTTTCCAACAATTGTTAGCAGACAGATTATTTCACTTTCAATCCCGCAATTCCAGTGGGTCAGAAGTTTGTATATATTTGGCCAGTATTTGGTAGCATTGCCTTTAAATTGTTTAAAATGGGTCAGAGGTTTCTGTCTAGTTTGTGGACCTCCTTGCACAGGCTTTTTCAGTTCTGCAACTTTCAAAGTCTGCTCTGGCTCATTGTCCATTCAGAAGACCCCTTTGCGACCGAGCCTTAACTTCCTGAATGATGTCTTGAGATCTTGCTTTACTGTATCCACATCATGACCTCGTGATGCTGTCTGTTTCCTAAAGTGCACCAGTCCCTTCTGCAGCAAAGCACCCCCAACCACCACCCTCCCCACTCCCGGTGTGCCACGGCTGGGATGCCAGACTTTCTCTTTCGTCAAACCAAAGGACTTTTCTCCAAAGACTGTGCTCCGTGTCCCCATGTACAGTTGCAGACTGTAGTCTGGCCTTTTTATGGATAGTTTGGTCGATATATGACTCGTTTTGCCGTGGATATAGATACTTTTGTTCCCATTTTCACTAGCATCTTGACCAGTCCCTTTGCTGCTATTCGGTGATTGATTTGCACTTTTTGTGCCAAAGTATGTCCATCTCTAGTTATTGAGTCTCTTGCTGTTTATACTTGTGTACTGTTCAGGTGTTTCCCAAGAATTGAACAGTCTTTATTTTCTTTTGATGTTCCCGTGATGTGTAGAAAAGAGACACTGAGTTTGAAGGTCGGCCTTGAAGTACCTTCCACAGTTACACCTCCAGTCAACTCAAATGTTGTCAGTTAGCGTATCAGAAGCTTCTAAAGCCATGACATCGTCCAGAATTTTCCAAGCTGTTCAAAGGTCAGCTTAGTGCATGTAAACCTCTGACCCACTGGAATAGTAACATAGTGAATTAAAAACTAAATGTCAGTAAACAATTGTTGGTAAAAACTTGTCATGCTCGAAGTAGATGTCCTTACCGACTTGCAAAACTTGCAGATTGCTACCATGAAATCTGTGGAGTGCCTAAAAAATGTTTTAATGACTTCATCCTTAGTGTATGTGAACTTTCAACTTCAACTGTGTGCGTGTGTGTGTGTGTGTATATATATATATATATATATGTATATATACACACTTTTATTATTCCAGAAGAGATTGTTTTCTATTCTGTAAATATATAAATAACTCCAGTTCCAAGGTGAGAGCGTTACTCTCTGGAATGTGCCTTTTTGATATTTTTGTTACCTTTTTTATGCAATTGAGGCTGTCTAGGCTGCCCCCTGGTGGCTGTTAGCTGCAGTGTTTACACACAGCCCTGTTACCTGTCTGAAAGGGGAGCCCCGTTGCTGCCACTAGCCGGTGTTGTTGGGGGACAACTGGAAATGAAAGCTGAATAAGGGAAGGTTTTTCGGGGCCAAACTCATTAGCTGGGCCCGCTATAAGAATGTTTTGTTTGTTTGTTTGTTTGTTTGTTTGTTTTGAGACGAGACAACAGTGCCACCTAATGGCCACGGGGGTCCACTGCAATCGCAAAGACGCTATAATCCTCCGACTGCAGCTTTTTTTTAATGACCAGTCGCCATGTGGAAGTCGGAAACCCCCGCTGCTTCTTGAGCTGCATGTGGCAAGTGCATGCCGGACAGAATCAAGAGGCATGAAGTGGCTGGGAAAGGAGATCTCAGAACACAGAAACTCAGTGACATGGAAAAAGGGAAAAAAGAAAAAAAAAACCCATCCATTGCTCACTCCAGCACTGAATTCAGGATTTCAGAGCAGAATCCCTGGTACATCAACTGATTCATTTTGCAGTTCTCTTTGTTATGCTTCAATGTTTGTAAGTAAAGTTAACATATCATTCCATTTAGGCAAGCAAAGATTATTAGAATATTTAGATATATATTTTATTTATTCTGGGTGCCAAAAATATCTTTCAGAGCAGCCTACTACTAAATGGTAAAATTTTCCAAAGTGCTGAGTACTCTGTGGATCAGAGTTGACATGAATTCATACCACATGTGAAATCACAAGTTAGTCACTGTAACCTGTCTGTGTGTCTGGACAGCCAGTCTGCCCCCTACAGCCCACATGTCATATGTAACAACAAACATTCTTTAAAAAAAAAAAAGGCAAACAGTTGCGTATGTTACCACTACATCGACCTAAGTGCACAATCTCAGAAGCTCCCTCAGCTTAATTCTGAGTAGCCATATGACTCGAGTGCTACGTTTCCTGGTAAATAAATGTCCATTGCAGTTCAGCTCTGACTAAAGGCCACTGTGAACTTCGATACTGACGCATCATTCCGCTTCTTACCAGAGTCCCCTTGCTGTCGATCTCTTATGAACGTCCTGGATGCTCCCCTATTCTCTGGGACAACGAGTCCCGGCTGTTTCGCCTATAATCCGGCCTTGAGTGCTTCATACATTCCATACATTCCTACATGTCATCGGAGTCCCGTTTAGATACTGTGGAATGCATTTCAATTTTTAAAAACTTGTGATTCCCTTTGAGATGTTTATTGTAATGTGATATTTTACTTGCAAATGTTATATTTTTATTACATTTTTAATGATGAGAATGATTCTTGAGCATTTGCTGGTCTCGGGGAGTCTGACAGGAATGAGCAGATTGTTCCTTCTCCCCTCTGGTCAGTATCCCCCCCCCCTTCTTCTGAAGCCTCTGGCTCTCTGACGGGGGCCAGGGTCCTGAGCGTTTGCGCCCAAAGTCTTCAGTCCCTGTACTAGTGATGTATGCGGACCAGCAGTGTCATCTGTGTGTGTTGTGACGAGCAAAAACAAGATACGGACATTGCACTCCAGTTAAATTGCACTTGTAGTCACCAGCAATTTCCAGGGTGATTGACCTGCCCCTGGTCACATGACCTAGGTGGCATCCCTGTGTGTGGAGAGGGGGCATTGGGCATGTAGGGTACCTGCTTTATTCAAAAATAAAATATTAACATTTTAAGTAAATCAAGTGGTTCAGCTTCTTCGGTCCTCTCGTTTGCTTGACTATAATGCCAGTTACGTTCTGTTGTAAAACATGGTTTTGCCAGCAACTTTTGTATAACATGAATGTCAGATGGTTTTAACTCCCTCAGGCTGTGAGCACAGCTGAGCCAGCTCAGGCCCTGCGTGCCTCTTCTGGGGTGTTTAGTTGTCCATCTGTATATGACTTACAGATCAGCCAGTTTGAGGTCTTTATAATAAAGAATCGGTACAAAAGTTTTGTGTATCTTTCCCTGCTGTAGGATGTTGCTGTTTTGTGTGTATGCTTAGCCAAAAGGATTAAGATTCAATCTATAACTGACATTTCTGATAAAACCCTTTTTTTTGCAAGAAATATATTGGTATATTTAATTTTGAGACTGAAATTCAACCACCACACCACCAAATTAAATAATTTATCCAGAGACACTAAAAATGCTCATTAAAACAAATATTTTGCAATGGTCTTATCAATCTTTTAGAGTAAAGTTATGAATGATGAATTTATGATGTTTTACTATGCTTATGCTAAACCCTGATGCTGGTGAAGAGTTTTTGCTAGATGTGCTTGTCATAGAAATTTCAGTGAGTCGATTAGTTTGAGTCTGACAAACTTTATTTACCGCAAAGCTTCGGGGGAACGGACACTCAGCAGTTTCTCATGCATCTTGTGCGCTGTTCCTTGAATTTCTTATAGGCAAAAACGTGTCAATTTACAGACAGTTCAAGGAGGGCTACTTCATCTCACTTCCCCATATGTTCTCTTATTCTCCTTTCCACCTACTCCTGACCAATAACATACATGCTCCTCTAATATTGTTTTCTGCAGTAGCTTTACTTCTCAGGGCAGGTCTACACCTTGACCTGGATTTCTTGCAAAATGAGCTATCATACCAAAACATGTTAGTTCCCTTATAAAATGTTTCTGGAAGAAGTGAAAATCTATTTCTTAAGTAAGCTTACATTATTGCATTATATGTTTGGTATATTAAATGTTTCAAGGCTGTGATTAATCATTGTGATCATTGTAATTGAATCAACTGTATTACCATGAGTTTCACTATTAATTACTGATTAGATTGGCATTGAGTTTGCATTTGCATTGTATTTGCATAACCATGATTTTCTTTTACCACATGCTGCCCTCTACTGGCGATATTAAGAATAAGTGGGAACTGAGCAGCAGTAATTATCTGTGCAGGAGTACAGCATCATTCTGGAAGTGGTTTGTCCTTTGCGCATCTGTTACTCTGCCAGGCATGTTCAGATAAGTGTGGCATTACAGGGGAGGATGCATATATATTTTTTTAATAAATATCTCCCCTGTGGGGGCGGCATGGTGGTGCAGTGGTCAGCACTGTTGCCTAACTCCTCTGGGACCAGGGTTTGAGTCTTCTCCGTGTTTGTGGATTTTGCATGCACTCCCTGAATGATGTGTGACTGTACCCTCATTTCAGGTTGTTGCCTGCCTTGTGCCCATAGCCTCTGGGCTCGGCTCCAGACCCCCCACAGCCCTGAATAGGACAAGCAGTTGCAGAAAATGGGTAGACCTCTCCCGGACTCTATTTTACAAAGAATAATAGCATGTTGCAAATTATGTGCAAGTTTTCAGCAAAGCAGTCTAACTAGCCACAGAAAATTAAGCGATGCCAGGCCCACCATTTGAGCCTGAGTGAAGAGGAATTCTGCATTCCAAGGTCAGGTGATTTATTTTCGCTGAGCAAGCAGAGCCTCCCAGAATGCTGAGCATTTCACTTCTGGTCAGGATGTAATGGATGCCCATCATGTTGGCCTGTAGTGTAAAATTCCTTATCTTCCATATGTCTTCCTTTGAAACAAAAGTCTTCTCTTGTGAATGGGTTAACACTGTCACATACACTTTCAAAACCATTAACAAAGATCATACAGGAAAAAAGAAAGACCTAGATTGCTGTGTAATAACATCATTAAAACCACGGTAGCCTTTACAAATTACTCTCACTAACAAATCTCCACAGTGCCTGCATGTAGACAGTTTCCAGCTCGACAATCAATTCTTATTTGTCCATGAAGGACATTAAATAGGTCCTTGATTGTGTTTAGTCCTTTTAATAAAGGAAGTAAACAGAGTTGTGTGGTTGCTGTATAACTCATGCAGAGCTGTTACAGCATTTGGAATAAGAAGCACCTGATTAGCTCCACAAGGCTAGCACATTAGCATAAATGCATTGAACGAAATCTGTCAGCCAAAAGGTGCAAATAATAGATCTGAATAGATTAAAGCCTTCATAAAATACTATATCTCAAAAAAACCAAGCTAAGGATATAAGGACTACAGACATCTTAATACACCATGCTTTCTTTTCTTTTTTCCATTTACCTGCTACTTTAAATCACGTAGCTACTCTTTTTCCTAGTTACATCAGAATGGCGTGAAATATGACTCACGGTATGGGTTATATTCACCCTCATATCACGCAGTACTGTTGTATGGTACAACTCGGTCTCAAATAATTTAAGTAAATTATATGAAAAACGCATTAATTAGCATGTAAATGCATTTTTCCTACAAAGACATTTACAAGTTGGATATTGCGGCGTGAATTTCTCTTGAGTGCAAAAGTAGGGTCCAAAAATGAATGAAATGAAATGAATGAAACAAAGTAGGACAGCCAAAAATGGAGGTTAAAAATGAATGTCTTTGGCCAGTATATTACCCATTTTTACTAACAAACCCCCACCCCAGTGGTCCCAAAACCCGAACAGGCACGAGAACCAGTAAAAGTACAACCCTGTTTTCAAAGAAATTTGACATGCTGTGAAAAATGAAAATGAAAACAGTATGCAATCATTTACAAATCATATAAAGCCATAAAATATTTTATGCTTCAAAAAAGTTGGGACAGGGGCAACAAAAGACTGGAAAATGTGTGTAATGCTAAAACAAAACACCTGGTTGAAAATATCACAACTAATTTCTTAATTTTTTTTTTTTGGCACCTTGTCAGTAAGATAATCGGGAATAGAAAGAGCCTCCCAGAGAGGTAGAGTCTCACCATGTTGTTAAAGACAACTAGTGTAGATTAATCTTCCTCAATGTAATATTGCCAAGTATTTGTGAATGTCATCATCTACAATGTATATAATGTCATTAAAAGATTCAGGGGACACAGCCAACTTCTCGGGGCCTCAGCTTGTTTAAGACAAACTGTCCTGCGGTCTGACGAATCAAAATTTTAAAATTATTTTGGAAATCATGGACACCGTGTCCTCTGGGCTAAAGACGAGAAGGACCACCCAGCTTCTCATCAGCGGACAGTTCACTGGTATGGGGGTGCATTAGTGCCCGTGGCTTGGGTAGCTGGGAAGGCACCATTAATGCTGAAGGGTATGTACTGGTCGTGGGGTAACATGCTGCCAGACAACGTGTCTTCCAGAGAAGGCCTTATATATTTCAGCAAGACAATGCCAAACCGCATTCTGCACGTAGTACAGCAGCACGGTTCCATAGTAAAAGATTCCGGGTTCTAGACTGGCCTGCCCACAGTCCAGACCTGTCATTCGCTGAAAACATCTGGCACATCATAAAACGAAAAATGCAACAAAGGAGACCTCAGACTATTGAGCAGTTGAAATCTTATATCAGGCAAGAGTGGGACAACTTTCAAAAACTCCTGCAACTGGGCTCCTCGCTTCGGAAACATTTGCACGCTGTTGTTAAAAACACGCTGTTGTCCCAGCTCTTCTGGAAATGGAGTTGTATTAGTGAATGGCCTAATGTCCATATTACATATCACATGAATGGGTCATAACAGATGCCATTGAGTGTACGAATTTTATATTATTTTAGCTTTTTAGAACTTGTGCCATTTGTGTCAGATTATCCTGAGTTTTGCGGAGAGCAGCCCTAATAACGTTTGTATGCTGTCCGTGGTGCTGACTGCAGCCATTCGGCGCCGCTTAAATCATTAAAATGCGTATGCAGGTTCTGCGTTTTAAATTTCTATATTAAATGTATATCCTTAATGCATGCAGGATAGGTTTCCCATGCATAGGCGGGCTTGGGTGTATGGGTGTCTTTGTACTAGGTGCAGACTCCTTAGTAGTGTAGCGCTGCACTAATTATATAAAAATGCCGAGGTGGTCGATGACGACGGCGGAGGAGCCCGTCGCGGGATTGGAGGAGCCCGTCGCGGGATAGGTGCTCGTCGGCGTCGCCGCCACCCTCCCCGCCGGCAGCTGCATCATCCGCGCTGCGGCTGCAGCTCCCGCACACGGAGCCAGGGCGGCCCCCCAAAAGACCACGATGGCGGAGGCGAACCCCCTGAGAGGCTTCCCCAGGATGCGCAGGACCGCGGTAAGGTCTTCCGGCGCAGTCCGCGTCTGCACTCGGGACTTGGCGCAAGTTGGAAGCGGGCTGGGGGCTGGGGGCTGGGGGGGG
>JAODKL010000049.1:6605336-6618354 GCA_026780765.1 Petrocephalus schoutedeni
GACAGCACAGGCAAAGTCATGTTATAATGGAGGTCATTGAGTTTTTTTTATGAATATGTTGGCCCCACCCACTGACAGCACAGGCAAAGTCATGTTATAATGGAGGTCATTGAGTTTTTTTTATGAATATGTTGGCCCCACCCACTGACAACAGAGGTGCATTGGTAGTGTAATTGTGACTGAGCTTTCTGAACACCCGGTGACTAACATTAAGAATAAACCATTTGCTTCTTTTACATAATCCATTATCCACCATTTTGCTTCATATTGTCATCTGAAGAAGAGGCGGAGTGAAATCCAGAATGCCTGACAATACTAACGGAGACTTTAAAGCTAATTGCACCCATTGCAATAATCAGATATCCTGTTCCAGACGAGGCCTGTTCAGCCTGCCTTCGCATGCTAGGCTGTACTTTTGAATTCCTTTCTGTATAATTTAATAGTCTTTACTGGGATAAGATCCCAGTTTACATTTGCTTGATTGGTTTAAACCATTTCAGCTGGATTCACTGTGTAATATAATGATGTTTTGAAGTTCAGGTAAATAAAATACTATTTTATACTACAAAAGGACAGGTTCTTCTTTTTCCTGTTTTATGATGGAGCATTAGCAGTAATTAAATTAAAGCAATGTTTTCAGTTTGTTACATGTGGCCTGTGTATAATTGTATATTTTATGTTTCTTAAATTGTAGCGAAAGTCTTAAGCACGGTTTTTCCATCATCACCTATTGTGCCCAATAGATATTGATCTGCACCTACTGAAGAATGCAAACCTCCTCTAAATGTCACGGAAAGTGAATCATTCAGGGGCTCAGAAATGCCTCCAAGTTACTCAATCTCGCCCGGTGCTATTCTCAGTGACCTCAGATACGTTATGATGGGTTGGATGGTCAGCAAAACCACTCCGTGTTCTGTCTCAGAGTGACGGAGTCTCTCTGAAGTTGACTCTTCACAGTTTCATGTTTTCATATGAGCAGCTCAGAGAGATGCCAATGTTAGAATTCTCAGAAAATATCTTGAACCACTATCATATTTTAAGTTGAATGTAGCACTAAACATCTTTGTTGCCTTTGTGCCTTTGTGGATATATATACACACTGCCTGGCCAAACAAAAAGTTGCACACTTTAATAATTTATTGGACCACCCTTAGCTTTGATTATGGTGCACATTGGTCCATGCATTGTTTCCACGTGCTTATGCAAAATTACAACTTTTTCCCATCCAGATTTGCACTCATTTTTCATAGATATCTTGTATTGCTGATAGATGAGTTGAATCACTGTGTAAAGTCTTCTTCAGCACATCCCATAGACTTTCAGTGGGGTTGAGGTCAAGACTGTGGTCGCCAATTCACATGTGAAAATGATTCCCCATGCTCCCTGAACCACTCTTCGACAATTCGAAGTAATCCATTGATGGGATAACCTGGCCATTCAGTAGATTCAGGTACTCAGCTGACTTCACTTTACTGTTGCATAGTGTCGCTGAGCTGAAATAATTATCCAGTATTTTCTGATTGAAATTCTAATGGTGACCTTTTTTTTGGCCGGGCAGTGTATATATTATGGTAGCATATGACTCTATGGAGAGACATGTGGTAGAATGTGTATCTCTGGAGAGATGCAGTGTCTGCATAGTGGTGTTGATAATTAGAGTCCAGTCTTCTGATATTCTGGGGGTTTACTTTCCAGAATTAAAGTAAAGCAGGGATGGCGCTGGGGAGGTGTGTTTCTGTTCTTCATGTTGACATTTAGAGGAATGTTCACCTAGCTGCTTGTACCCTTATCTACAGGGAACCATAGCCAGTGTGTTTCTGTTGAATATTATTACAGCCGGTTGTAAAATTTAATCGATTTGACCAACCATTTTAATCACTTCTCTGCCAAGCACTGGTAAACCCGTCAATAGCCTCGTTGACGGAATCAACCAGCATCATGTTTGAATTATTCCGAAAGGCCTTTTTTAGATTTATGTATGTAATTAGCATAGTATATATAATGTGCACTGCGATGGCTGATGCGATGTTTAGAAAAACAGCTGATGACGAGAAGCCTTGTTGACCGCTAGTCATGATGACAGGGCAGAATGTGTTATCAGAGTTAGCGTAGCAGCCGTGCTCCTCCATGGAACCAGGGGACAATATCTGAAAACACCACTTGTCACCTCAGGAGCTGATCTTCTGCAATTCCTGAGAACACTTTTTAAAACACTTCCTTCATTCTCCAGGCTGTCTGCAAACTTGCATGCACCTTTCTCCACGTTCTTGAGATGTGGATCGTGCATTTGTTCTTCTAACAATCAAATGACAGGTATTTTTGGGAACAATAGAAGGCTTATGCGTAATGAGTCTGTGGTATTCTGGTTATTGAGTAAAACATTGAATATGACCTACCACTGTTGTATGTCATTTTTCTTTGTACCCTTCCACTACTTTTTTTCTGAAATACCTTTCTATTATGTATTTTTTACAGAATTGATTTTTATTGGTAGTGTATTTAAATTGAAATAGTTCATGACATCAAGGAAGTATTTAATTTTTGTCCTTACAAATGTAGGACAAAGAATCTCAGCATTCAAAGAAGCCAGACATACACTAGCCACTATTAATTGCATAAATTTAGTTGGAAATACTAGGGTGTGTTCAGAACGCAGTTTTACGGCGTATTGATTTTTCAGGATTTTTCCCAAAGTAGATGAGAATCCATGTTTCCAAATATGTCCGGACCCCTGACTTCTGTCCTTCCATCTTCCACCCATTTATCCTGGTCAGGTTTGATAAAGTCCCCTTCAGCCTAACCCTGACCACAAGGCTGGGGAGCGCCCTGGACAGGTTGACAGTCCAGTAAGCTAAAGACTTACTGCACCCACATGCAGGTTCCACACATGGGAGCAGAGTGGGAGCAGGATGGCTTCTCCCAACCCTGGAGGTGTCACACAACAGTAGTTCCCACTGAGCCACTGAGCACAGGCATCCCTGTAATCACCTACTGTAACTGAATAACATGAATGCTTTAGCAATCCATATTTTGCAGATGCAAATTTAGCTATACAAGTACCATCACTTTGTTTGTTCAACAGTGGCACCTAGGTTCTTTTTGACAGGTCCAGCATGCAACCTGTTTACAGTTAACTGTTCAACTGATGGCAGATTTTACAGCAATTAAAATAAAGAAAACTTAAACAGTCAGGCTACACATTCAAATCTTTGGAGAATAAGAATAAAATTTAGTACTGGTGTTATTATTTACCTGTTTGTTTATACTGAACGAATGAGTATTTTCATAATACTAACCTACAGCCACTTTATTTTCCTACATTAGGTGTTGACTTTAACTCCAGCTTAAGGTTCTCATTTGACCTCTCTCTTCCGGGCAAGAGGGCATCTCGAAAAAGTACCAACTCTAAAAAGGTGAGACTTATATAGAGTTACAAAACACGAACCAATAACATTTCCTGAAGAAAACACGGGCTGATGGGGCCTCCTTTGGAGAACAGGTCTGTGGGGAGACCTGACAAGTTTGACTAGGTTAGGTTAGGTTAGGTTAGGTTAGATCAGATCAGATTTTTTTATCCTAACCCAAAAAGACTCCCAAGAAAATGTACTCAGAAAAATGTGTACCCTCCTAGAATACAGTCAACTTCAGAATTGTTAGAATTCATCATCAAGATGAGATAAACATTAATGTATGTAACGATGAAACCGAAATGCAATGACTGATAATTTGTGCCAAAACAAGCAATACATTTTAACACAATGTAGTTTTTTTTCAAAGACGATTATTCAGTAATACCATTTTTAGTGCAAACAAAAATTTCACAAATATTGGCAACCCCACGGTGAATATTTACTGGCATGGATAGCAGCACTGAGCCACTTTCCAGGCTAGGTTGGAGAACACTTGTAGAGGGATCTTGGACTCCATGCTCTCCTCCATACAGTATAACTCCAGTTTATTAATATTCTTGGGTCTATGCTGGTGGACTTCCCCCTTCAAGAGACACCACAAGACTGATATGCAGATCTACATGGGTATTTTTAAGAAGTGTTTTTCCTCCTACATTATAAAAAAAAAATCTCTGTCCACATGAAAACACTAAAACGCACTGTCAAAAGCCTGCCAAATCAACAGGCAACAATATAACTCATTAAAGCCATGTTGGCCAGTCGGAATCCTTATTACCAGTTCTGCTAGGCTAAAAACAGGTAATGTAAACAGCAAACAGCGCCCACTCTGACATAAAAAAGCGGATTATGGTGCAAACCCTGACATTACAACTTGAAAACTCTGTTTTCCCTCTCAACACATGTTGAAAATTGAGTTTCTGAAATTCTTTACCCTGCACAGAGTTTTACAAAAGCTTCCGTTTGTGTGTGGACATGAGCTACATTATTAAAAATACCAGTGTATGTGCGGAGAAGGCCTGAGACGGCCATTGCAAAGCTGATTTTCTTGGTCAGTTGTAATCTTTCCCCAGTTGAGAAAAGGGTGTCCTCTGTGTGACTGTGAATTTCTATGAAACATTTGACTGCTGTTTAAGAGCAGAGGTTGACATTTCAGGTCCAGAGAGTAAAATTCCTGGACAGGATTTTGTTTCAACCAACCAGCTGAGTACTATGTGACTGGGATTCTTCATGCACACCTAGTAGGTTGAAACAAAATCCTCGTCTGGAGTTTTACTTTCTGGACCTGAAATGTCCACCACTGTTTAAGAGTACCCAGCATTATTAGTGAGTGAGTTACTTCAAAGTGTATATGGAGTTGCCTGGATGGGCATGACTAGAAAAAAACAGCCTCATTGATCTAGCACTGAGTTGTGAACTGTTATTAAATTAAGGTCATTGGTCAAGGTCAGTTGAATTTATGGGGATGTCATCTAACATGGCACTCCCACCAACGCAAATTTCATCTCTTTTTCCCGCATTTTCACCTAGTAGTACATCAAGTAAGGTTGGGGGCTTTGAGAGTAGACCATTTTGAATGCTTCAGTTGTTGCAATGGCTGCATAGAGCTATGATCAGATAGCAATTGATGTCCGTCATGGTGTTAAGCATAGGACCCATTGCTGAACACCAGTGGTAAATGGAGCTGTCTCGCTGAAGAAAGGAGGGCAGTGCTTGCATGCGGGTCTCCTATTACAGCTGAAACTTACCAATAGACGAGTTGTAGCCAAGGTAGTCATGGAGGTGAGAGCATGGCGGGGGTTTGGAGAGGCTTTGGAGAGAGGTCATTGAGTGGCACTGGTACTGATCCCAAGAACCCTTTGAGGAACTCCTTAATTTGCTCCATTAATATGCCCTTCCACCAGGGGGCAGTGTTTCAAATGACAGTCAAACAGGGTGGCTGATGTTGCTCTGGTGGTCAAAGGCCTCTGTAGTAGAGATGAGTTGATAATAACCCATCTTCTTTACGAGGGCTGGTAAGAGCATAAAGGAAACTGACAGGCAGATCAGTTCAGTGTTTTGAAAGGACTGACAAGGTCCATGAAAATAAAGCTGGAATTAAGAGTAACACTTTATTTAAAGCAGAAATGATACTGCATTACACATATCTTCATAATGCATAATAACGTATTATAAATTCAGCTTTATCCATTTGTAAAAAGGCATAACACATTATAATTATGTGTATTATGCATTATGAATGCTCTATGACAATTATAAGGCATTATGAAGGTATTTAAAGTGCATTATAGATGAGATCTTTGTAGAGCACTCGAAATGCATGAGAAACAAGGCTATAATGCGTTATGCCCTTTACTAAATATTTATAAGCTTGTTTATAATACTTTAAGAATGTTTTACAATGAATCATAAGAACAGGCTTTATGAATTTGGGCTTCATAGAAAGTGTTACCAAATTAAGAAATCAGACAACACATGCGATGTAACAATCTATGCTCACTGAAGTAGTATCCAGCTGGCTTTGTTCTTCATTTTAGTCTCAGTAAATCATTGCTGATTGAAGTCGTCGAGTGTTCATCCATATTTTATAATCACTTGTCCCATTCAGGGTCATAGGAGTCTAGAGCTAATCCTGGAAGCCACAGGCCCAAGACAGGGAATGACTCAGGACGGGGCACCAGCCCATTTCAGCATTTTCTCACACAACATTCTCACTACAATTTACCTCAGCATGTTTTTAGACTGCGGGGGTGGGGATACATGGAGGAAACCCCACAGTGACACAGGGAGAACATGGAAACTCCACACATATGGAGCCATGGCAGAGACTCAGACCTTGGTCCCAGCAGTGTGGGGCCGCTGGGACCAAGAACCGAGTGCCTCATTTGGTTATTTTCTATTATTGTACGACATTGTTGCCAGCCAGTCAATCGCGATCGACGGGTCGATAGTTCAGACATTGCTAGTCGACCGCACTGGCCACTTCTGTGTGTCCCTTTCCCACCACAGGATAGGAACTGTGACCTTTATGGTAAATAAGTATGGGAGACAAGAAAAAGCCTGTGGGTTTATCCTCACACCTAATATCACACAAAATTACACCACTACCCCAAAACAATGGATGATGAACATGTAGTTTTCTTAGTTATTGGGGGGGATCGATTGCACAGTGCAAAATATTGAACTTTATTCTCATTTTATTAATAATTTATTTATACGGCCTACAACACGTATATAATTCATCATTAAATCAGATTTTTTTTTGTTTTCCAAACAATAGAAAAGGACACGTGATATAATCATAAATAAGTAAATGATTAGAAAAACATATTTAATTTTGTATTCCAAAGGGTTATAGAATTTCTTTTTCCAAAGATTTATTTTTGAATTTTTGAATTTTTTTGAATTGAATTTTTATTCATCTGTATGTAAATGAGGTAGGCAGCCCTAGCCCTTTTCCTAAAGCAGTATTGGGCAGATGGACTTGGCTGATCCGCACTCCATTACTGTGGCCTTGCTTGGATGAGAAGAAATGCTAGCTGGCGTCCATGTTGGCCTGATGGATAGCCGTGACCATACTGTTCTGCAGTTTCTTGGAGATGTCCATTACTGAGTGCCCTGAGGTCCTGGGAGAGGACAGCTTCTAAGCTGGATAGGTTGCTGTGGTGCAGTAGTGAGGGCCTTTATTAACCAGCGGAACAAATGTGATTGGGTGGCACGGTGGTGCAGTGGGTATCTCACTTGCCTCACCTTTTGACCTGGGTTTGAGTTTCTGCCAAGGTTCTGTGTCTGTGGAGTTTGCATGTTCTCCCCATGTCATCGCAGGGCTTCCTCTGGGTCATCTGGCTTCCTTGGGCAGTCCAAAAACTTGCTGAGGTTTAATTGAAGTTACCAAATTGGCCATAGGTGTGAATGTGCCCCATCCTGGGCTGTTCCCTACCTTGTGCCTTTAGCCTTGGGAATAAGTTCCACACCCCATGACACTGAATAGGACAAGTGGGTACAGAAGATGGGTGGATAAAAATATAATGAAATTAATTTTTAAAACATGAACATTAAGACAACCAAAGATATGGAGTTAACCACCTAATTGGCATATAACCAGTGTTGGGAGGATTAATTTTAAAATGTATTCCACTACAAATTACAAAATACATGCCCTAAAATGTAATTTGTAATGTATACTGTTAGATTGGTCAATGTGAGTAACGTACTGTATTCTAAATGCTTTGGATTACTTCAACATTGTCTTACATTTTACAACGGTATGAATGTGGCAATCACACCATACTTAAGACAAGTCTGTTGTGTTCTTCTACTGTAGTAACCGGTTGAATGTATTAAAGTATCACACCAGATGTGTGAGATTTAGTGAAATCCTGGTGATGTTTTCGTTACACTTACAGATTCTAAATTATTGCCAGTCATAAATGTACACCACCATCTATTTAACATGTCCTGTTCATCGCTTGGTGGAAGCACTGCCATGAAGCATTGTCCTAAAACCGTTTTGCATACTAGCGAAGTTATAACGTTAGGCTATACTTTTCAACAAGAGCATGCATGCATACGGCGAAAACAGTGTGCAGAAGCATTAAATCTGTAAACAGCTTTCAGAGCGGCGCTACACATGAATACCAGCAGCAGACAGCCTATGAAACTGCATACTGCACAAAGCTAACGCAATGGATCTTACAGCCTTTGAGCTAACGTGTGCTGGATGTCATGGTAAATAGCCATAGATAGTGTATAGCAGATGGTCGATTGGCAGTTTGACTATAACTATAAAGGGATAGTACAGGCAAGCTAACCAATAAGCTGCAGATGACTTTAGCCAGTCCAGAAAAGCAGGACAAGATATTTCAAGATTTAAAAATGCCACATGGGCAGGGTGGGGGATACATTTTTTTCTTATGGTTAGGTTAGCCTTGCCCAGGTATCATAATAAGAGCATCCAGTCCCTTCTTTAAGGTATGTAACAGCTCCCACTGTGCTGTGCTTTCTTCTCAGATTGAGGTAATGCACGACTACCAGGAGAACCGCAATTCCCGTTCTTTCAGCTTGGAAGGAGACGAGAGCCCTGACATCCTCAGCCGGTGAGCAGGCGACCTCACAGCCGTGCATCACCAGAGGGGTTGCATGCTTTCACCTTCCGCTTTACTCCTGCCGTGCTTTGCTGTTTCGTTCCTCAGCCACGTGATGAAGGAGCTGATTGAAACAGAGAAAATTTACGTGGAGGAGCTACTCGCTGTTTTGCTGGTGAGGGCACCACTTAAGACACAATACAATAAGGCTGGAGAATATGTACATGCAAAAAAACAGATCACAATTACACAGATCACGAAAGTCTTTACATTTTATGGTGCAGGCGGGTCAGTAACAGGTGATCTGATGTTGCTCCACCAAAACCATGTAAACAACTTATTGTATTCCCTGGACAGCACATACATGTTTTTGGGACCGGTCCACCACTGCTGCAGATGTTATGACAGATCGTTTTCAAACTGTGCAGATACGTTGTATGGGTGATGACCTAGAACCGATGACGTTGTGAGACGCATTGGCCCAAAACTGTAGCACAGCAGCATAGTGATAGCAAACAGAGTGTGTGTGTGTGGGGGGGGGGGGGAAGTTTCAGACATTTGATTCCATTAGCGGGATAACTCAAGTTTTTCAGCCATTGCTTATGTGCAGTAAATGATGATGTAGTTTGAAATTTTCATGTCACAACTCCGACTCAAAGAATCCATGTAAAATCTTTCAAATCTCAAATCTCAAAATTGTACAGGTTGGGGTGTGTGTCAGGAGTACAGATTGGTGAACCAAGTGATGGGGCAGTCCAGAGAACACTGTGCTGTCATTCTAACATTCCCTCCTCATAGTTTTAATACCTGTCTTTCACTGCAATTAAATATACCATAGTCAGAATGGGCAAAACATCTATGTGTATGTGACTGTGAATTCTGTGTATTTTATGCATTGTGCTCTATTTATGGGTACTGATGCTCAGTGCATGTATGTCTCAACCCACCCTATTGGGTTGCAGGGGTACAGGGCTGAAATGGACAACCCAGCCCTCTCTGGCCTCCTACCCCCCATGGTACGAAACCAGAAGGAAGTGCTGTTCGGAAATATGCCTGAGATCTACAAGTTCCACAGCAGGCAAGGCAGCTGTGTACTCAGAGCAATGAGCCACCTTCTCCACTCTGGTGTCCTGTTCACACATTCATGATTACACCTTTAACGTTGCATTTTTGGATGAAATTCTTGGAGTGCAAAAGTGTTATTGTAATGTAATGTAATGTTAATCTAAATTTTAAATAGAAAAATAACATAAAACCGAGAATAGCACAGACTCACATACGCCTTACTATGTTCCGAAAATCATGATCTGATTGCAAAAAGTGATCTTATCCAAAGTTACATACTGATTCCGTATCTGCAAACATGCACGGAAGTTTGCAGCCAGTCTGGCGAGTGTTGAAAATGCTCTACAGCATGTCACGCATCATTATAGAAGATCAGCCGCTGGGGACATCAGTTCCTCCTAGTGTGATGGTGCGTGTTACCCTGGAAACAGGGTATTGCCTGTGCTTTCTGGGTTAGACTGCAGGCTAAATGGGCTTCACAAATGGGTAAACATTTACGAAAAAGTAATGGCTTAGGGTTGAGAATCATTCACTGCATTGAAATGATCAGTAGTTTACATACACAGAAAGATACATTAAGTTTTTTTTTGCTGGTAGTTTGGGCCCAGTTAGGAAAAAAATGCTGGTTCCATGTTTCTGGACGGAAGCTGCACATTGTCACGGCGACCCCCATGGCCATCCGATTGACCTTGGTCAACCCTTCTTCTCCACAGGTTCTTCCTGCAGGACTTGGAAGCATGCTTGGAGAACCCAGAGAGAGTAGGAGCCTGCTTCTTAGAGAGGGTGAGGCACCATCCCGCTCATCTGGATAATGATTAACTGTATGAAGACATTTATTTGGCTAGAAATTGATGCATTTGGGTTCTATATGGTAGCTTATTAGTAGGGGTCCATTGACACTAATACCTAGCATCAGTATCATGTCCTCATGTACTCATCCATGTGATAATGCGGCGATACCTATAATCTATATGCGATGATGTATCAGAGATATAGTAACGCAATTGGGAACACAGCATTTCTCAGGTATGGAAGTACTTAAAAATTACCGATGCAAACCAAAGGTGGTACGGAAACAGCTTCATACAACACAAATAATCAAAGTAAACTTCGAAAAACTAAACGGAAGACAGAGCATGATGAAGCTGCCATCCGCACCTATGGTGGTGCACAGGGACCATAATACTTTCTGTGCTATTTAAGTGCTGTTTAAATATTTCACTTCCAACCATGGTAATGCAGTAATATTTTTCACCATGTTGTCCAATGCCAGGGAGATCCCAGGGGTGTATTCGTCCACAAGGAGCAGGATGGTGATGTGAGATCATCTGAGCCTGAACGATTTGTGCTTTGTTTATTTTTGCAGAAGGAAAACTTCCAAATGTATGAGCGTTATTGCCAGAACAAGCCACATTCCGAGGCTCTGTGGAGACAGTGCTCAGACTGGCCCTTCTTTCAGGTATTTCATCACACTAATTCATTTATTAATTGTATTTAATTACATTTTTTATTTTCAGAAGAGCTGATTGTTTGGCAAATATTGCTTTCAGCATTTATTTTTTCAAAATTCCTTTGAAGACAGAAATGCCTATTTCGCTCTATATATTTCTGCCCTTGGACATACAGGAATGTCAAAGAAAACTGGAACACAAACTGGGCCTGGACTCCTATTTACTGAAACCGATACAGCGGCTGACCAAATACCAGCTTCTGCTCAAGGTCGGCCCGGCGACGTCCTGTCAGTGTGACAAGGAAGCAAAGCCAGCAACACAAGGCAGATACACTGATAACTGAGTGATTTCCCAAACATATTTAGGACAGCGCTCCCTGGGAAAACTGGAAAGTAACTTGTTGTGCTTCATCTGGAGATAGATGACATATTAAACAGCGCTGTGCGCCTCACATTCTGGAAGAACCCTATACTACCGAATGTTTAGCAGCTAAGTCCAGGAAGTTTAAGTCTCAGCTAAGTCCTGGTTTTAAATTAAAGATTCATAAAAATCAGACTGGATAAAATTTCAAGTTTTTTTTTCAGCTTCGCGGAGGCTGTTATGGAATATTATCATGATATTTCTGAAATTATTTAGTATTGATTGCAAATCACCCAGAGAAATAGAAGTTACACTGTAGTACATTAAAGTACATTTTTTTATAAATTGGTGTTGTATCCAGTACTTTTTGTTAAAATTAATTTGATGCTTTTGGCTTCACATACACGCTGTCTGCTTATATACAAATACCTTGTCATGTTATTAGTTGGATTGTTGTATTCTGTTTCATTTTAAAATGACTGTGTGTCCACGGTCTTCTCTTACAGGAGCTACTGAAGTACAGTGTTGGTGATGAAGGAACATCAGAGCTGCAGGAGGCCCTAAATGCCATGCTGGAGCTTCTCAAGTCCGTTAACGATTCCATGCACCAGATTGCCATTACAGGTTATGAGGTGAAACACTGCGGCCTATCCTGATTTATTTTTGTTACTTGCCATATGCATATTTCAGTATACTAGTAATATATACTGTGCTAGCAGTTGTTAACACATTGCAGCTTTGTGCGGCGGTTGGGTAATGAGAGCGGTGCTGTTCTACTGGCGGCCACCAGGGGGAGCTGAGTGACCTGGGCCGGGTGCTGATGCAAGGCTCCTTCAATGTGTGGATCACCCACAAAAGGGGTCCCACGCGGATGAAGGAAATAGCGCGCTTCAAACCCATGCAGCGGCACCTGTTTCTGCACGAGCGGGCCCTGCTTTTCTGCAAGCGCAGGGAGGAACATGGGGAAGGCTATGAGAAGACTCCCTCGTACAGCTTCAAGCACTGCCTCAGGGTAAGGCGGCAAGGCCAAAGTACACTTTCCGACCATTTTCCCAGTATCGGGTTTTTTGGGAGACTGGGGTACTGCCAGAATGGACATATACAGAGTACATGCCCCCGCACTGTCATACAGAGACACTCATGGACACCCCTGCAGTCGGGCAGTGACTCTCAGCTCAGGGAGAGCAGACAAAGTGTGAGCCGCAGGCCAGGAGAAGTGAAGCAACGGTGCTGGCACCCAATAACAATGATAACATGGTGTCTCATAGTATTAGGTTCTTGCTTTGTTTGAAAGGTGCTGAATATCTCTTTTGTTCCACTTCTGCTTCCACTCGTACCTGGGCATTCAGCGGAAGCTCAGCCTGCCTGCAGTTATTCCTAGTTAACTCCTTGACAGCCGTATGATTGTGACACCTTTCCTGTACACTGGACAAAAGTGTTTGCTAAATAAAGTAAATATAAATGTATCAACAACAACAATAATAATAACAATTTGTAATAATAATAATAATTTGTAATAACAATAATAACACTAATAATAATCCATCCATCCATTTTCCAACCCGCTTGTCCTATCAGGGTCGCGGGGGGTCCGGAGCCTATCCCGGAAGCAACGGGCACGAGGCGGGGAACAACCCAGGATGGGGGGCCA
>JAODKL010000049.1:6661578-6672591 GCA_026780765.1 Petrocephalus schoutedeni
TCCCAAACACCCTTATAGCGCCGCCATAGGCGGCTTTTACAGCCTCCCAAAGCCTACTTACACAGTACTCCCAAACACCCTTATAGCGCCGCCATAGGCGGCTTTTACAGCCTCCCAAAGCCTACTTACACAGTACTCCCAAACATCCAGTTGTACTCGCTGACAGTAACCAATGTTCAGTATTCTTAAAAGTGTCTGCATGCCCTGTAGATGCTGGCTCAAAGGATTACATTTTATTTTTTTAGCAGATGCTTTTATCCAAAGCGACATACATTATTGAGAAGAAGAAACAGGGTCAGGAAGTCCCTGGAGCAAATGGGGGTTAAGGGCCTTGTTTATGCATCCAATGGTGAAATCAATCTGCTGACCCTGGGATTTGAACTGGTCACCTCACGATCACAGTGTCACAACCTGCAGAGCCAAACACACATCCTTTGCTCCGACTGGAGGGACTAGTCGTGTGCTCTGCCCTACCTGGCAATTGGGTACACTGCAGAAAAAATATCTGTTTTCCACCACATAATGGACACAGCCTCCACTGGGTATCTGTGACTCAGCAGGTTTGTTATGAATCCAGCATTTTGTACAAATATTACTAAAGGGTGACGACAAACTGTAAAATGTTTTGCACTTTGAGAAACTCATATCTTGATAGCAAAATACGACTGAAATGTTATAGAATTTTGAAAAAGAATTCCAAGCATTTTGACTATATTGAGATGCAATTTACATCATTCAATTGATTGATCTTTAAACCTTTTATGATAAAGACAGATATTTAAGTGATGTAAAAGAAAGGTTGCTTTATTTTTACGGTACCATTTTACAATAAGATTACCTTCATAAAGGGTTTATAAATGTCTTATAATCCGGTTATAGGTTGTAAGGCTTTGTAAATCAATAGACAATTATAAACAAGTTATAACTGTTTTCTGTTTATTAATGAGTTACTAAGAGGCAAAGGTGAGCCTTATTGTAAAGTGGTATTATTAATCCTTTTTGTCTGGTTTAGTAGCCATTGACGTTATGCCTTGAAGCCATAACTTCAAATATTCTGAAACACTCGGAGAACAACAGATACACGGGAGTTCAGTGATAACTACAGGTCCGCCACAAATCATGTTGCATTTACTAATTGCCTTTCTGTTTTTTATCTGACTGTAAGCTGATGCTACTTGCGAATTTGACTTAAACTTACAGGTCTTCAACGTGCTAAGAAACTTTGAAACGAGTCCAGTTGCCACTAAAAATAACAGCTCTATACCCTGTGACCAACAACCGCAACTTCTTTGTCACCCTCGGGGGACGTACAGTCCTGCAGAAAACCAGGTGATGGATTGCGTTGATTCAAGTACCGCTTAATGATTTTTATAAGAAAACTGGCTTCAGCACCGATGCGTTAGGTGTAGTATTCTAGAAATGCACAATTTCAGTCCTAAATCGCTACGTTGCACTAGGATTTCTATATCAATTATGCAGGAGGGTTATGCTAGTCAAACTGGAAAGGCGTAATCAGATTGTTTTCTATTTGATGTGTGGATAAATATTGCTTTCTTTTATCTATTTCCCGTCCTGCGTGGTTTGCGTAGCCTTCTCACCCATCAAGGTAAGCAGAGCCTGGCAGCGTTATCTCTCTATGTGTAGCATTTTACGGTAGATTGTCTTACTGATACTCTTGGGATTCATCTCCTGCACAAAGTTTCGGGACGATTGGGCTCCGCAAGCTTTTATTTTTTTGAAGTGCGAGGCATTGCTTTCTGATGAGCGGCTAATTATAGCTATAATCATCTCATTCTAGTTATATTATTAAACAATTGGCGCGTACTATTTCCAGAATTTCCGTTCCTGTGCGATTATAGCCCAACTCCCGGAGTTCATTGCATATTTCGTAGTGAAAACTGATCAGTTGGGAAGTGGAACTAGCCTATATTTTCGGTATTGTACTTTGTAAGGCAGGGAAAACGAGCGACGTGTAACGTGTATTAACATCATTAAATGATTACACCCTGTTCCGCGTTTTTGTTGTGAAAATGTTAAATTCGACACAAATTTCACCGATAAGCTTAACGAGTTCAGAGACTTATACACACGCCATGCGTAGATAAGCTGACTAATCTTCACCTCATTTACTTATTTGTCGTTTAAATTAATGAAACAACATGCGAATACATATAGCATCTTCTCAGAGACCACCGAGTGCTGGGGTTGCGCCTGGTAAATGTAAAACCATACGAAAGGTATTTTGTGGTAAACTACAGTCTGGAATATTCTTGGTTTATTGAGGTGAAGAAACAGAAAGGAAACGGTTCAGCGCAGAGAACAGATCGAGTGTATGAACAATGCCAAACACGGACATAGTTGTTTTATGGGACATAGACACCTTTCGGTTTGTAATATCTAGCGCCAATCTTCAGTTCCACCTTTCCAGAAGTGAAAAATTGCAATTACTGCCGTACAAAACTTTACAGAGCTCGATCGTGCCGGACCCATTTTCGCAGATTGTTTACTACGGTGGGCTCTACGCAGAACTATATGATATATAAGTTCGTAAACTGTAGACCGTGTGGGTCAGTGTATATTTGGGGATCATGGCTCATAGATTTACAAATTTACAGACAGCATTTTCTAATTACGGTTACAAGCCAAATGTAACTTCAAACCCATAGCTGTCTGTTTTAAATGATTGCATTCATGTGAGGTAGGTTACACCGAAGAGGCTCCTTCTCGGGAATCGCATGGAAAAAATAGTTGTATCTTTTCATTTACTTGAAATATACTCATGTATTACATTTCTTACTATGAGACCAAATTTGAGACCGAAGCTGGTAAGCTATATTCGGTACCGTTCAAACTAAGGCGATGAGCGGTCAAATCCCACTGTAACAGAACTGTATATATAGAATAGGTACAGCGACATATGAGCTAGATATATTAAAATATCCCATTGCTTTTTCCCTCAAGTTATCAGTTCTCTTTAATACTGGATCTTATCTCTGAAGTTTCGAGAAGTAAATGTAACACACGGACAGACGAATAACTCCAGGACGATAAATCCAGAATAATTTGTACAATTGATATTTCAGATTTGATTAAAATACTTGCCTAAGGTGTCTCAGTACTGGAATAAGCGCTTATAAGCCGAACGTCTGTTGCTCCGTTATTAGAGGACAAACTTCTTGCACTCTTCTATATAGCAGCATCGGCTTCACTCCTTATTTATAAATACATAGCTATTCAGTTGGCTTTATTTTCTATTGCACGTATACGCTTCTCTAAAAATCATGTGCAAGGAGCGAATTGAGGCGCCGATCGCACGTTTTCAATGGCGTTCCCATAATATGATGCATCCCGCGACTCACGTTAATGAGCCCCGTGTAATGACATCTTTTCGGTTCAGATGCAGTCCTGACGTAGTTAAGATTAATGTTTCTCCATGTCTCCATAGTATTTATACTTGGGAGCACACCGCCGTAGTTCTAGGATGTTCCTCGATACCCTTGTAATTTTACTGTAATTTACAATTCGCCTGTCCAGTGTGACGTCGACGGGCCACACAATAAGCGCCTTCTCTTTTCATTTGGTGTTTTCCCGTTCTAATTTTCTTCATTTCTATACATACATATATATTTGCGACTGATAACATCGCGTTTTGTATGGAACGAGGCGTTATTTTTGGTGGATGTGTTTTTCTACCGATGTGCATTGATGTAGCAGGAAACGTGGAAGGGATAAGGTAAGATCAGGAATAGTATAAACAAAGAAACATCGTTATACAGGCAATAACGTTGTTAGTAATGGGTCTGGTTTGTTACGAGTTCTCTCCACAAATCTGTACGCGTATCAGATGGCACATCCCATCAGTTTTATCCCCAATAACTGTATCCAAACCGCTTATTTGAAGAATATAAAGCTGGTGTTTCTTTACATTGTTGCATTTCTGTAAACTGGTTGCAGTCGCTTCAGTAGGCATGGGTCTAATTGATCGAACGGTGGGGGGTTCGCGTCCATTAACATCAGCGTGATCCCTTTGTATAAATTTGGCAGAACGTAGCTAATTTTCCCAATTTTCTCCGTTTCCCCCCCGTTTCCAGAAACCTTATCTCAAAGCCTGGCGTCTTCTGGAGTGACTCCCAAGGATTTCACAGAAGAAGCGGCGTGCAAAAAAAAGGAATTTATTTCTAGTCTCAACCGGGAATTACACACAGAAACTGGGATCTATGAGCGGAAAAGTGGCGAAACCTAAAGACGAAAGGGATGATTCTAAGGGTAAGAGCCGTACCTCACAGCGCGGAGATTTCCATCGCGCTTGTACAAGGCAGCCGTAAACGAAACCCATTTCATTTTGTCTACCTCATTAGAACAATGGCACCGATTAATTAGTCTACTCCTGTTAAGTGAGATATCGCGTTCAAATGTAATACATCAAGGGGGGGCACCGAGAGGTTACGGTTCCAGCCTACGATGGGGCTATTGTAGAGGACCCGCTTCTCTTTTTGTTAAAGTCTGCGTGTCCAGTACCTGTCAGGTATACTATTAATAAATAATTTTCGCTTCCTTTATTGTAACAATTTGTGGTTTATTGGGGTGATCGTAAAAAAAAACCACACTATTACTGAAAATGCGTGTCACGATGGATACAAATAAGCAACGATCTGTATGTTTTCTTGCTACTTTCGATATCCGATCGACACAATGCAACAGTAGCCTATATATTCACGCTTGAGTGGCCGCGTAAACGTCATAGTAAAAAGCCCTGATGTCACTTGCATCCTGTTGCAGCTGTCTGTTAGCGTGCATGCTAGTGTTTGAATGTCTGCGGATGCATCTGTGTCTATGCGATCCCCTTTTGCTAACTGACTGACGTATGCTCGGGTCAGTCCGTGCGATCTGTCGATAACTGTGCCGTAGGTGTATTTAAAACGACCACGGCGTGAGAGCGAAGGTAAACTGAGAGGCATCGCCATGGAGACGCGAAACGAAACACTGCCGACTTCGTCAGAGCCGAGCTTCTTCGGGGCAGAATTTACCGAGCGAAATGCCCCTAGTTCGACTCGGCTCGTCTATTTTTGGCACCTTTGGTAGTCATGTCAGTTTGCAAAGAAACTTTTGAGAGACGAACGGCGGCTGGCTGGGCTCGGGAAACCTAATCGCTTAGTTAGTGTAACTAAAACAAGATTTATCGTTGTTACACATTACTCTTTACTGCAGATACGTATATCGGTTGCACATAAATCCAGGCAGCGTCACGTTAATATCCCCACAGTAAGGACTTATTCCGTTTCCCAGACAACGAGCGAGCTATCCAATGGCTTTTCAGCACGCGAGGTATGCCCCCCCCCCCCCTTTTTACTACGAGACCATGTTACCCGTATCAAACATAACTAATAAGAGATCAACACAACACAGTAATCATTTTATGTGTTTAATGATCATAGATAACAGAACATAACTATATAAATATATATTCTATACTTGTCCACAGATACAGTAACATTTCAAGTCTCATTCTCACAAACGACATAACTACTAGTTATTTCACAAACTAAAAATGTGACTTGTATGGACCTCAGTTTTTACCATTATGGCTAATCATTTAATACAGCATATTGATTCTTTCAGTGTTCTTGTTTCTGTCATTTGTGACACTGGTATTTTAATAATCCTCCACATACATATTTGCCCTGTCCTGCATCACACAGTAGCTTCAGCCACTATTTTATGATGCCTAGTTATTCACTTAGAAAATTCAGACAGACATTTGCAAAATATATGCAGACCAGTCAACAAAAAGTCAAAAAATGTCAAGTGATGAAATGAATGACTGATTTCAGTTGGATGATCAAAACTCAGCCAATAAATAAATAATCCTGGTTGTTCTTTCAGAGCTCAAAATAGCTTGAAACAATCTGTTGCTTCTTTATTGGTTATACAGTATTGGTATGTCAGAACATACGGTTAACTGATACATTATTTCTCTGAACTCCTAGATTAAATATAGACAGGTCGTGAATTTATGCATGATCTGTAATATCAGGGCACAAGATTTTAGCCAGTGCATCTAGCACAGTTTTGAACTGCCTCATTAATGGCATTGATATACAATGTAGTACTTGACTATGTATTATTATTATGTTGACCCAGTAAATTGTTCCTTCAACTGCTGTCACTAATACTGTCTGGGACTATGGCCATGGCATTTATAGTTTATTGTTATTGTTAATAAAAGGGATTTCTGCCACCATCCGAGAGTCACTGTAACGGAATCCAACCTAGTTTTGTTTCCTGCTCAGTTTTCCTTTGTGTGAAAGATTCAATTCATAAATAAATTGTGAATAAAACTAGAAAACACTGGAGTAGAGGAGACAACATTAGACTGGTAAATAAACTCAGTGTTTCATTTATGTGAGGAATTGCAAGTAGGCCTTCATTGCTTGAAGGAGTTTACTAGGGCAATTATAGATATTCGGTCATTTCTAGCAGATGAGAGTATGTTTGTGTCATGAGCGTATGAATAAAGGGTAATTTTATGCCGTATCCTTCCTAGAGGCATCATGTAGCGAGAGAACAATAAATGCCCCAGCACCCATGTCTGTAGGACTCCATCTTTCAACTTCTATATTAACGACATAGTACAGTTATTACGTAGCATGTTGGTGACGACTGAGAAATTTAGGAGAGTCGCAGAGGATAGTATCGCATGGTTTAGAACTCCAGATAAAGCAATTTTATTGCTAAATAAAGCATAAATGGAATTTTAAGTATATCATTAGCTCCCACATATGTTTGAAGTTGGGTGGCAACTATTTTATCAACGTTTTTGGAGAGAGAAGGAACATCTGGACAGGTATATGATTGGTAAGATGACAAGAATCCAAGTTAGGATTCTAAATACAGGGACAACACCAGAAACTAGCTAAGTGTTACACATCTGAACTCTTTTTATACATGATTTATTGTGAGTTATTGGTAATATTGGCCTTTATGTTACCAGCTGAATGGTATTTTGACTCCTTCTGATTACATTTCCCCATGGCGCCGGGTGTTTGAATTCTCAGCGTCCGCTTTTTGGGCTGCAACCCTCCTATGCATCTGACTTTATGCATCTGTAGGAAGGGACATGTGTCGACAGCGGGAGGAGGTGTAGGGTCCGTCTCATCTTGTGGAAGTTCCATGTTCCTTGCACCATCTGCACTGAGACCAAACAGTTTTTTTTCCCCTTTCTCTCTCTGGTTCATCGTCCATCTGGCTCAGCCTGAAAACTTGAACGTTTAGTTGTAGAAGGGACATGTTAAATATTGAAATTCTGAGCTATAATAGGGCTACTATCTTGGGGATGAACTTTCTGTTAAACTGGGTTTCAGGTGATTTCAGTAATTAGAAATATAGTTAATCAAGGCTGGGCACGCACTTAGCGTTACTTAAAGTGTGAACTAATTAGAGCATTAATTCAATGTTATCTTGTCTCCACTTTTGAAAGCGTATGAGTAAACTAATTTATAAGGACTTTTCTCAACTAATGCAAGTTTATAAAGGTTACTTCTGAAATAATTAAAAAAAACGTTGTTCATTGAAGTTATGGAATTCAGTCTGTTGCAACCCAAGCTGCTTTGTGAGTTATTTATTGACTGTATTTGAAGTCTGATTATATACATTTTGCTGTCGATAAAACTATTACTGCTGAAATTTGAAGGCACTGTGTCTTATGATGAAAAGTAGTGCGTCTTAGTAGATGAAAAGTTATTTTAAAATACCACACTCACAACATTACTGATTTACTGGAAAAGTTTTGAACTACACAAGTAATCAACCCCACTGCCATCTCTCAGATTATATAATAGCTAAATCAGAACGGACCACAGCAGACTTGGGCAAGAATTACAAGCATTGGCCCTGGAGGTTTACATACTAAGAGATCAGATGTGACCAAGTTACATGCAATATTAAACATCTCTGTTTATGAATGAGGGATAATCTCTCACAGCTTTAGACTGTGCTTTTATTTTTTCTTGAAGGTGGCTGTCAGGTTCCTGCACACCCTACACTTCAGGCTTTGTGTAAATATTGTAGCGCTGGTGGGATCTGGCGGGCAGCACGATGCGTTGGGCCGGTGCCAGCCCAGTAATTAATGTAAATAGATTTGTGTAGTCATCGTCTGTTATGTTGTAAAGTAATGTCATGTATAACGTTTAATGTTAAGTGTGGTAAATAGTGGTGTGCGTGGGCCCACAATGTGTGGTGTGGGTAGTCAGGATGACCTGCACGGTGAGCAGTGTGTGTATTAGTTGTTACAGTGAATGGTACAGGTGTAGTAAATGCCACCATGTGGCTGATTTATACTGCCTCTTGCCTTATTGTTTTTGCACACTACAATACCATGGCCAATCTGTACTCCACATTGGTGTCAGAATTGGGGACAAGACTTCAAGAGCTTGAGAGACAGTTAGAAGAGCTCTAGAGAACCCACCACCTAAGGAGCACAGCGAGCTCAAGGAGACCTCTGGGACCCGAGTGCTCCAACTTCCCCCAGCATCCCAATTGCACTAGTGCCGCCCACCTGCCCAAACAGTGGTGTTGTGGCTGGGAACAGCAAGATGACCCTGAAGCTGCCCCGCTACGATGTGAAAGGGCTCTTGGAACCCTACGTGATCCAAGGCTGATCTGCTGCCACCCATTGATGACACACTGTATCATTGCCTCAGAAGCTCATTCCAAGATCATGTTCACCATCAGTCATGGGCTGTGGCACTTCCAGTCGATGCCATTTGGCCTGTGCAACATGCCAGCCACCTTTGAGAGGCTCATTGAGCGTATCCTGGCCCACGTCTACTGGATCCAGTGCATTGTCTACTTCGATGATCTGCTGGTACATGCCACAGACTTTGCTGAGGCATTCTGGAACCTGGAAACTGTGTTGTCCCTGATCTAGACAGCAGGTTTGCAGCTAAACCCTCGGAAGTGCACTCTCCTTCATTGCAAGGCACACTTCCTAGTCCACATCATCAGTAGAGAAGGCATGGCCACTAACATGGAGAAGGCAGTGGCGGTGCAGGGCTGACCAACTCTCTGAACAGTTGGAGATCTACGCAGCTTCCTGGGGCTACACATTAGCGGTGCATTGTGAAGAACTTTGCCAACATTGCAAAACTGCTTACAGATAAGGGAAGCGCATGGGTTGGATGTCCTAGGCCCATTTCCCTGTACCAAGGCTGGTAACCGTTACATACTTATGACCATGGACTGTGTCCTGAAGTGGCCTCTGGCATACACGGTTCCCGACCAGAGCTCTACCACTACAGGAGTGAAGCTCCTTGAGGAATTCTTCCGTCAGTTCAGGGCCCCTGAGGAGCTGCACAATGACTAGGGTAGAAACTTTGATGCGCAGTTGTTTGGCAAGGTCTGCCAGAGGCTAGGGATCATGGATACCTGTACCACCCCCCTTCACCCTCAAAGCGACAGGCTGGTGGAGCGGTTTCACTGCACCCTAGTTACACCATACCAGTCCCTGTCCCCCACTGGCGGGACTTGGGGTGAGTACCCCCCAGGACAGTGAGGAACTGCCTGGAGCACTTGCAGGACTATGTTGGGGTATGGGGATGGCTAATCACCTAGGAAGGGGGTAGTGTAACACTGGTAGTATCTGGTGGGCAGTGCGACATGTTGAATCAATGCCAGACCTGTAATTAATTTGAATAACTTTGTGTAGTTGTTGTCTATTGTGTTGTCCTTGTCTTGTAAAGCAATGTCACATGCAGTGTTTAATGTTAAGTGGTATAAATAGTTGTGTGTGTGGACCCACCATGCAATGTGGTGGGCAATATGTGTATGGGTCGTTAGAGTGAATGGTATCGGTGCCACAAATGCCACCTTGTGGCTAACTTATACTGCATCTTGCCTAATTGTTGTTGCCCACTACGATACCATGTGTATGGCACAATATGTAACACCAAAAGAAATTTTTATGGTGATGTATCTATTTATGTATCTATAGATACAAATTTCTCTTAGCAGGCAGATGTCAGAGCAGGTGTCTGACATGATACTGCTAGCAAAAATGGCTTTATTATCCAAAGAGTGGCCATTCAATAGTGAGTGTTGAACATTAGCTTTATGCAAATAATTTGAGTTTGAATGAAGTAGTAGTGTAATGATTAATTTTTTGATTTTGTGGGACATCTGACATATAATCTAGGTCGAGCTATGGTTGCTATTGTTTGGTGGTATTTAGCTATATTAGGATCAGAAAACAAAAGCAAAAGTGGGCCCACATTGGCGGTTGGGGGCCCTGGCGAAGTACTCTTGGATATGGGCCAGATCAGAATGAGTGTATAATTTATGGGATGTATCATTGCAGGGATGCCAAAGCCTTGCCAGAAGTGAACTGGTAGTGGGAAGATAATGATGCTGCAATTTAACCCAGGGCCTGGATTTAGCTGTTGCTAGTTCCGGCACTGACCTGGAGACAGTCGCTTCAGATATAGCTGAGTAAACAGAACGGACTATGCTGATCCATTCTTCGGTCAATCCGATGTCTAAAAATGCGCTCATGTCCCTCCAGCAAACAGGTCCTGTCCTCCAGCTGCACGGAAATTTAACATTTCTGACATTTTAAGTTATGTACAGCACTGACAGGACAGCATACACTATATACGGTCTATAAGCTTGCTTTCGGGAGAGAGTGTGGTAAACCCTGAAAGTTGTGCTCCTAGTTGTTGATTTTGTGAGTCTTTAGCTTTAGCCTTTTCCAGATGCTCCAAAGGGCTAACAGAGATGTGTAAAATTAATATCCAAATATATCCAAAATCAATGTTTTCATATGATGTAATCAGTCCTCTCAGCATCAGCTGGGTTATTTACTGACACAGGGGAGATGACCAGTTGTCCTCATAATGTGGTCATCAAGCATTCTCACCACCTGGGGAGATGATAGGATTGTGTGTGTGTGTGTATATACACTCACCTAAAGGATTATTAGGAACACCATACTAATACGGTGTTTGACCCCCTTTCGCCTTC
>JAODKL010000049.1:6689253-6702407 GCA_026780765.1 Petrocephalus schoutedeni
TGCCATAGAAACACAGGCCTCCTGATCAACTGCCATAGAAACACAGGCCTCCTGATCAACTGCCATAGAAACACAGGTCTCCTGATCAACTGCCATAGAAACACAGGCCTTCTGATCGACTGCTATAGAAACACAGGTCTCCTGATCAACTGCCATAAAAACACAGCCCTCATCATCAACTGCCATAGAAACACAGGCCTCCTGATCAACTGCCATAGACACACAGGTCTCCTGATCAACTGCCATAGACACACAGGTCTCCTGATCAACTGCCATAGAAACACAAGCCTCCTGACCAACTGCCATAGAAAAACAGCCCTCATCATCAACTGCCATAGAAACACAGGCCTCCTGATCGACTGCTATAGAAACACAAGCCTCCTGACCAACTGCCATAGAAACACAGCCCTCATCATCAACTGCCATAGAAACACAGGTCTCCTGGTCAACTGCCATAGAAACACAGCCCTCATCATCAACTGCCATAGAAACACAGGCCTCCTGATCAACTGCCATAGAAACACAGCCTCCTGATCAACTATCATAGTTAAAGATATATCTAAATCTAAATACCTAAGTCATGTCTCATGTAACTGTTTATGCCCCCTGGGTAATTTATAGCTTTTTGGGGATACTGTTAGCAAAGGAAACTGTCATCCTAGTAACAGTTTATACCTGGTTAGTTCAATGTCTTGTTCAGCTTAGTGATAAAGCCTGTATTTTTACATAGTGTCATTTGGTGCTCAGATTCCTGAGGAATGTGTTATAACAGGGATGTTTTTTTCTCTCAAACTTTGCAGATGCTTCAGTTAAAAGGTTCTTTGTAGTAGGATTTAAATTTGTAAATAGTTACCGTTCTTTGCTGGATGTCTTCACCGCCCTTTGCCAGAAAGGGCAGACTCTCCAGTTTGGAAAGTGTCACTACACTTGATTACACTGCTTCCCTATAGCATGGCTTGTTAGGTTCATAAGTATAATCGAATGTGGGGCATCTCCTTGTAGAGCTTCAAAGATGTCCTTTAATTATGCACCCAAAAAAAAGAACAGAAATCAAGCCGAGGCGTAATTACATGATTCACACAATGCTGTGCATGCAACCGCTTGCTCCCAGTCTTTGGGCCATACTTATTAAAGCTGTGTCAGAGCTAATTATGTTGTTTATCTATAGAAGTGTGTAATCTCCGCCCGGCTCGTTTGCCTAATGGTTTGTTTTGTCGTCTCTGAGCCCCGAGGTGAAACCAGGAGGTTAATGGGGTTCTCTTTGAGGTCACTTTTCAGGTAAATGGCAGGTTGAAACCTCTATTAGGCTGGTCTACTCTGAGTTGGCAATATGGTCAACCTCCAATAAGCACTCATTCCTTAAATGACGCTAAAGGTCCCCTTGAGAAAATGGAGCTTTCCCACAAGTGTGTGTGGCTCTTAATTCACTTTAAGAAAACTTTAATGGCCAAAGAAAGTTGCACAGATTAAATTATTATTTACTGCCTCAGTAAACGCTATTACAGAGGCTTACTTCACTGTATGGAAAATGCTAAATATAAAGGTGGTTTTGGCTTAAATTCCATGTTCTAAGGTCGTCTTGGACCAACTAGCGACTGGTCACTAATATATTTGCATTGTTTTCTAGAGACTACAGATATTTAATAATTGTATGCATTATTCATTTTTAGGAGCTAATGTTAAATTATGTAAATAATAAAATAATGAAGTAAAGCATAGCCATCTTAAGAATAAGCAAGAAATCTCTGTCTACCCTGTTTTTCTGTCTCTTGCAAATTAACATGAGAAGTGACCCAAACAGTCAGACCGATTTTACATTTGACATTCAGACTAATGTAAAATAGCCTTATTATTGTGTATGCGTGCTTATACAGTATAACTGAAAGCTCTCCTTTTAAATCATAGAATCAGTTAATGCTTTGCGTTTCTTCAGCCTGTCAGTAGTGGTGAAGTTGGCTTCACTGTAACTGGACTTCTCTTTTTTTCAGACAGTTTTCTCAAAATTCAGCTTCTTGTTTAATTGGCTTCCTGTTTGCTTTTTCAATTTGTATGTGCGGATATCAGGCTAGATACAGGCAGTCCCCTGGCTGTCAACGAGATGCTTCCTTAGTCTGTCTTTTATTCGGATTTGTAGGTAAGTCGGAACAGGTACAATTCTTATTTAGCATTAGTTAGTCAAATCTTTATCTCAGTATATAGTATATATTTACTGTACTGTACTGGACCTCGAGCTGAAGAACCACTGCATGTTTTCATTATAACTAACCATTGTATTTAACCCACATTTTTTATATAATAGGCTTTATGGCAGTCGAATGTTCTTAACCCGGGGATTGGTTTAGGCATATTTTCATATCTGTTTTGTTTTGCGGACACATGACATTTTTCATGTACAATGCTCACAGAAAGTCTTGGGAGGCATCCATAATTCAGTACAAAATGTTGCAAATTTGTTGGTTTTATAAAAAATCATTGCTTTTTAAATTTGTTTACAGAAATATTTATCAGATTAGAAACAAAATTCATCTCAAGTAGTAATAAACTGAAACCCAAATTATAATTCTAAAGGAGCTCTTCAAAGTTAAAAACTGCACTGACGAGCAGTTTCACCGGGTGCATTTTAACTAGCTACACCTTTGGAATAACATAACACAATAACACACCATAGTATCAGTGTCCCTTTGGGAGCCATTGACTACATTTGCAATCAATAGCAAAATGGCAAAAGGGGAACGGAATGAGTCAGGGAAAAAATGATGAAAAGGAAATGTCTGTGCAGAAGATATTTGTAGATATGTTAAACATTGCTTGTCAGTGGACTTTTGTTATGAAACAAATCTGCAACATTTTTGCAGAATTAAACAAGCGTCCCAAGACTTTCTATGAGCCTTATATACAATCAGTTTTGACTTACGTCTGGCCTTAGTCTATATCTTTATGCTCCTTTAAAGCTATACAGAAAATTCAGGATGATTTCTTGCCCTGCCATAAACAAATGCCAGACAGTAAGGAGAGCTGAGGCAGATGAGATGCGTGTTCTACTGTGATGCTTCTCAAACCGGTCCTCTGGGACCCCCAGACCGTCCTGAGTAGGAGCTGAGAGGGAGTAAAAACATGGACTGTCTGGGGGGGGGTCTCTGTGGACTGGGTCGAGAAAAACAGGTCTACTGCTTACTTTGCTCCCAGAATCCAGCTTCCTGCTGGGTTTCACAAGCACATTTTGTTGAAAAGGTCCAGCTAAATTAGTCAGTCTCCTGCTAGCCAAATTCTGTTCCTTAACGATCGTAAATCACCTCGCATTGATATTGGCTGTAAATGTTCATTTTTGCCATGATAGCCGAAAACTGTAATCTTAATTAAACCATAGTTTTAGCTGAGTGTTGATTCCTGCTGGCTGTCCGTAGTGTGAAGTCTGTAGTCCGAAGTTTTCTCTTTCCTTTGATATGCTCTTCAGAGCTGCCTGCTTTTGTTTCATTACCAGAGACGATTATACATGATGTATCCCTTGGATGGTTGAATGAATGAATATTACACTTATATAGCTCTTTTTCAAGACACCCAAAGAGTTTTACTGAACCAATGGGGAGCCACATCAATCCACCACCACTGTGCAGCACCAGAGTTGAATATTTCAGGTTCAGAAAGTAAAAATCCAGAGCAATATTTTGTTTTGACCAACCACTTGAGTTCTCTATGACTGTGACTCTTTATACCAAACTGGTTGGTTGAAATGAAATCTTGGTCTGGATTTCTTCTTTCTGGACCTGAACTATCCACTTCTGATTAGCACCCACCTGGATGATATGACGGCAGCCATTCTGCGCCAGTACGCTCACCGCACAGTAGCTAAGGTGGTGATGGGCCAGGAGAGAATTCACCAGTTAAATAGGCCAGATTTGATAGGGCCACAGTGGGTGATTATAAACAGTGGTGAACAGTGGAAAGGGCAACACACTGGCATTGCATTGGACTTTGCATAAAGAAAATAAAAGCATTTTAAATATTTCAGGTTGCTTTACCACATCTGGAAGATGGCTTGTTGTGAATTTGCCAGTTAGGTTATTACAGTTTTATTACAGTTAATAACCTAACCTAGTTATTCTGTTTTCCTCAAAACAAAGATTATGGACTTCTCCTGTACGGAATACTGTCATGTCTGATATTGTCACAGTATGTAAGATTTACAGCAATTCTCCAGCTGTCATGGTGCTTTCAGAGTAGCTGTGGACCTGATTTATGTTGTAGCAGATGGACATAATGCTACTTCATAAAGGCTCTTTGTGTGAAGATATCGCCTTGATCCGTCAGTTTTCTCCGTGCATTGTCATGAATAGGGACCCTCTGTAAAGGTCTGGAGGGTCAGCACTGGGAAGCAGTTACCGGTGCCTCTAAGAGCTCGCGGCCCATCCAGATACCCTCTGCTTGTTAAAGCCGAGAGAACTCCCTGGCGAGTGGACTAGTGAGGGACTAAGTTTATTTTGTAGAATTTGTATCATGTAGTAGGCATGTTGTTTCTGTCTGGATGAGTGAACAGAGCTGTGTTGTAAAGTAAGAGAGATTGCGTGATATTATTCGATCAGTGTAGGGGAGTTGTAGGGCCCCTATACCCTACAGATATATTTGTCCTGCCCCCCCCACATACACACACACACAACGGTTTTCCATATGTGTCGTCATATTTCTGTTTCTACTCCTTTTACGTGTTGCTTTGCCATCATATTCTCTTTTAACACAAGTGTCACGATTAGGGGTCGGCCGAATATTTTGCCGATTACTGGTATTGGTGTTTTATTTTAATGCTCACTGATATTAAGTAATTACAAGGTGCGCCACTGCGGCTCCGCTGCCGTCTCTTCCTCTGTGCCCTTCACTTCCATCCCGCTGCTTCATTTAATGTCCCGCCCACAACAATCTCTGATTGGCTATATCACATGAGTAATAGCCAATCAATGCTGAAGCCTTGCTGTCACTCACACCACACTCACGCACGCAGCGAGAAGCCCCAAGGAGGAGAAGAGCAGAGAGGAGTTTCAGCTGAGCTTGGACAGTTCCTGAGATTGGAGGGTAAAGCAGCTGATGTTTGCCTAAATTAAAACATTACAGTCCTATACACTGACGTCACAAAACACCACAGAGTTCCTGTGAGCTATTTCCATAATGAAAAGTCTGCCTGCTTTCCCAGTCACACCACCGAAAATGTCCGAATAACGACCCTTGTTGTGGTGATAAGTTGAGCCTATGGAAGCAGCATGTATTCACTAAAGAAAATAACATCAACAACATTTTAATTCAGAAAAACAGACCGGATTTTTTTCTTTAGTGAATGCAGTACACTGCCCTATGAGCCAGCAATGTTACCTGTAATGACAAAGTGTTAATAGCGTTATGTGGCGGCAACAGCTAATGTTGCAGCAGGAGCTTATTTGAGCTTCCATGCTGCTTCTCTTACTTTACATTACAGTACTTGCATTACTCATCCCTATGAGATTCTCACATGTTACGTGTAATGTTAGCTGACAACATCGCGGGCTCTCTTACTGCCAATTTAAATGCATTGCCAAACTCTGTTATATTATTAAGCAAAAGGTATTAACGGTATTAAAGCATCTATTAATTTGATTTGTCCAGCTCAGTCATATAAGTTTTATTAGATGCTTTATTTTTAATGTCTTATTCTTGCTGTAACTGCCTTTTGAATATTTAAGAATCTGTAAAAAGTATATACGTTTTTTTTTTATTTCATATTGTATAATGAATCATTTACCATTTAACTTAAAAAGTATTCACTTTAAATAGAGTAGCCTTACTCTACTAGTGGACTTTATATCAGTAAATTGTCATTGTAGATGGATGCAAAGAAAGCACATAAAAGCAACACACATCGGCCCCAAATAACCGATATCACTGGTTACTGGGGCCAATATCTGGTATCGGCCATGAAAAACCAATGTCGGTCAAGGCAGGAGTCAGGGAAACCAAAGGGGGCTTTATTCAGAAGGGCACAGGAACATGGCAAAACAAAACAGACTACGATGGGTCAAAAAGGCTGGCTAACATAGTGTAAACACAGGGAATGACTTCAATGAGCAGACTGGGGAGCACAGGACTGGGGACTGACAAGGGAGCAAACGAGAGGAAGCTGGAATGATCCACACGAAGGCTGAAACGAGAAGCAAAATAAGACAAGCAACAGGTGCGGCTTGGTAAGGCCACATTAGGGACAGAACGAGGGGGGCGGGAAAGCAGGGTGGGACAACTAGCAGCTAGAAATATCTCCATGGTTCCTCCAAGTATGTCACCATTAACTTCTGTCACCATCCGTAAACTTTCTTAACATCACTATGTTACTTTACGTTATTATGATACATCATGACAGTTCGATGTATTCAATACGTGATGGCTGTATATATTGTACATTTTAATTTGTTTAATTTGTAGAATCATATAATGTGTACAGGCGTATAATTTGTTCACATTATTTTTAATATTTGTGAAAGTTGCAGTTTTGAGACAGAGCTGCCCCCAGCTCAAACCCCCACACAGTTCTGCTTTTTTCTCTCACCGCCATCTCCCCAGCAATTCCTTCGCATCCCCTTAAGGGGGCGCTGCCCCACAAACTGAATACCTTTGGTGTAGAGTAATGAATTTAGCCTTCTGCCCCCGGGTAGTTCTTTGGAAGAGAACAATCTCAAGTTCTTAAAAAACACATAGGAACATCCTTTCTGACCGCTTTACAGTTGCACCCGCCAGGAATGTACACCTGTCATTCACAGAGATACTTTTCCACTTTACACACCCTCAGTGTGCAGGAATTTAGAAAGGCTGGAAACTCAATAGTAGGATGAAGCAGATGCTAAGATGTTACTTGGGGGCATAGACCTTTCAGATTTTACCCCATGCTGTGACTCGTCCACCAAAAATATATCTGTAGCCTTTAATCTGTGTCACGAGTAAACAAAAACGCAAGAAAATTGCCGTCCTTCTGTTCTAGACGAGTCAGCGTCAGCTGTGCTTCTGTTAAGCATTAGTGGCTACATTTAGAACATTACGGTATTATCATGAGGATTTGTATTTATAATTATAATCCACTTTGATTGGAGTCATTTCGGGATTACATTATTTTTATCTTTAATTACATCAAATTTGTGGGGTGGGGTCTGATGTGAGTTTGTGCTCATTTCATTGGCTTTGCATCGAAGGCACAAGCCCCCAAAACCTATTGCTAAGCCTATGCGTAAGGAAGGTAACCAACATCATGGCATGATATCAGCATACGTCAAATTCCCTCCCAGGACTCGTCCATCACATTGCCCTAATTTAACTGCTAACAAGGTTATCTAAAGAAGACCAGCTGGGTTTCATTACCTGAGATCACCCAAACCAGTCCTAGATCCACACTCTACTTTCTGTTGGATCACAGTATGAATGTAAAAATTCAAATATGGTTTCTAATTAAATTTGTTTTCTTATAATCTATTTCTATTGGTATAACCTTAATACTAACTATGACAATCTTAAGTTTCATCATGAGTTTGAGTTTCCCCTTGTGGGTACTGAAACATTGTCCTCACAAAATCAAAATAACAGGTTTTTATCACGTTGTGGGGACATTCTGTCCGCACATCTTCTGGACCCAGTTGTCCTATGCACTCCTAGCCAATGGGTATAAGGATGGGGTGCCAACCCATCACAGGGCGCACATACCAGTTGCACTTTAGGATATTTGGTAACTCCAATTAACCTCTGAATGCTTTTGAACGGTGGGGTGGGGGGGCGAGTACCCAGAGGAAACCCCACAATGACACAAGGAGAACATGCAAACTGCACATGCACCGAGCCATGGTGTAGATGTAAGCCCTGGCCCCAGAGGCGTGAGGAAGCAGTGCTGCCTACTGCACCACCACGCCACCCCTGACCTTTGGTCCCCACAATGTAATATATGCTTATATTACATTTGTTTTTTTCTTATTTCTTGTCGAAATGCCTTCAAAACATAAACATTTTCATGCTGAGATTGTATGAAATGCATCTTAGGTGTTTGTTCACGTGTCCACCTCCACATGCAGTGTATGGTCAGGCAAACATGATTATGCAGGTGATTTTTAAGAGGAACGGGAAGGCAGAACACAGCATGTAGTAGTGTCTTGAAATTTACAGATATTGCCCTGCATTGTAGTGAGTGTTTTAAAAGAAATTAGTGATTTGGTGGTGATATTAACAATTTAATAGACATGTTACTAGACCTTTTATGAAGAAGGCCCTGCTGTTGGATTTTCTCAACCACTTTCTTAAGCCTGAAGGTTCCGTGCTAATCACTTGGCAGAAGCAGTACAGTGTTTGCCCAGGACTATGTGTTATTCATGTTGCGTGTGCATACAGAATTGACGTAACAGGCGTCTTGTGACCATCAGCTGTTCGTTAGAAAGAAATCACTGATAGTCTAAAATAGTCTAAAAATAGGGTCAGGTCCGGTTTTCGACATGACACTGGTCCAGTTGTGAGATGATAACTGTTTTAGGAGTTTTTTTGCATCCTGTAACCTGCACTGCAAAAATTGACTAGCTAAATATAAGAAAAAAAAACACTTATTTTGAGATGCTAAAGACTAGAAACAAGTGAAATTATTTGTTTTCTTGAAATTGTATTGATTTCTTGAAATAGGACAAAAATATGTTGGCATTGGAAAAGTGCAAAATATCTTGAAATAAGTTGTAAAACAAGCACTGTACTAAGTAAAATAAACTCTAAACTTGCTTGTCAATTCTTCGATGACTGTTTACTTCTTTCTTAATTTGAGTGATAAAATCTTAAAACCAGAGCTTCTAAACAAGATGATTCTTCTAAATTCAAGAGTTGTCATTATTAGTTTTTCTGTCTTAAAATGAGACAAAGAAATTAAAATCAAGCACACAGGATTAAAATAAAAAAAGTGCCATATATTTTGTTTTTACTCAAAATAGTAACATTCACTTAAAACATCACCAAGGCATAGCAAAATAAAGCATCAGGAATAATGGCTAGAAAGCCATTTGGTGTTATATTATTCACTTTGTCATCCTTACTGAACACTGAATAAGACACCCTGACACTCGGTTACAAACTAACTGTATTGGAGCATTGGAATTTACTGCTTGTAAATAATTACACGTAAATGTATTGATGTTGACAGCACAGGTTCTTGGAATAAATAATGTGACTTCCTAAGAAATCCTAAGTGTGATAGCATTTGTTACTGTGCAGCCTTGAAACAAGTTCTTGTCGCTAAAACTGTCTTGAAAGACACATGTGTTGCCTAAAATCGTGTCTCTGACAGTGATTTAGCTTGATGTACATGTAAAGTAACTAACTTTAAGATTTATTAAGTAAATAAGAAAGAAAGGTCAAATATTCTTAAAACAATCTTAATAATCTTACAGAATCTGCTCTTATATAGTTTACTAGCTGATTACCCAGTGGCCTCGGTCATTGAGTGCAAGGAGAAAAAATAAAATGCAGAATTTACTAAATAAGTTTGTTAATCACCAATTATATATTTCATCAAATAAAGAGCATTTACAGTAACATAGAAATCAAGATCAACAACATTATTAACATCAGTATCATGTGAGAGTATTAAGTAATATATAAGAAGCACATCGCATATAAATATAAATCATTAAACAGAAAAACATTTTGATAAAAGAATTTCAACAACATAAGAAGTGTATAAATTAGTTAACAGTTAAACATTTCATAAGGGAACTTGAATGACGTATAAGAAGCGTATATATACAGTATTAAACAGTAAAACATTAACACTTAAGAAGTAAAGATACATTGAGTACTACTGCAGTGCTTTCGGGTAAACTACAGTTTTTGTTTGCCCATTAGGTACAATCAAAGTTATCTTAAATAATCACTTACCAAATTGGCGTTTACTTTTTATCAATATCCGCAAAATAACTCTCACACAAATTCATAGAGACGATTTAAAAAAGGCATCCACAAACTAAATGAGTTGTTCCCGGCATCTACACCGTCTTCATATAAAATGTAAACGTTAGTTACGCTGTTTCCAGTCATAGGCACGTAGTGTATTTGTAGTGTAGATATGAGATTACAAGTTTTGGTTAGATCAGGAGTTGTTGCAGTGTGATATTAGTTTCAGTTAATGGTGTCAGTTTTGCTAATCTAACTTAATAATGACACCAAATCGCTGGTATTCACTGATCTTTAGATATTCTCTCAATCCATTTCTGGTTGCTATATTACCTTAAAGCTAATAAGGGGTCATGCATTAATATTTTTTTTTCTTTCGGTCTTCTGGTATTGATTTTAAGAAGTTTTGAGCAGAGAAAGATTAATAAACTGCACCATGCCTCTAGTCTAGGGGTAAAGTCTTCTTACAGTAGTTATTACTTCATTCACATTTAGATTAATAATCTTTTTTTTCCGGATATTGCTGACATCAGCAGAGCTGTATCCTTTTCCTGACTTTACCTATTTTAACCCAGATCTAGGTCTTAAACCGAAACGTCAGTAGTATGTCCTTAATAAATAGGGCGTAAAAAATCTGTTGAAACGGTATTTGCCATGGGCAATAATATCTAATTGCTGTAGATGGTAGATCCCTGGATGTCTTGTAGGTTTGCGTCTTATGCTGTACATCTTCACACTGGTCACAGCCCCCGATCCCCGCCACCCACCCCTGTCCTGGCCTTGGTAGCTGTTGCCATGGAGATCGCTCACAGGGGCTCCCGGCTGTGAGCGGCACTGCGGCTCAATTTGTGTGCACCCGCTTGTTCTGAGCACGACGTGTGTGTGGGGGGTGGGGGTGGGGGGGAGGTCTGTCGGAGCTGAGCGGTGTCTCCCACGTGTTTGAACAAAGTCATCGCTGCCCGATGCGCCCCCCGCCCCCGACGGAGCGCCGGCACACAGGCCCCCGCACGCGGGGAGCCCGTGAGTTAAGAAGGCCCCGCAGGTCAGTGGGTACCTGTGCGCATTCAGTCACCACGCTTCCATGGAGAACGGGCCCAAAACACTTGCTGTCCTCTGTCCAGGGAACTGACATTTTAGCCAGGGCAAATATGGCAGGGCACGACCACACACGCTCATATTCACCTTTCTCCATGACTTACTTTTACGGGTCGCATGTCAGCTCTTAACATAATCTGCCTATATTGGGCTGTGGTGCAAAATAAAATATCATGTGCGCTGTTAGTCTGTAAATTGCAAACACGGTCGACCTGATGCAACTCAACAGTTTGGAAACAACCGCAAAGTAGGAGGGCATGTCACACTCTTTCTGAGCTGGTGGTCTCTGGGTTGCCAAGTTTGGTCACCTGGCTGAAGTGAGATCTTCAGTTTGAGACAGGTCTGCACACGCATTTACATGCATGTAATAGTTTTATTACCTTGTAAATAGTGTGTAGGGTTTACAAACTACCCCAAGCTTTTGCTGTAGTTAATTTAAGGTTTATAATGGAATAACATAGGTTTGCTGTAAGGTTTCGTGCGTGAGAGTCTGAAAGAGTGAGAGTCACGTCAGATGTGTAAGACCTGGCAACCCGGTGATCTGAGTGTGACCTCTCATTCAGGGCATTGTGGAGAGACAAAGCAAATCAAAGCAGCACAGCAGGACCAAGCAATATGTCCCCATTTCACTGTTATTTGTTGATAGAATTTCGTACTGTGGTGCAAGATGTTTGTTAGGGAGAGCGGCCGATTGTCTTTCTGTCCTTTCTCCTATTTGGGCTTGTCCCGAAATCATGTTCTCAAGAACCGGCAAGTAGCGGGATAATTTTAGACTGAGTTTTCGGCAGCGAATCTGGTCCTGGGAGATAAAGGTAATGACCCATTCTTGTGCGTATTAAAACAGATGGTGACCTAAGCCCCCTTTTGTGCCACAGCCCTCGAGCCACAGTCATTTTGCATGAATTAAGGACGCGAGAAGAGATCACCAAATCACCCACTAGCTCCCGAAATAGTCATTTCAGAAGAAAAATATATATAACGCCCCATTATGTTGTAAATAATTTCAAGCCTAGTTCTCAGAAGATTTATGTTTTCTTTGCATGAGCCATATGTATGATACCCTTACATTTTGATATATATTATTTATATTTATATCATATGTTTGTTCCCTAGTATCCCATGCACTGAATTCATGAAAAATACAGTTACTTCTTGCGGATGGTAATGGTGAATAATTCATGGCACTGGAAGAGGGGTTTGATCACTGCTGCTATCGTCAGATCTGGACTTTTGCTGTTTGTCTCCCAAAAGGCTCCACAGTGAGCTGGTGTTCTTACAAGAGGAAGCCTTGCAGCACCCTGTCATTGTGCGGAGGGTCACTCTCAGGCTAGCTCGGGGCGGCCGTTTTCCCAAATGATCAATACTTTTAACAACTAGAGTATGTATACTGCATGCTGTTTGCTTTGTATTTATTTATGTTTATTTAGCAGATGATTTTGTTTAAAGGGACATTAAACTGAGGGCATGGTCAGCTAGGTCCTGGGGCAACTGGGATTAAGGACATCGCTCGAGGGCCCCAGAGTGTCATCACATCCCCAACCCCGCGATCCGAGCCAGTGACACAGAGTCCTGATCTGCACAGCCACACGCCGTCCCATGATGCATCACCTTTTTGGCTTGGTCAGCATTTTCATGAGACCATATCATATGTACATGTCTATTTTGTTTGAAAAGACTTTAAGGCACATCCTTTTGGTCACAATGCAATGGAAATGCCCCTTTTGGGGGCTTCTGGGTATCGCAGGGCACTATCGGGCTGTTTCCCTCTCCAGCGGTTCCCGAAAAACAAAGAGAGCTCTTGGTGGCGTTGGACGGATTAGCTAGGCCTCCTTCCCTGCCATTCACAGAAATGCCCCCTACAGGCCTTTCATGTAGCTGAGGGGCTTCTAGCTGTTAGCGGTATGAAGTGTGTCACCCCCTCGAGGCAGCGCTTCTCCTGCCGGGTGCTGGGCAATTCGCGGTGTGAAAAAGAAAAGTTGTGAATCACCAGAACCGGCACTGAGTGGCTGAGTGGGCGGTGGTGTGGCTGAGTGAGCGGCACTTTGAGTGAGGGGGCGGCACTGTGACTGAGTGGGCGGTACTGTGAGTGAGGGGGCGGCGCTGTGGCTGAGGGGGCGGCACTGTGAGTGAGGGGGCGGCAC
>JAODKL010000049.1:6743239-6754587 GCA_026780765.1 Petrocephalus schoutedeni
TTTATAAGTACAATTTGACTGTATTATACGTGTCCCCTTCAAAAATTGCTCATGAGAAATTTTATATTTATTGTCCCGCCCACTGTTAAATTAAATTTACACCCATGGCATCTAGGTCAAGTGTGACTTCCGACCTCTGAGATAAATGGAATACAGTGTAAGCCTGCTTACTCAGCAATAATATCTAATATCAGGGATTATCAATAATATCGTCCTATTGCACAAGAATAGTGCACTCGTTCACAAATTGTCATAAATAAATACATTTGCATGTAGCAAATCAATGAAAATATGACCCCTGCCGAAGTGGTACGTCCCGAGAAAAGGCGGATATAGCGAAATGCATGATAATTGCAGATTTGTATAAAACTCTCGAAAAAAGATGTTAATTTTCCAACAAGGCCTTGGGCTTAAGTAGCAGTAGGTGAGCGCGGAATAGCTGTCTGACTAACCCGTTATTGACCCTATTGTATGTAATCTGACAAAAATGCAGCGGGTTTCTAGCTTTATTAACACGCTATTCCTAATTGGAATAATAAAATAAATAAAATGAGATGAGCGCTACCCACGCTGCTCAGTGCTTACCCTTCATGCATAATCATGCCTAAATAGAAAGGCATTCTTAACTTTGGACACTTACGGGGTCTTTAAAAAGGCTGCAGAGACCAGTGACTTGCTAAATAAGTCCAATATTCTTAAACTGGCTGCGTAATACATCTATGGATCATCATTTTATTAAGTAGAGTAAATGTTCAGTTAATTTATTACTCGTGTAGTCGCATGTAGTTGAATACTGTTCCTGAAAGTGTCCAATAATAGTTTCCCACCGATGGGAATTTTCGGTCTGATGTAGTATTCTGTCTGCCGTTCTCTGAAAGCAGAATAAATGCCCAGCTTTTTAGGAGTGTATTTTATGGTAATAGCACTATGGCAGCCCCTGTACACCGTAATGCTTTAATGTGTGTGTCGAGAAAACGAAGTCCGTCTCCTAATGGTGTAGAAATGTAAATTTACCGGGGTGGGCTATGTTCAATCCTACAAGCTAATTGTTAGCTTTTATTAAATTGGCAGTGCTCGTTATATTTCACGTGTGTATCGGCTTTACACCGCTTCCCTTCTGAAAATTAACGACCCGTAAATTAAGACGATACCATGCATGCGGTTTGACTGCGTGGTGCAGTTTAGTAGAACATTACTATATGGATGCCAAATATATCTGAAACTGGTAATAGGGAGGCTGCTTGGCAAATAGCCCCACTGTTTGGTGACATGCTTGGGTAATAGTAAGGCTGGGAGCGGCGTCTTTAGAAACTGGGCAGATGACATCTGTCTGCTCAAATAAATGTAGACATGTGAGCGTTCGAAGTCACAGAGAGAGATTAACGCTGAAATACTTCCACAAAATAAGTGTGAAGCGGAGCGCGTCCATGAAAGATGCCAGGCAGCCTCCGGAGGCTGGGGGCTCCTCCGAAATCGCACGCTATAAAAGCACAGACTACAAAACAGTGAAATGCATAATGATATGTAAGGAAACGGAACGTCCAGAGCATGGAATGTGCGCGGCACAAAACTCCCCCCCCCGCCGCCCACAAACACACATCGCTCCGGATCTGCACAGGCACATTAGATCACACGTAGACGGCTTCCCATGCCCGTGCACATGTCCGTCAGAGCGGCCGGCCACATTAGAGACGTCATCCCTCCGCTTCGCGGCCACTTCGCCGCACATCTGTTGCATGCGCGGCCGTGCGATCGTGTCGGCGTGACGCCGCCGTGCGGACGCGCCGCGCCTCGCACACATAAAGCCGATCGCACTCCGGCGGGAGAGCCAGCGCGCTCCGGGTGAGCCTGCTTGGTGACCGCGGTCACGTTTGTTTGGGTGTCTGTCACCATCTCCCCGAGAAGAGAGGGAAACAAGTGCAAGCTGGTGCCGGGCGGGCTGCCTGCCACAGCTGGCTGACTTCTGGCTCCCGGGACACGCAGCGCGGCGCTTCCCGCATACGTGTGGCTCTCATCCGGATATATCTGGCGGCGAGAACCGCAATCATCCCCCGCGATCGCGCCTGGGAGACTGCCCCGCCGCGCTTAGGAAGCTCATGCCCGGCGTTCCGAGGCGCAGATGATGCGTAAGAAAAAGCACGTCTCCTCCGACTTTTTTGCCTTCCTCCTTTGATTCCTTTGCGGCCACTGATAAGTTCCGCCGATCGCCTTGTGCCCGGGCTTAAGGCGACGCTGTTCTCGGCAGCCGGGGAGGGGGGGATCGCACCGGTACAGAGGATGCGTGTTTTCCAGCTGAAGACTCCACGTCGTCTCTATAGCCAAATCGACCGATTTCATCTTAAAATCTAAACAAGAAAACGCGAAGAGGACGCCGTTCCTTCTGACATTTACTATCTCCCCTCTTCAGTTTGTCACAAATATATTTATTATTATCATTATTAATATTATTTTTAACCCTGGCGGAATTCTTTTTTCTGTCTCTGATCTGCCTTTTTCCTTTCTCTCTATGCACTCCCTTTTTGGTTCTTCTTTTTCCCCGAACTGCAGCTTTCTGGCGACAGAATAACAGATTCTACCTGTTAGCAGGTGTTTTCCCCACGTTGCGCATTAACAGCCTTTCGATAACACCTACATGCTTTCAGGAGGATGCATCCAGCGAAATAAACCGAAGCGCCTTTTATAGTTATTATCCTTCTTATTTATTTCTGGGAAATATGACGGCTTTTATTTCCTGGCCGCCTTACACCCCATCATGCAGTTCTGAAGCCGCTGCATTTGATCTGAAGAGTAGCTCTGTACTTAAATCGCTGTTTGAATAAAATTTCCTGTTACCAAGCATATATATATATTTTTTTTTTGTTGAAGATCGCCTCTTTTTCCCTGGAGGGAAAATGAATCGCAGCCGAGAAACGCCCAGAAGCGAGTGTAATATAACAGTGAACATTTAAAACCTGCGTTCATACTGGGGGGAAAGTACGTGTGGAATTTGCTGCTTTGTAAACGATCACAATGACTTTACTAGGCGCCTGAGGTTTTCCGTCCGGGATCGCCGTTCGTAAAAGTGCTAGGAATAACCCGGGAGTAAGAAACCCCGCGCTGGCGGGAGGGGGGTGGGAGAGGAGAAGATTTTCGTCTGGAAGTCGCTTCCCCAAAAAGCCGCCAAACTGGCAATGGCCGCAGCGATCGCCAGCTCCCTCATTCGGCAGAAGAGGCAGGCGAGGGAGCGGGAGAAATCCAACGCCTGCCGCTGCGTTAGCAGCCCGAATAAGGCGAAGGGGAGCTGTGAGAAGCCCAGTCGCCTCAGCGTCTTTTCCCGCGTCAAACTCTTCGGGTCGAAGAAGCGGAGACGGCGGCGACCAGGTCTGCTGTTGTTTTTTAAAAAAAAAAATCAAATTCGCCTCATTAAGTAACACGCATGACTCTTTTTTTTTATTTTCACCATTAACACCATCTTCATCCTCACCATCATCGGCTGCATCCCCTTCACAACTTTAAGCAAGAAGACTAACCCATATTTAACTGTTCAAAACATCAAACTGGAGACATTTTCAAATATAATTCGTAAGTTCATAATATGCTTCATAAACGTCTATATTTATAAATATCTCAAACCTTGTGATATTTCACGCATGATTAATTGTATATACCCATCCTTCCAGCCACTTTTTGGTATCACTTGAGTCACAAATCCTGAAAATATCACAGCTGATGGCATGTAATCTCCAGGCTTTAACAACATTCATTTCCAGTATAGCAGACGGCAGCCCAGCCCTCATCGAGGACCATCGGTTCATCCTCTCATTTGTACTTTTATGGTTATTTAGCCATTGCAACTCAATGCAAGGAAGGTCTCGCCACATCTGAATCGCTGTTCAGTTTCCGACTGTAGGTTTTATTATTATTATTTATATCACTAGATCTGGGTCCATGGTGATACACGTTTTCACCACACTGTGAATTCCGGGTAGATCAGTCATCATTAATAAACAGCAGTATGCTGGGTCTTCATGTGGTATGGGCTTCATGTGGTAGGATAGGAGATACTGTATTTTAGAGTCCCAGGAGCCAGAAAGGTTTATTACAAATAGAAATGTTTCCATAACCAGGTGAGTTTTTGTTCTCTTTAGTTTTGGGGAGCAGTACATTTGGGAGATGAAGGTTGATTTTCCAGCGCTGGAAGGAGTGGGTGTCATTTTTTCTGCCATAACCAGTTCTAATGCCTTGCAGAAGCATGAAGCATCTCGCTGTACTTTATAAGAGAGACGTGGTGGCCCCATCCCTGTCAGCGTCTCTGTTTATACTCCGTCTCCTTTACACTTCACCCTGCCGTTTCCTCAGAGTCATGCTCCTTGAGCTGTTGCTCACGCTGTTGATGAAGCTCAACCTGGAGCTTCGTCTCCAGTGCTTGTTTGTCTTGACGCCTCTTACTCTCCCATGCTCATCTGAAGAGGTGTCCCAGGTCTAGATCCAGCTTTCCCACCCCCCTCTCGCCAGCCTGCCCACTCCCAGGCAAGCTGAGGAAGGCGGCGTTATATAACACGCATATGGAGCCGATGGCACCTCCACGCAGTAGCTGCTGCTGAGGGTTGTGGGGCAGGACCAGCTGCAGTGGTCCAAATGGGCGGCTCCACTTTGTTGCGCTGCTGTAGAAGTCTGGGCCATGCCCTCACACCCTTCGGAAGGCATTTGGCGGTAGGGGCCATTTGAGGGCAACCTAAATTCCCTTGACACATGGTGGCTACTGGTGACAAGCTAGTTCCCGCTATGGCAGAGATGGTGAACCTGTGTCTCCACACTCTCAGCAGCTCCACCCCTGCCATTCTGTGGGTTGTACCGAGAACTGGCCCACTCCAGTCCACGCTGTCCCCGTACGAAGCTGTATCCGCAGTCTGCTGCTGCAGTCGTTAGCTATTGTTGATTTATTCCGTTATGATATTACAAGTGTAAGGCCATGACTCATGAATGCATATACACACTGTTCCCAAAGCTTATAAATATTAGGTTATTTGTGTTGTAGGTCATCACTTGGCACCAGATTTGCTTTACTAACAACAAAGAAAAAGGCAAATTATCGCAACTAAATTACCTCGGTTTTTAGCTTACAGCATTGATGCAAAACAGTCGCTCCCTCCGTTAGGCTAATTGTTTTAGCACACGCCTCTCGGCTGCCCATTAACGGCAGGTGGGTTGGCGCCCAGCTACGGAAGCTAAGATGCCCACAGTGTGTTTGGACTTTATGAAGATGGCCACTTGAAGAGCCTGAGTCTGAATCTCTGCCCAGCTTTAAAGTCTTGAAACTTGAAACAAGAAGTGCACAAAATTACCAGTGAACGTAAACTACCCCAGAGTGCTTATTACAAACATTAGTTTATTTGTTTGGTTCGTACTTCGTATTTTGAACTAACCTGTTTTTCATACAGCTGCCATTTTACTTGGGTAAAATGTGTGTCAGAGTCTGGGATATCCAAGGTGGTACGCTATCAAGAAATGGTCGGGGATAAAGAGTGTGTGATCGCGACAAGGGCCAAATCATTACGGTCAGACGACTGGGTCACAGCAGCTCCAAAACGGCAAGGTTAGGGTTGCTCACAATCAGCCCTGGTGAGTACCTACTTGCAGATGCTTTGACCCAGTCAACAATGAGTGCCAAATGTTAGCTTACCGGCTAATATACCCCAGAGTTTTACACACCGTTTTTACTAGATAGTCAACATTATTCACTTCATGTGGGGATGATTGTAATGTTTTGGTTCATCTGTGTATATACATACATTATGCAGTATATATGCAACATACAATAATATATAAGTAAGACTTCAAGATGCTCATGGTGAAGTGGCAGTGGTGGAAGGAAGACAGAGGGTTCTAATGACAGAGGGATGCTTGGGACTGCTAAAACAAGAAGGTGGTATCAAACTGGGATGTAGGACCCCATTGAAAGATAGATGTAGGCTCCTACTGAAACATGGATTCAGGTCCTACTGAAAGGCAGCGCAGGTTTTGTTTGAAAGGTGAGGCAAAGACTTCTACTGGAAGATGGACAAAGGCTCCTTTTAAGAGCTGTCTTTAGTGCAGTTTCACGGCCATTGTTCTTCCCTCATTGAGATGACCCCTTTGTTCACCTGACTGGCACTGTTTTGTGTGGTCAGGTAGGAGGCCAGCCCGCAGTCTCGGCTTCACAATCCCGATCTCACATCCCCGCTCCACCCTTCCTGTGTTCACAGAGCCCCAGCTGAAGGGAATTGTGACGAAGCTGTACAGCCGGCAAGGCTTCCATCTGCAGCTTCAAGCCGACGGAACCATAGATGGAACCAAGGAGGAAGACAACAGCTTCAGTAAGTCTGCTGGGGGCGGTGGCGTGCCATAGTTCTCTGATTTAAAATATGTTCTACTAGAAGAAATAAATGATGGTATGGGAATTCATACGTTCTTATTTGCAGGAAAGTAATCCTGCAGACATGTTTGTGGTTAACATTATTATTTCTTCCGTGTTTCCCTCCTTCTGTAATGATTGCTCAGCCTATAAATGTGTGGTACTGCCTTGGTAGCAAACGAGAATAAAATAGCAAAGTACACATCTGTTGCAAATCAGTCGAACTATAGAACAGACCCAAATCAAAGAGAATAAGCCGAAGAGGACATGAACAAAAAGTATTTGGTGTTATATATATCCTTGCTTTATAGCTAATTTTATTGTCTTGCCTCTGCTTGCCTTTTATCTGAAAATAAACAGAATTTGTTATGAGATAATAGAATGATATCGGTATGCTAGTATTTTTTTTCTCGGATTGCTGTTGTTTTTGCACTGATAGTATTCGCTGTAGCCTGTAGCCTGCTTGTCTCCATGCAGTCTGGCAGCACTGCTGGCACGACGTCTCCCCGTCAGCTCTCCGCATTACCCTTTTCACTCGCATCCCTTTCATTGGATATGATCGCCCAGCACGGCACTTTCTTATTAATCAAATGCATTTTCATCTGTGACATTCATTCCCCCAAATGCTCCATCTCTAGCGATACGAGCCTCCATTGATTTCTAAAATGTATCTGTATATGCAATTTTAAATTGCAGAGGTGTAAAGTAACGGAGTGCAAATACTGCGTTAATGTACTTACATGCAGTAGGTTTTTCTTTTCTTCTTTTTTTTTCTGCATTTACTTCCAATTCACTGCATTTCTGATCACTGCTCATTCATTAAAAACGACGGTGCTGCAGGCAGCCACCTGTGGCAGCGCAATTTTGGGTAAAAAATCAATCATGATTTTGTCTTTTTACGATTCTTCAGCGACGTAATTTTTTCATTATGCAATATATTTCCTTAAATATCTATAGATGCACAATATATCGGTACCATACCAAAATTGCCGTCCAGTGTTTAAAATTTTTTATATTTCAAATATAAACATTAATATTCAAAGTTGGCAGCACTAGAGTTACTACTGAAATAATCGACACTGACCGATCATTTGAGGATGAGGGTTTAGTCGACTCATTCACTATTTATAAGAGGTCTAATAGTACTGGCCCGAGAAATGTTTATAATCCATTATTAAACCCGGCCCTTATATGGATCCTTCAATTTCCAAAGAATAAAAAATAAAATACACAGGACTGATTACGAATAACAGGAAACAGCTGATAACCGGAGGGATTTCACATGAGGTTAACGAGGGGGCGTGGCACACAGGAGGGTCAAACGGACTGGGTCATGACAGTATTTTACTGATTGACTTGTACTTGATTGACATATTGGTTTTGTAGCTGTACTTAAGTATGAAAATTTTCTCCAGCATTGTTAAAAGTGGTCACAAATTATATGCAAAGTTTGTGATGTTCAAACTACTTTTCTGGAGCATTGGGGAGCCCAAAGCCTATCATATAATGATATAGAAATGTACATTTTTATACGGGAATGTGTAGGGTCAGTATCATGAAGATAACGGTAACAATTATCAGAAATGTATTTAATTCTGAAAAACCATAAAAATCACGCAAAACTATGACTGGACTGCAAAGACTATAGGCTGGTATCACTTGCATTAAATCTAAAACTATGCTATGGTCAATACAATTCAACCAAATACCCAGCAGTTATATTAGTCTTTCCTCTGAGTCACACACACAATGTGTCACATTATGTCAATTTAAAAGTGCAATTACAAATCATCCTGGAGATCTGGGGGCCTGGGGCATACTCAGTTATCCAATTAGAAAGCACCAGACTATGAATACTGCTGTTGGGACATGGAAACTGGTTTATTCTGCTTACAAAACACTGGTTTGAAATGTACCATGCTTATGTCATTATAGCTGTGCTATGCTTAAATTGGGACCTGAAAGACCACTTACCCTACTGATTCAGAAGGATTTATTAGCGACAAAAACAAGATCGTCCGACGGTTTGTAGCAGCGCCACAAATCTGCTGTGTCTTTCAAACTCAGCACTTTGTCGTGTAATTTTGCGCAGTGCGTTTTTACTTTGCCATTTTGGAGAGCTAAAAGAATCGCAAAATTGCTTTACGTGAGTCTCTGTTAGACAAACGAGTTATTTTGTTATCAACATCTCTTTTGTCTTTGGATTGGTTGTGGGCCACTGAATGTGAAACTGGAAGCCATCACTATTCTGCTCCCCCTATCAATTTCACTAAGAGATGAAGTCCTGTAAATCAGCATATTAATTTCTCATTAGCTTCTGGATGAATCCAGAACAGGTTTATATCCAGTGCTCTGTTTGACTCCATTGAGAACAGACCTACAAGCCAAACAGCACCTTTTACCTTTACTTAATAAGAACGGTACTACTTCAGTAACAATGTTTCATGTAAACATGGTGAATTGCAGATATTTCCTACACCCTCCAAGAATTCCCTTTGGCCCTGCAGATGATAAGCTTCCCTGCCACTATGTTCATACGCTTTTTTCAAAACTCTTTGAAGAACATTGTTGCTTTGTAGTGTTAGACAAAGCACTCCCCTCGACCAAGCGATGAAGTAATGATGACGGTTCTTTGATTACTGTCATATCTCATCAGCGCTAAACAGTCATGGTAATCTGACTTTTCTATATTAGAAATAATTAAATTATCCATTTTCCAGAAAGAGTGCTAATTTGAACGTTGACTGATATTGAGAAGATCACGTTTTTGGATGGAGACTACTAAAATAGACTGTCCCTGGGTTAAGGACGTCCGACTTAGACAAACATTGCATGGCTTTAGCGATTTGTTGGCTCATGGTACAGTACAGTAACATACAGTATTTAGTCACTTTTATTATTACTATATTGTTATTATTATTATGTACTGTTTGTTATAATTGTACCGACTTTAATACAAGTTGCACTTAGAGACAGACTTAAGGAACGTATCCCGTTTGTAACCTGGGGGTCATGTCTACCCTCTCTGATAAGAAAAGAGAACAATAAGCCATCTTAACAGTTTCACAACTGAAAAAAAATACAGCGATTCCAGTCAAAGATGCTACCAATACACTATTCTGATTTCATGAAAGTTTTTTTTTTGTTTTTTTAAATGTAAATTGTTATGTCACAGAAAGACTGGCAATTAAAATTCACACCATCGGGGGGAGGGCTGGAGTCATTCGCACCATCACAAAAATAGCATTGTTAGGAATGGGATGCTCTTGTCTCCATGGTGACGGGTAGCAGTTCCCATCATTCTCTGGTTCTCTGTGAAAACCCTATTCACTTGTTCAACAACAACAACTCACAATTCACACAACTGCCATGTGCCCCCTTACAGGTATACATATCCTAGATTTTTTTTGGATAGCAACTCTGCTTAAAGTGTTACAGTAACAGTAGTAACTGTTAGTTACTGTTAGCTTTCCATTCAGTCATCTTAATATCTGTGCCATAGGGGTGTTCTGAAAACTGTAGTCATGTCATCTGATAATTAAGATCCTTCATTTAATGAGCCTGTGACACTTACTGCATACTTAATGTGAGTGAGTTTTGGGGTAAAATGAGGGCCCTTAAGGTTTGAGTATGAACTGAAGCCATTAAGCAAGGCTCCTTCAGATCAGAGTGTGCTGTAAGATGAGATTTCTGAATACACACAGATCCAGGCCTTATTATGAAACTCCGACAGTCCGTTTGGCATATTATCGGCTGTGAGCATGTTTACTGTATAGATTTTCTCAGGCTTGCAGTTGCCGCATCCTCTTTGTTGATGAAAGCAGTTGTCTGGAAGAGGTAATTGAGTTCACTCGCCATGTCCCTAATGGCCAATAACTACTAATCCTTCGGAAATGAAGTTTGCGGCAGCCAGGTGCGTTTCATATGCTTTTTACCTCATTTTCCTTCGGCCGTGATTACGCAGGGAGGATTCGCTGCATGTAATCAGTGACCAGGTCACACCGCTAGCAGTTGAAGGGTAGGGAGGTATTGCAAATGGATGGGGTGGGGGGGAGATGAAGACACAGCTGTTGTTGTTACAGGCCTCCCGTAGACTTGGTAGCCTGCCTGACTGCTTCTGCCTAGCCTGTGATCTCATGGGTGTATGTGCACGCACCCGTGTGTAGGTCTGTGTGTGGTGGGGGGGGGGGGGGGGTGGGGGGACTATTTATCTTACCGTAGCAGAGCTACTATTTCGCCACTCAACGGCGTAAAATATTGACGCTTCCTGTCTTCGGAAACATGAGGTGTTGCGTATTACAAAAGCCCCACTGGTGGGAAGAGGGCAAACAGGAGGGAACCTGGTCGCTTTGATTGATTTTTGTTCCTGCCGTCGCTCGGATGAGCGCGAGCCGGTCATGCAGAGAGCGGCTGGCTAACCACTCTGGGAAGTACAGTTAGTCAGCCGCATGTTTCCCAGGACGCACATGCGAGGATGGTAGGTAGGTGGATCTGGAATCACTGCCTTCTCTTTTTTTCCCTTGGGAGTTCCAGACATTTTGCTACTGGAACAGATTTGGACAAGCGCTCGAGGGCTTTGGGATGTTCTGCGGCACGGCTTGTGGACAGTGCTTGCGTCACAGTGAACAGAGTGGGTGAACCTCTGTCACTGTTGCTTATTAATGGCTGTGTCACCTGGGATGGAACATATGGATTTTGGACATGAGCCAGCCGATCCCATCGACAGTAATCTCCTCTAGTACACCTAACAGTTACTACCCAAATTATTAAAGCTCAAGCAGACACATGATCCAGAGGGGCCCATCGCAGACAGAACATGGCCGAGTTACAGCCTGGATGGGATTTCGATCCATCACCTGACACACATAATCAAGCACACTCTGTTGGCAGCTGAAGGAATAGAAATGTCTTTATGGTCGCTATACAGCTAGCAAATGCAATGTGATTCCATCATATGTCCTGCTTTGCTCTCGTG
>JAODKL010000049.1:6769672-6784955 GCA_026780765.1 Petrocephalus schoutedeni
TCCCTGCTCAGAAACACCTGGTTCACCTCACCAGGTTTAAGTGAACCCTGACAATTAACTGAACCAGGTGTTTCTGAGCAGGGAAATCACCAAAACGTGCTGGACCACGGCCCTCCAGAACCGGAACTGCCCACCCCTGCTCTACCATCTACAGCAGCTATCTGAAGGCAGGCTGAAGGGGCAGAGAGCAAGGGACCAGTTTCAGGGCACTTTGTTATATGCCCAGCCAGCACCGAGCTGCACGGCACCAGTAGAACAAGAGCTCTGCGGCCTGGTAGGTTTTCTGTAGAAATAAATGTAGACCTACCATTTCTCGACTGAAACTACTATCATGTCAATTTTGATTTAAAACAAACATATAATTATGCAAATAGGTATGTTCCGGAACTCCAAACCGTCACATTCAAGAGATACCCCGAGAACTTCCACTGAATTCAATGGAACTTAAAAGAGTTTGACTGTCTAGATAGCAAACTGAAGCTACCTGACAAAAAAAGGATATTTATATTGTGAATGTAAAAGATCCAACTAATCTTTTGTGAAGAAGGGACCCCGGGCAGCGCTTTAAAGGGCGTGACGCCTGATTGGGTGACTTCAGAGGACGTCTGCCGCGGGCATCGCTGTGTGTGAAAGCAGAAGAGAGCAAACATGTCTCGACAGCACCGATAAGGGCAGGAGCCCACTACGGGGAAATCCAGCTAATATGTCCACCTAATATAGTGTGCCTCCACGTCCAAGGATTTCCTCCAGGAAGTACCTGCCTTTACCCTATTTTTGCACACAGAAGCCAGTACATTTGAATAGCTTACTGTACATGTACAGTAGATGCCCCGGTCTGTCTGTCATATTCCAGTCCGATACCTGAGATATTCCCTTGCCAAACTGAATACTGACTCACCATCAAATTAATCCCATGATATCAATAGGCTTAAGTGTGTGGAGACTGAGTCCGTAATGATGTTAAATGTGTTGGATTTAAATGCGGTGTAGGTGTATTTAGCAGGGGGTGGCTGAAACTGCTGCTCTCCTTATTTAATGTCCCGGTGCCTTGAAGGCTTTTCTGCTGGCTCTTTCCTTTCTGTTTTATGATGTGGGTGTCTGTCTGGCCCAGGACGTGGGCAGCATCTGATCAGAGCCTCTCCCCCCCCCCCCTCCCCGTCTTCCCCGTCTCCAGTGGCCATGTACAGGGAGCCCTCACTCCACGACCTGACAGAATTCTCACGCTCCGGAAGCGGCACGCCAACAAAGAGCCGGAGCGCGTCGGCCATGCTGAACGGATGCAAGGTCGTGAGCCAGAACGAGTCCACGTAGCCGGGCCGCCGGGCCCCGGGCTTGGGCAAGACTCCTACTCTTACCTCTGGATGTTCATGACTTCAAGCAGACGTCCCTTTCGCCCTCTCAAAACCACGACCGGTTCAGGACAGCGATAAGCGCAGCACAACATAATCAGACTAACAGTATTGTTCCATTTTTTTTTTTCTTTAATTTAGTTTGTTTGGATATTATTCTTTTTGAAATCTGCATCTACGACAATTCGCTTACTGACGAAAAAGGTCGGAAAAGCCACTTATCTTTGGTAGTTTACTCTCGTAAAGCCGAGTCATTATCGCGTTTTGGGGTCTCCCCCCCTTTTGACCGGGTAGATAGTAGTAGTGTCACTGGTCACCTCTGTCGCGGCGACGTGGGCCGCTGATGGAGGCAGTGACCTTGCAGTGTTTACATTTTAACCTTCCTCTTGCATGACAAATACAAAGACTTTCTGATGACCTGATATAAAATAGGGGATTGGGTAGGGCCTGTTGTGTCTTAAGACTTTAGAAGCCGTGCCTCCTCCCGCTTGCTAATTTGCGAAATTAGCTGTGAGTTTATTTATTTCATTTTCGTTTCCTCGGCGTGGATGTCGCCGTTTCTGCGGGTCGCGTTACCCGAGGCGGCAGTGTGACTGAGCACAGATGCATGTCCCATTACAGTCCAAACAAGACAAACAAAATGAAGAGAATGACGGTAGATTGCACGTGGTTCAGTATTATTTTGAAGTGTTCCAGATGGGATATGGTTTGATCATTGGAAGTTCCCTTCGTTTAAATTGTGTCAGGTTATGCCCGTCTCGGGCGTCTGTTTGCCACCGAACGTTTGTGTCAGATCCCAACCTTTGTTGAAAACCAATGAATGACTCTACTCACCACTGATATCAGGAGAGGTCCGCCCACTACCCCCAGCCACTGTTTTCTAGTTAAAAAGTGGTCACAATTTTGTATGAAAAAAAGTGAATACTGTGGAATTTCAAGCGGCTGAACATTTTTATAAGTTGTGTCTGATTTGTAAAAAATAGACTAAAGTTGAAAGGGAGTCAGAAGCCTCCCCTTTCTGGCACTAGGCATGGACAGACAAACTGTCGTATACAGCAAAGACCCTTTTTTTGTGGGCTAAGTACTCTGTACCTTGACCAACATATCTCCTTCATGCGTGCTTACAGGGAGGTTCTTGTTTATAATCTAGACTCAGTTAATTTTTTTAGGTGAACGTATCTGTTGCATGGGAAACAGCTGGGACTTCTGGAATAGAGCTGCATGATGTAGGCTATATGTACTAACCCATGTTGGATCATTTGTTCCAATTGTATCAGGATCGAACCATATGACATCCAAGCAGGCATACAGCTTGGTACCTTCCAGACGTTTATTATTTGTTGTATACACAAAATGCACTGAATAAAATGTTTATATTAAGATATACTTTTAAAAATGGTCGTTGTGTTTTCTTTTCTGTCATGAGTACCATGGATGCAGGGTTGAAGCCCCCCAACCCTTGAGGTAACTAGGCAACCCACTGAGCAGCCTGGCTACATCGGATGGGGGTCCAGATCAGCAATTCAGTTTTCAGCACAAAACTCCGCTATTGCCTTCAGTGGGGCAGACAGGAAGAGGCCACAGTGGAGATTCTGTGGCTATATTCTAACCTCCTGCTGACGTCAGTGTAAATGGAGCTTTGTTCACGTCAATACAATGCATGACTGCGACACGGAGATGCACAGACCAGGACGCTAATTAAGCCACAGCCTGTTTGTTCCAAGACTGACCGAGAAGAATACAGCTTTTCGGCATTTATTGTGCAGCTGAATAGTTAAAAAAACTTAATTAATCGTAAAATACCATTAATCAAGACATGGACTCTGTTGTAGCTGGCATATGTAGGCATCCCAGTCATATTGCATTCAGGGCTGTAGAAAGAATCCAGAAACAAGGGGAACATTTTGGTGACGCTTTGATCATTGTATATCGAATGGATGTGCCTGTACCATTCCTTATGAAGCTTGGGTAAATCCAGGGATATCACTGAAAGAAAAAGCACCCTGGTAGATGTAAGCCACCAATGTGCCCAAACCATTAGCATTCTGAAAGTATTCTTAATTTAGCTTAGCTGCGCATAGAGACTTTCCAAACCCAGATTCGAAATCACAGTGTGGCATGATCATGTGAGCTCATCAAAGTTTTATTTACACAAAATTGTTCTGAGGAAAGAAAAAAAAACGGTCAAAATATAACCAGATCAGATCTTGTGTCCGATGTCAGACCAACCAATCAGATGTCTTGGTCCTGCCTCCCGTAGTTGCTTGGACCTGCCTCCTCTACAATCTGATTGGTCTGTCTGAACCAATCATTTTTCGTTTTGCCCTCAGAACATTTTTGTCTAAGTAAAAGTCCCAAAAAACATCACGTGACAATGGTATCCATAAACCACCCACATTGGAATGGACATGCAGGTTTATTTTTATAGGTTGCTTTCAAAGTACGTATCAAGAGGGATGAGTGCAGGAAGGCCCAAATAAATAAATGGCAAATGTGGGGGGGAGGGCACAGAGGCTCGTGTTTACCTCTATCTCTAGTGGAAGAATTGCACAACCCTAAAAGGGTTTATTGCTAATGTACCTCAAATCGCTTGATCGCACACAAAATGGTGTTTTATCTGAAAAGCAAACTGGCCTGGTTTTTGTGCTTGCGGTATTACCCCCCCCCCCCCACACACACACACGCCACAAATCCAATGGCAATTTTTTTTATTGGTTTACATGCTCTTTTGTTTTCCTTCAAATCCCTTCTGCTGGCTTTCTCTGAAATAGGGGAACTCCGGTAATAAGCTCTGGAGCGACTAGCGCTCCCCGTGTCACGTGACTCTGCTGCCGGGCTTCTCCGCAGAGGGCACTGCAAGCACAGGCTTTGCTGGAAAACTGGCAGATATTTTACATACAGTATGGTTCAGAATATACACAAATATAACCAAAAGCAATGTAATTAACGTTAAGTTCATCACATGCAAAGCACCTTTTAATTGGACTTTTTAAAAATCACCTTGAAGATGAAATTAGCTATAAGCAGTAGAATACACCTAAAAAATGTCATAACCCATTCCTTTACCCTGATGCACATTATATTGCCAAAAGTATTGGGACGCCTGTCTTTACACAGACATGAACTTTAATGACATCGCATCCTTAATACAAAGGCTTTAATATGGAGTTGGCCCACCCTTTGCAGCTATAGCAGCTTCAACTCTATAGGGGAAGGCTCTCCACAAGGTTAGGAGTGTGTTCATGGAGATTTTTGACCATTCTTCCTGGAGAGCATTTGTGATGTCAGGCACTGACGTTGGACGAGAAGGTCTGGCTCCCAGTCTCTTCTCAAATTCATCCCAAAGGTGTTCTGTTGGGTTGAGGTCAGGGCCCTGTGCAGGCAGGTCAATTTCCTCCACACCAAACTTGCTTGTCCATGTCTTTATAGACTTTGCTTTGTACACGGGTGTGCAATCATGTTGGATCAGGAAGCGGCCATCCCCAAATTGTTCCCACAGAGTTGGGATCATGAAATTGTCCAAAATGGCTTCATATGCTGAAGCATTAAGAGTTCCATTCACTGGGACTAAGGGGCCAAGCCCAACCCCTGAAAAACAACCCCACACCATAATCCCCCCTCCACCAAACTTTACACTTGGCACAATGCAGTCAGGAAAGTACCGTTCTCCTGGCAACCGCCAAACCCAGAGAAGCGTGATTCATCACTCCAAAGAACACGTCTCCACTGCTGTAGATTCCAGTGCAGCGTGCTATACTCCACTGCATCTGTCGCTTTGCATTGTACTTGGTGATAAAAGGCTTAGATGCAATTGCTCGGCCACGGAAACCCATTCAATGAAGCTCTCTATGCACTGTTCCTGAGCTAATGTGAAGGCCACACACAGTTTGGAGGTCTGTAGCTATTGACTCTGCAGACAGTTGGCGACTTCTGTCCCCGCTCTGAGATCTTACTTGGCCTACCACTTCGTGGCTGAGTTGCTGTTGTTCCCATTTGCTTCCACTTTGTTACAACACCACTGACACTGTGGAATATTTAGTAGTGAGGAAATTTCATGAATGGTGGCATCCTATCACAATACCACGCTTGAATTCACTGAGCTCCTGAGAACGGCGCATTGTTTCACAAACGTTTGTAGGTGCTTGATTTTATACACCTGTGGCCATGGAAGTGATTGGAACACCAGAATTCAATGATTTGGAGGGGTGTCCCAATACTTTTGGCAATATAGTGTATTTTTTCCTTCCTGTTGTATATCAGTGAATTACATAGAGCACTGAAACACCTCTGTAATCACTCAGTGGATGCATCATATCTTCTCAGCGGCAATAACAATGTGCCCTGAAGTGTCGCTTACGCACAATAGATGCAAAGCCTCTGACAGCATCCAGACCTCATCCTTCTATTTCGATCTTGCTGTCAGAGATTGTGGGGACCTCCTGACAGCAGCGGCCTAATCTCTTACAGCTGAAGGGCTCTCCTCAGTGCTCCTGGCCACCCTCTACTCAGGGCCTGGTGAATGCATATGCTAGCCTAAGCTGCAGCCCAGGACGCTGGCAAATGTCAGGGCCCTGCCTACACCTCAGCAAAATTGGAGTGATTAAAGGCACATGCTATCAGCACCCAGGTGTAGGTAGCCAACAATGCTATGCCTCTAAAAATTCCATGGCAAATGCTACTGAATCAATCAGGTTTTCTTTCCCATTGTGAGAAATTAATTAGCTATTATTAGCTGCTGTTAATACTAGTTAGCAAGATTACTGTGCGCTTTTGGCTCGCTAACTACTGGTAGAACACAAGTACGTCTTGTGTTTAATGTGCCCGGCCATTTATATGTGTATCCCAGTTGGGTGCCTTCAGCGGTTGAAGTGACACACAACCATGTAAGCCACACAATGTTTATGTTTTTCTGGAGCCTGGGAGCAGGGGGAGAGGAGACCGGGTGTTAACAGCCGAATAGGTGCCACGTGACTATTTTCGCCAGGTTCGAATAGACACTCCTTTAGTTAAATCTGTAACTCCTGAGCGTCCATGCTGATGTCAGCCTAGAGCCCCCAGATAAGATAATCCACCCCTGCCTCTACTCCCCATTTGTTAGCGGGCAGACATTGCCATTCATTCCTTACCAATGCTCTCTGATGATCTCTAACAGGAAATGTTCTCCTCTGTAAATAGTCAGGAATCACATTTATTGATGGGTCACTGAAGCAAAATGTTAAGGGAGTCACCATAAGGAACTTACACTATTCTTAGGGGCAGACACACGTAGGCCAGAAACTTACACTACAGGATGCAGATCTGTGTCTTCAGCCGAGGGAAAATTTCTGTAAGAGAGTAGAGCACATTCCCTGGGGTCACTGTCCACTGGCTCCATTAAAAGGCTATGAAAGGCTATGAAAGGCTATAAAAGGCTAGTGTCCATCCTCTGTAGGCTGGCTTTTCTTATTGGATGAAAGTATCCACATACACGCTACAGATGTTGTCAAATTTGAGTGGATGAAGTTGGAGTTAAAACTAATCCCGGAAAACACTGTCTAAGCCTCCCAGAAAGAAAGCTCAAATCAGAAAGTTGTATTTAAACAATGCAGAGAAGCAAAGTACAATGTTGTTTTTTTTTGGTGCCTCTAAGTCCCATAGAAATGCAAGTGTATGAGTATATATCTGCATACTGTTTCACTTCCATTGCTTATTTTTGGTACAGAGCATAGTTCCCACTTAGCCCTTCCGAATAAATATATTTTTTTAGCACTATGACTGAGTGCAGCAATTTCCCAGATGAGCATTGAGAAGATGTGGCTAACCCCTACCCATATGATGCTGGAAATGTTGTTCTTTAAATATGAATATCATTCTGAAATCAAAAATGCTTTTTGATTTCATATAATACCAGTAATACCGAGCTGTCTGTCTTCTTCATGTATTCTCACAACCTGTCCGATGGCATCACCACTACTAGGAGGAACTGGAGACGTTTCCGAGTTTTGTATTAAAGAGTCACACAAGTATCACAGCCATTGTGGTGACCATTATTTCTTGGTTATTAATATTTTATACTGCTTCATATTTTATACATATTTTATACTAAGTAAGATTTTAAAAATTCTTGAAAAATGATAGAATAACCCACAATTTGAAGAAAAAGAGAAGGCGAGAGAGAAAAAGGAGGAAGGAATTATTAATATTTATAATTCAATCTTGGACTTTGCCAATCAAGCTTATTTCATGATGGAAAATCACAGATGGGTGCGATGATGTCAATATCTTAATAGGAAACGACACGGCAGAAAGCGTTAGCTATGTGTTGCTAACTATTCTCACAAAGGTTCATTGGCAGCATTGACTGTGTATGCTGGGATAAAATATTTGCCATATGTATTTTTTTTTCACACACCAGAAGATCATGGTGAACAACATTCAACAGAGCTATGTTATCTTGAGTTTGACCTCCTGGTAGGTCTTCTCTTGCTGAAACAGTCTGTGGCAAGAGGCCAGAAAAATCCAACAAACACTCACAATGAAAGATGTCTGAAAGAACCAGTGTACTGGAGACAGGCTCACGCTGTTGTTCGCCAGCATGCGTCTTGTGGCCAAACCACCCACATCACCCAGCTGGGCTCAGCCTGAAATGGCTATATTGAGGCATTTTATGGGCTCATCACCAGCAAAATGAAAGGTTGAGACAGGGCCAGTGAGTTTGAACAGGGAAGAGGTGTTTAACATGAGTGGGAAGACCTAGATGGATTAGACCTGGGCAATGGGATTAGGTGACACATCACTTCACAGGTAGAGAAGGAGCCTCAGCTTGTGTGGCAGATGGAAAGGTATCATCTTTCGATTGGGATGGAGTCTCTCATACATTGGAGTTGCCCATGGTGAAAAACCTCAGGTTGAAGTACCAAGTCGATGGCCGTGCAGCTGGAGTTTGTCCTGGTTGACAAGAGCGTTGCCTCTCAACTGAGAGAAAGACTCTGTGGTTAGTCTGTATGCACTGACCTACTTGTGAGCCCACCTTTCTTAGAGAAAGCGGCCGAGGTACTGCCTATGAACTCTGCATGCACTGCCTTGCAATTGTGAGAGCCCACCCTTCTTAGAGAAAGCAGGTGAGGTACTGCCTATCAACCCTGAGGTTCAAGTCAAACACCTCAACACTGGTGTGGAGAACACCAGGATACTTCCAAGTATACATGGTACCAGACTACCCAGGGCTAAACTATCAGCTTTGTAGTCATTTAGCCTGACTTGCAGCCATCTAGGGTAAAGAGAGAGGCTGGCCTATCAACCGCTCGTCAGTTAGTATTGGATTCAGTTTACGGGGAGGAGGCCAGATGAACCAGGACTTTGCTCAGGATGCGTTCACCTTGGGTACGGAAGTGCTGACTAAGTCCGGTGATATTGTCCAGTGGCGGAAAGAGCACTGAGGAATACCTTAACCCTGTGGATATGCCCTCTCACCAGGAGGCAGTGTTAGGAAATTCTGCTGAATCCGAATCTAGCGCTGCAGTTAAGGTTGCTACAGTGGACAGAGGACTCTGAGTTATAGAGGCTGCAGGGGCAGGACAAATCTATCTGGAGGTATTTAAAGTACTGGATGTCATCAGTGGCGGATTGTCGAGGTCGGCGTCTCCTAGGTTATCCTTCCTGTAGTCGCCTCTTCCATCACGACTCTGGAAAATGACGCAATAATGCAATTAAGTATAAAGTCCTTAAATATTAGCAACTATAAAATAATATCTTCTAACTAAAAGATAATGTGACACTGTATCAAATGAGAGCAATCACAGAAGAATAACAACAATCTGGCAAGGTCTCATCCAGTGCATGTAAACCAAAGACAGCACAGATCGTAGAGAATTTTACAGAGAGGGGAAAATTCCAAAATAATATAAAACAAGTACCATTACAATGTCTTCCTACATGTTTTCCTGGCATAAAATTCACTGATAAGGCTTGCAGAAATCATTTTCTGTAGGAAGAAACTACACATACACATACCAGAAAATACACAGCAGTACAGTATATAAAGAATGCCGAAAAAGAGATACATTGAGTTGAATCGGAGACCAATTGAAGAATTTGTCTCCCCATTCAATCTCAACGAGGCACCAAGCCACAAACAAATAGATGAAACTCATATCCAGTTCTTGGAAGTCTTTAGTCAGGAAAGAGTTGATCAGGAGGGGCCTGGAAATGTAGCCGCTTTTCCTTCACATCTAGAGGAGCCAGCTGGTGGTTTGGGTACCTTGATCAAGGTCCCAGGAAGGTGTTACTGGGGGCATGGACAAGGAATGCATTGTGCCAACATGACCCTCACGAAAAGCAGTGGGAAAATGAAATATTTATTTTGTTTGTTCACATATATTGTTAGCAAAATAATGTTAAACGTTAATAATGTTAAAATGTTAATAATGTTAAAATCTGGTAACACTTTCTGAACACTTTCTGAACAAGCGCATATTCATAAAGCCGAATAACTGTTCGTATAATTGTAACACATTCATAAAGTATTATAAACACTGCTATAAATATTTTTAAAAAGGCATAACACATTATAGCCATGTGCATCATGCATTATAACTGCTCTATGAAGCTCTCACCTATTATGCACTAAATACCTCATTTTACCTCGAGCATGTTAAACGTGTTCTTCCACAGCTCCATTACCATCACCTCTTCATCAAAGGAGAGAAATGTGAGTTCCACTGGTCCGCAATCAAGTTCTTGGAATATCAGATTTACACAGGCAGGTGGATTTGGGATGCAGGCAGACACACCCGGGAGGTCCATGCACTTTCTTCATAAGAAGCTCACCCCAGCAAAGCAAAACTCTGACATCAGTAACCGTGAGCTTTTGGCAATAAAACCAGCCCTAGTAGGGTAGTGGCTGATGGATTCCCGTCAAGACCGATGGGAACCTCTTCTTCACTCACTTTGATCTCCAAGTCTGTGATGTTCTTGGGTCAAAGGACGTGAAAGTCGATGTCTAGTGCCACCAGTTTGACCTTCCCAACATGAGTCTCCATCCTGCCTAAATCCTGCTTTGTAGGACCTGTAACCTGGGACCTGGAGGAAACATTCTGCAAGGCCCACTAGCAGAAACCACTGCCTGCCAATTTCCCCCTGGCAAAGGTATTCATCCCTCTTCCCTTCCGAACTGTCATTCTACAATAGGTGTATACCTCCTTTGGGTCCCCTCATTCATGCATGCCCTCAACTGCCTCTTTTCTTGCCTGATACTATTGGTGGCTCGGCTGGAGACAAGAGGTTGAGGAATTTGTGATCTCATTTCTCAATCCCGTATGCACAGAGAACAAAGTTGCTAACCTCAAACTGGCAGGTTTGCTCCAACCTCTCCTTGCACCAGATCATCCTTGATCACACATCACAATAGACTTCATCACTGACCTCATGGCTTCCTAAGGCAGCACAGTGATTCTCACAGTAGTGGACGGGTTCTCCAAGATGTGTCGGTTCATACCACTTCCCAAATCCCCCATGATACTAAGCTAGCCAACGTCCTATTCACTGGGGTGTTCAAATATTATGGGGTACCTGAGGACATTGTGTTTAATTGGCCTGAAGACTTTTTAGACCTGGTTTGCCATCTGGGTCTTCCATGCCTTCTGTAACCATTTCATCATCTCTCTGAGTCTCACTTTCAGTTACCACCTGCAGTCCAACGGTCTCACTGAGTGGATGGACTAGGAGATCCCAAAGACCCTCCAGCTCCTGTGTGCCTCCAACCTGAGAGAGAGGGCCCATTATGTACCATAGGCTCAGTATGCCATGAGCTCCCACACTCAGCAATCCACTAACCTTATTCGATTCCAGTGTGTCCTTGGGTGTCAGCCTCCTCTGTTCCCCTGGGATTCCCACCCTAGTTTGGTTCCTTCAGCGAAGGAGTGGTTCCACTGCAGCCGATGGGTATGGAAGCAAGTGCACCACCAGCTCCAGGCCAGGTCAGTCTGACAGAAGCTCTAGGCCGACTGCCAATACCATCCGAGCCCAACCTTCCAACCTGGTCAACTCCTTTGCCTCTCTAGCCATAACCCCAGTAATTTTTATAGGAGTAAGCAAGAGTCCCAAGACTTTATGTGTGCACTGTACATGCTATCTGTCATTGTAAAGCAAGATAAAAGACACATCAGCTGGTATAGTGAACCTAGAATTGCTTGTGAACTATTGGCCGAAAGAAAAAACGCAGAACGAGATGGGAAAGAAGACACACCTTCTTCACACAGAGCACTGGACTGTCCACAGACCCCCAGGGAGAACACGTCAGGCAGAAGCCCCAGTTCAATTTTTAGGGCATTCAATAAGTCAGATTTATACTAGAAAATAAAACTCAGGAGCCATGCAGGTGGTTGGCCCACAAAAGGGCTATGTCCCACAATGTCACAAAGGCACACAAGCAATCGAAAAGTGAGGCGATCCAATAGGGATGGCAAATGAGTCTCCCAGAGTACACCCGTGTTCACAAGAAGGATTTACTGTCCCACTAAGCTCAGCACTGAGACGGTATTATGGCCTGCATTTGCACTTTAACAGATAGCTAAGATGGAAAGGATTAGACAGTGCTACATTTATCTCCCTGAATAGCACATCAACAGCCACTGTACAGAAATACCAAAAAGATAAAGTGCCTTGAAGAACAAAGACCCTCCTCAAAAGGAAAGAACCCTGTAGACACACTCTGCTTGACCTGGACTGGGTCATGTTTCCAAGCCTTAATCGTATCTCGAAAAGCAAGAATGTGAAGTCACCCTTACAGCCTCTAGTACAATTCATCCTATCAGTATGAATAGTCATTAATGCATTAATAATGAAGATTAATAATACATTATCTGGATGGAGTATAGGAAAAAAGATCTCTAAAAATAAAAAGGTAGAAAGGTGTATCGGGAAACTCATTAAACAAAGAAGCTATTTCACTAATATAAAAATAATCATAGGCATAATATAACATTATAAAGTTTTCTGAATCTGTCAACTCATTCAACTTAATACATGATTCTAAAACTATTGATATTTTACTAAAACTATACATTATGGGTTGGTGTGTGACTTTGTAGTTTGGGGAGTTTATATCTCGCCCTGGGTTTGAATCCCATGGCCATCAGAGTAATAATTTCACTGTTGGCCTCTTGACCAAAATCTTTAACCTCAAACACTGCTCAATCAGAAAAATGTCTGATAACAAGCTTCACTCAGTCACCTAAATGTGTGTTTGAGTTTCTAACTGGAGAGCAAGGTGGGATATATGAGAGAAGGAAATTCTATGTGCTTGTACTTGGTAAAATAGTATCATCATTAATCTCTGGATTGTGAGATTTGGCTGGAGGCAGACAGTCATGTTCTCACATGATCATGTCAGGTGCTTACCAGCTGCCAGGCTTTGCATACCTCAGGATTAGTGATTTAATATTGTTTTGTTGCTTTTGGGCGATTGGGTTATTTTCACTTGGGTTTACCGTACTTTGCTTTGGCTTTCTTAATAGCAGCTTGACATCATCGTATGAAATTTTTCTAATATGCTTTTCACCCATGTTCAAAACCTTCGATCCTGCGTGTGTTTTGCCCAGAGATCTACTCTACAAATTTCCATGAGTGGTTCTACCTTTGTACAATAAAATAATAAGATTCATGTATGGTAACAAATAAATAAACAAACAAATAAGCAAGCACCAAAAAACTGCAAGGAAAACCAACAATGTCAAATGTAAGTACTGTCCCACACAACAGAAGATATTAGAATTATGTGCCGCATACCGACCATTTGGTCAATAACGTACTGTATATACGAAGTGATACCATCCATAAGATTATCATGCATCTGAAAAATTCCTATTGCCTAGTGACGTCATAACGCAACACAGTATTCGTGTTTGTGGTGATGCTGCTGTAAGCAAACTGTCACGCCCTGCCTTCCTCCTGCTCTAGTGAGCCACACCTGTTATGTGTTAGTTTTACCTCTCGTTTCTGCCCTCATGTTAACTCACTCCAGCTGCCTCTCATTGTTATTCCTTTGTACTCCTTGTTATAAAGGCTTCCCATTCCTGTGCTCCCCAGTTCAGTCACTAAAGCTGTGCTGTTCAGTTGCTTGCTTGTTAGTTTCCCTGTTTGATCCCTTGTGATCCTGTTTATTTCTCCTTTTGGTTACTAAAACCCAATTTGTTTGGCCTCTCTGCTGCCCCTGACTTCTCTGTTCCTTCAAGGCATGACACAAACCTACTGCACTGTCAGTAGATTAAAAGTATAGCATAAAAGAGTATTGCTATACTCTACTATTATTGCTATTTTAAAGTGTAGTCATTCTCCTTATAAAAAATAGTTTCCTGTAGCTTAAGTGTGTTGTAGTCTATACCATCTTGGCTTGTGGAAATACACTCTATGATGTTTGCACAATGAAGAACGACACAACTCTCGGAATGCACCTCTACCATAAAGCAACACGTGACTGTACACTGTCACACATAGCGTTCCAAGGGTGCTGAATGAATGACCTGACCCTGCACTCAGACCTCAAGCGTCTCTCTCATACTTGTAGCTAATTCTGTGTATATACTCTAAATAGGAACATTAATTTATTGTTCAGTTTATTGCTCAAAAAGACATGTCAGTGTAGTTGTGCAATTAAGTATTTTGAGAAATGTGAAGATTGGAGTTTGCATCTGCCCTGTATTGAAATATTAAAATGCGTGTCTAGTTTTTAACCAATATGGGCACAATTTGTCATGTAGTTCTGAGCCAAACGATCGAACCCCACATGACCCCCTCAGGATATTTTATTGTCATGGACCTGGATTGGTTGGGGGTGGCCTCACTTACAGTATTTCTTAAAATCGAAGGTGGAGACCTTAGTGAGGACTGATAATTTGATTGACGAGGGAGTGCACCTCTAGTTAGCCAAACAAATCAATGCGGTGAGGAAAAACCATGACATTCTGAAAATTCTGTTTAATCAGTCATTGGGAGCTGGCATTCAGGGGACACAATGAGAATGAAAATTAACAGCAATGGGAAATATAGATGTACTTTCCTGCTACAACGATGTGCTTCTGTTGTGTGTTTGTCTTACAATGTAATGTTCAACCAGACGGTAATGTAAAGCTGTGTAACTGTCTCACTATACTAAAACACAAATTCACATAAAAAGGGTAACACTTAAAGCAGTCATTATACTGCAGTACACACACCTTCATAATGCATTATAATGCATTCATAAAGTATTATAAACCCGGCTATAACTATTTATAAAAACACCTTCATAATGCAGCACAAAGCATCCTTAATTCTTATCCTGACCATTATAATGCATTATGAAGGCATTTATAGTGCATTATAGATGAGAGCTTCGAAGAGCATTCAAAATGCACAAGAAATGGGGTTATAACTATAACTATGCCTTTTTATAAATATTTATAGCATGTTTATAATACTTTAGAAATGTGTTACAATGGATTACAAGAAAGTTTGTTTGGAGAAGTGTTGGGTCTGTCAGGATAAGACCAGGCTGGGATCAGGCATAAATTATTAAATAGGCTTGAGCGAATTAATTTACTACCATAAAACCCAGAGTATTTGTACACATCACTTTGGGCAAGAACAAAAATAACCAAAATCCATCCATCCATCCATCTTCTGTAACCGCCTGTCCTATTCAGGGTCAGGGGTCAAATAACCAAAATGTAAAATTTAGTTACATTAAAAATTAATTTGAGTGCTCGAAATAGCAAATTGAGGGCACAAAAAAATGTAATCATTCCATTCGTGAACTTTCCTCGCTACTGAGTGGGGACAGAGCATGCTGAGGCGTACAATGTGCGGAGTCACGCTTCTCTGTCTGGCAACCCGATGGACGAGTCTGGGTTTGGTGGTTGCCAGGAGAACGGTACTTGCCTGACTGCATTGTGCCAAGTGTAAAGTTTGGTGGAGGG
>JAODKL010000049.1:6797003-6813792 GCA_026780765.1 Petrocephalus schoutedeni
AGGAGGGCGTCATGAGGTCTGCAGGACAGGAACAGGAGGGCGTCAAGAGGACTGCAGGACAGGAGCAGGAGGGCACCGAGGGGACTGCAGGACAGGAGCAGGAGGGCACCAAGGGGACTGCAGGACAGGAATAGGAGGGCGTCATGAGGTCTGCAGGACAGGAACAGGAGGGCGTCAAGAGGACTGCAGGACAGGAGCAGGAGGGCACCGAGGGGACTGCAGGACAGGAGCAGGAGGGCACCAAGGGGACTGCAGGACAGGAACAGGAGGGTGTCAATAGGACTGCAGGACAGGAGCAGGAGGGCGCCCTGGCTTCTTCCCTCTGGGCCTCAGCAGGAGGGTCACCCAGGTGGGCAGCGCCAGGTGAACATAAGTCTGGGAGGTCAGCATGGATCATGACCCCCTCTGGACCGAGAGCCTGGTGCATGGAAGGGGCCTCATCTGGGCTGGGAGCCCGGGACGCGGGCGGGCTGGTCCTCTCTGGGTTGGGAGCCTGGGGCTCGGGCGGGCTGGTCCTCTCTGGGTTGGGAGCCTGGGGCTCGGGCAGACCGGCCATATCTGGGCCAGTCACTTGGAGCACAGGCAAAGTGATAGTCTTTGGATTGGGAGCCCGGCCCTGGGTTCCTGGATCCTGGGTTGTTTCCTGCCTTGTGCTCTGGGTTAGGCTCTGGACCGCTGTGACCCTGAACAGGACAATAGATACAGAATACAGAAAGTGGATCAATGGGTGTATTGATTGATTGAGTTATTGATTTGGGTGGCACAGTGACTCTTTTGGTAGCACTATTGATAGTGTGTATATGTCTGTGAGGATCTTGTACATGTATTACAATTTGATAAAAGCCCATTATTTTGACATTTTGAGGATCATTTTTTTCCTTCCCCACAAGAGGAAACTCAATTTTACAAAAATCTGTGACAGCAATAAAAAGAAACGAAAAATGTTGAAAGTCTCGTATTTTGTTTGGTTACTTATGGTTAAGGTTAGGACTGGGTAGGGGTTAAGGGTGTCATTGTTGGGATTAGGGTTGTTCCTATAGAGATGAATGGAGAGTCCCCACAGAGATATGGATGCAAACATGTATGTATGTGTGTGTGTGTGCCATTATCCCCTGCCTTGTGCCTGGGACGAGCTGCAGCCCCATATGACCCAGTACTGTTGGAAGTGGGGTTGGGTGGGTTTATTTACCTTCTCTGCATTTTGTGCCATGATCAGCGCTGGTCTCGTAAGCTGTAATTCACAGACACATGGTGAGCGTTCAGTCACTGGCCGCCATAAAGCATGATAAGAGAGGTGCCGCAGTCTGAGTGTGAGAGAACATGGAGAGTGGGCTGCTAGCACAGATGGCCAAAAGACTGGCACACACAGCCAGAAGAGGGATATGGCTAAAGATCAGCTCCAATGTTCAAGAAGAGTCTGGAACAGCCATTAATTATGGGCTGATTTGGATAGAAGTGATCTCTGTCAGGGGGAGGCCATTTTTGGACTAGGCCATGGGTTGACGGGCCCATGGATTTTTAATGACCTCATCGACTCCGAGCCACACTGCCCCTGTAAATGCAGTATGCTAACGGGCCAGATATCCACTGCCTAACCACTTTCTCACTCTAGAATTACTGAAGGTGGTTTTCAAGCTAGAAAAAAATAGGCAGGGCATTTTGTAAATTGAATGTTGTAACAGATGTAAGAAGTGAAGGATTGTGGGTAGAGAGTGAGGGAAAATAATCAAGACATGCCATTATTCGGGCTAGGATAAGAAAAATAAAAAAAAAAATGCTTGATGCTTCGAAAATGCATTGAATAGGATATGGATGACCAGACCATAATTTACAAGCAAGGTAGGTCCCGAGGGCACTTGGCAACAAAGAAACATGGTCATGAAAGAAATATGGTGATGAGAAATGGGAAAGTGACCAGTAAGGAAGCTAAAGCATTGATTGAGGGAAACACGGTAAAAGGGCTTGGGAGATGGTACATGTCCTCTCTCACTGATGGCAGCAGTTATCCAAGACAGAGAAACTGATTGATGAAGATTGAAGGATCAGGTTTCTAGGGAAGCACAGCCTGCTACCAAGACTCACATGGCTGCTGGCGATCTATGAAGTGCCTACGACAGTAGGGCAATACATCTGGTCTGGTCAGTTACAGCCACCTTTATCATCAGTGGGTGAGGAGTTCAAGCTGGTATAGTGTAGGACTGTGATGTTCTACAGAGACTGCGGTAATGAAAAGGTCAGAGGCACAAGTGTCACCGCAAGATCATGGCGCAAGTGGGCGGCTGACGCATCCGTCACACGGCAATGGGGAAAAGCAGACCCAAAGGGCCAGGGGCCAGGGCTGTGGAACTCGGACCACAAGGAACCTGGACAAAGTGGGACCTACAAAAGAGGACGATCACCTGGCCTGAGCTTTGGGACTCGAGTCCTTTCGCATCGGTTTCCTGCTTTGATCAGTGTGCGATATCCTTCCAACACCACTAAGGGAGGAGTGACTGTGCAAGTTATGTGGAAGGAGAGGCATGTCGGTACACATACCGATGGGGTGCAAGACTGTACTTACCCAGGGAAGATACAGGCGGTGGCACAACAAGGACCTCAGAGAACTGGCTGACATCCTGGAGCAGGAGTGATGGATAAAGCATCAGACCCATGTGACACCAATCTAATTCCTCTAGTTCATAAGGGAGGATTATCCTGATTGAATCGACAGTCCCATGGGTAATGGCTGCCAAGAGGCCTCAGAAAGGAAAACCACAAAGAACCAAGTCCTGGCCCAACAATCCAGAGACAAAGGAGGGGGGGGCAGGGCTCACTATTCCAGGATGAGGAGGAAGACGGGCAGTGACCGGCCACCGGCTACCTGCCTGTCGACTGGAGGACGGTGAGAGTCAGGGAGATGGAGGCCATCGAAAGTCGAAAGAGGGAGATGAAGGTACACAATGGTGTGTCATGGTGGAGCTGGGGGGGTGGCATCCAAGATAGAACAGATGCCCCCCCCCCCCCCAAAGAAAACATGCAAAATTAATTAACTGCAAAATAAGAAACCAAAGTCTATCAGGATGCGATTCCTTAACTCTCATACTGACACAATTAAAAAATAATGACAAACAAACAAACAAATGATGATAATAATGACAGTGACACGTTATTGATCCCCGTGGGGAAACTCTCTTTCCACCTACCGCGTCTCACTCTCCATGAGACACAGACGCACAGGTAGGTGAGAGCGAGCTTGGCAGCCAAGCCCAGCCACCCATCGTGGCGCCCGTGGAGCTGGGCACTTTCCTCATTTTCATCTAGTCTATACACTTCAGCTGCATAATACTGTAATTCCAGAAATTCAGTTATCGCTCCCCGTTTTGCTGCCACCCCAAGATTTTCTGTGACCCCATCTGGCCACCCCTATGAAAAATTTCCAGGGGCGCCACTGAAGGTATGAGCATCTAGATGTATCTAGATGATCACCGCATGGGAATTTTTACCCCATAAATTCCGAATTTGGGTATTCGTGGTCTGTCGTTCCTAAAATCCTACCACTGAGATAAGCAGTGCATGCCCTCCCTACCCTGGTGATGGTACTGAACTGTGAGAAATCCTTATTTGAGAAAAGTACGGATCCCTCGCCTGAAATTAATAGGGTCAAATTCATCACAAAGCAATCAGAGTTTCTATGGTAACATCACTCACCCTAGTTTCAGGGCACGATCCAAGCTATGGAGCCTGGTGGCATCTCTCTCCCGGAGGTTAGCCATCAGGTAGCAGTGGGAATTGTTATACTGAAATTCAGCTATACACAGCACATGGCTAGCATGTTGACACCATAAACAACAAGCTACTCCCTGGCAAACACTTGGCTGTAAGTGATTCACTCTTGAGGAAATGCAAATGTGTTTTTTGTTGACCCTGCACCAGCGCAGAGGTTCTCATCATCTGACATCCAGGCTACCCTCTCCACTGAGACCTGCAGTCAACAATACAGGACTTGGGGAGGGGGGTTGCATTGTGGAAATTCAGCGCGGTGTTTATTCATGACTGAGCTGCAATATAAACATTGATTTTTCAGGCTCAGTGTGCAGAAATCAATAAAAGTGCCACAGAAACATTATTTAAATAAAGTACTATACTAGCAGCCTGTTATATTGGGAGACAAAATGAACAGTAAATTATATATTCTAAATGAGTTTTGATGGTATATATTATCATTTCTGCATTGTATTAAAGCACAGTCATGCTGTAAGATGAACAATTAGCAGGAGTCATCTTTTGTTTCTCAAAAACAAACAGAATCAGTCTCCTTCTTCCATGCTTCAATCCTTCAATCCAGTTTTTTACAGAGCAACTATAAACACAGCCTGGCCACTCTCACCATTAAGTCAGAAATCCCAGTGCAACTGTGCGTGGTATATAAGAAAACCTCTCTAATTCTAGGGGAAGATTCGTCTTTTATGTTGCGTGGGTAAAGAATTGTGCATGCTTATGCGTGCATGCATCCACCTCACACACAAGATACCTGCCGCACCATCATACTGTATCTTACATACCTCGAACTTTGCAGAAGTTTGCAGAAGCAGCTACATATAGCTGTTACCTGGTACTAGATCTATGCATTCATTTGCTACAAAATTGTAAACAAGAGTATGAAAAAGGTTATCTATGTAAAAATGTTGCGCCCTGAGGAATAACTCACAGGGCTATGTGCTCATTGGTTCTAGGTCCCTAACCCTAACCCTAACCCTAACCCCCCCCCCCCCAGGCGCAGAAGGTATACAGTTTAGTGTCTCATAATTTTTTGGGCCATCCCAGTTTCTCCTTTTCATACCCCCTCAACCTCCAAGAACCCAGCAACACACATTTTGCGGAGCGAGGCCTACATTTTCCTACAAGGGCCAACATCATCCCCTCAGGCTGTCTGCGTAAGCGTGATAGTAAAAAAAAAAATTGTTTGACTGCTGCTGGAAAACCTTGACAGGAATCAGCTCATAACGAACCAAGAAAACTGTCCTGGCGACAGAACCATTCCAGAATCGGCCCAAAACAAATTGTGATTATGGGCATGGATTTATTTTTTGACAACTAATACGCTACAGGTAACAATACCAGTTTCTTTTGTCTAAATGAGGCTAAGCAATAGATGTGGATGCACATGCACTGTGACACCAAGGATCATTTATGGAGGCCAGTGTTATTACATGAGACAATCAATGGCTGGACGGTAAAATAAATACTGACAAGACGGGCAGTAAATCGAGAAATCACTGTCGGCAGCCGCACATTTCCATTCTTCTATACGAATTGTGTAAGACACTTGCTCATTTCACATGGCGATAAACAAACCCGTGGTCCAATCTCCATATTCATAGTAGCTATATATAAGCTCTGTTATGACGGTAATGGTCTTTTTTAAATGCATTCTCCATAGCAATAGTTATGCTATGCCTTTTCAAACAATACCTATTATGTTAGCAACCATTTATAAATATGCCCTCTCTAAAATGTTGTGTTCAAATATTGATGGTAATGTGACTGATTACGATATACTTATATAGCCATTACCAGCGTCTATTTTCCGCTGTACGTATGATGGTAACTGTGACTCTCACCAGGAAAGAGGGTGGGAAACGACGACGATGACAATGATGTTGACGTTGACGACGATGTCGATGGTGATGATGCTGATAATGATATTGACGATGAGTATGAAGGCAGCGTCATACAGTTTGCTTCTTCCCACATCTGTCTATGACGTCTATCATTAAACTCGGATACGATATGAAGCATCATGGCTTACATCAGCACGTCTATTTTTTCCAAACGAAAAACAAATACTGTCAATGTGCATACACAGCTTGCCACAAGAGGGCATAGCGTCTGCAGAGCAGACACTTTCCCCCCATCAGTCACCAAAAGGCCCTTCACAGTGCAGAAACACAGAGACTAGTGAAGGTACCACTTACATTAAATGCCCAAGGCATGACTTGTGTATACGGTTTCTTTAAAGGGTGCGTGGGTATGAGGTGTGTAAGGCTGAATGTGTGAAAACCCTCAGTGTGTCCGCTCTGGTGTCCCTTGATTAAACCCCACTCTGTGTGCTGGCAGTAACTATTAATGCAAAGTCTATTACAGCTGTCAGGTCCTCTGTTTTTACACCGTGTACCTTGATTGGTGAATGGTGGGTAACTGTGAATGGTGGCTAATCTTCATAAACGTGAATAAATTATCCAGCTAACAGGTTCCCATGTCGTCATTTTTGAGACAGCACTGTTGTAATAATAACTGTAATAATTGCTGTTATAATAATAATAGTAACAATAAAAGTAATCATAATAATAATAATCTTATTAATAACAACAATACTACATGTTTACTAAAAACAACGTTAATAATGAACAATAATAATAATAATAATAATAATGGTAGTATTCAGCTACAGTTCTCAGCCATGTTATATGACTCTTCAAGTTCCACTAATAAGGAGGTGGTACGGTGCTCACTGGACTCGACTTTCTGCCTCTGAAGAAGTCAAGCTGAAAGGCTCTTAAAACATTAAACTTCTCCTCACACTGCAGCAATGATCAGACTCAGAGCAGAATTAGCATGAGGAGACAAACAGCTGGGCAGCTGTCCACAGCCAGGTCCTGCCTCGGTCCGGGACGCGGCCTTCACCAGCGCAGGCTACGTTGCGATTGTTGCCGTTATCGTCGTGCGTGGAAGGCCAGCTGGCTTGACATCAGCAGCATGGTGTACCAGCCAGCAGCTCAGACTGTGCCCAGCTAGTGAAGGAGATGCCACAGTAATGGGGAGAATCATAAATCCCGCTATGGCAGGACCCACAGTGGCAGCTAGGCCATTCATCAGAACATTTTCCAGCGAACTTTATTGCCTTTGATTGGAAGGAAATTAGATTCAGCCATCTAAACCACCCTTAATGGTGTCCCACCAGGATAACCCACACTGAGCACCATGTAACTGTAATTTAGTACTTTCTAGCTGACAGAAATGCAAGGTTTAAACAAGTAAATAGGAGCTCGAGTAAAGAAACGCCTTGGTTATCAGTAAATTCATCAGCATTATTGTAAAGAATCTTGCAGAGGTTTGTATCCAGAGTGATTTATGCTCATTTTTTCACACGTAGCCAAAACAGGATCAGTCGAAAATGATACTGGGGCCGAAAAAAACGATATCATAATCCTGAAGAAACTAAGTGGTTGTAGTATGGATGGATAGACAGAAGTAAGCTAACAGGAATTCCTCAGTAAGGAGTTAAAACTCACCATTTGCTCATGCTAAGCTATAGCATGGGAGCAAGTACCCCCCCCCCCCTACCCATGAGTGGCACCTGACACACTGGACCTCTGCTAGGATGTACAGCCAAGTTGTTGTCGGGCAGGTCAAGGTGGTCCCAGCAAAAATCTGCTATGAGAGACCTGTCCATGATTTGCCCATTGCAACCCACTATCAACCCACTACCAAGGTGCCCCTAGTACACCAGATACCGCAGATTTCTGTGACAGCATTGGCAGTCCAAGTGGGCATAGGCAGAATAAGCTGATTCACCACCAGCATCCAATGGAAGTGGAGCTTCAGTGGGGCTCAGCGGTGGATGCAATCCTTGCCAGTTTTTTTCGTATGTTTTCGCCAAGCTGCTGTGCCATTATTCCTGTTCTAAGTTCCATGTATGACATCTGCCTGTTTTCGTGACCAAGTTGTGCCTAGCCTCCTCTGAATGGGCCAATGAGGCCTCGAGGCTGCTGCCAAAGAGTTCCGGAACATGTTTCTAAGCTCCCCACCTTTTTAGACCTAGTGTGGCACCTAGTGGCCCACAAAAATTATAGCAACCATTTGTAAAATATACAACATTTTATCCTTATGCAATCCTACATATCACTCTTACAGTTTACAGATATTCATATTCATTTATTCACATTTAATGTCTTAGTATTACGTAAGCCCAGTGAATAAACAAGGTTACAAATTATTTGTAATGAATATTAGGTTCATTTAATAAGATTGTGTTCTATATATGGGTTGTGTTTGTGTGAAATGAACAGAGGGTTTGGCAAATGTGTTTGTTTGTTATTGTTTTATAGATTTTTATTCAAGAATAAAATCTATTGAACTGCGCCAGGTTGTGATTGGCTCCTTCAGCTGCTCAGAGCCTCGCCAGCCTCAGAGGACATCCATTCATGGGGGACAGGTGTGCAGATGTGCTGAACAGCCAGCTCTAAGAGGCTTCCCCCATTAAATGAATGATTCCACTGTATTGTGGCAGAGAGGGCAATAACAATAGGGTAGAATACAATACAATAGATCTTTATTGTCATTGGTTTTTAAGAAAAATGAAAGGTTGTTTAGCTGCTCCAGAATTGTCAACATAGAAAATGACCTAACAAATATCAACCTAAGTATGAATATAAACATAAATAACATAACACGGTGAGGTATGTACTGAAGTACTGGTATATCATAATAATATGCAGTATACTGTATGACAAAATCATAATATATAATGTTCAGTTTACCGGTATGTTTCTGTAGTAGATAATAATCATGGATAATCAAAAGAATACACTCGGCCCTCCAAATCCATGGGTTTCGCATCCAAGCGTGAATCGAAAATATCCGGGAGAAAAAATCAAGACATTTCTAAAAAGCAAATCTTGAGTTTTCTGCGCCAAAAATGACACTGAATATTTTATGTGATATAACAAATCTGCAACATAAATTAATAATTGTAATGCAGGAATTTCCCGCTTTGTTTTACAGTAGGGTGCCAAACATGTGCAAACTCAAAGAAGAAACAGTTTTTTGATATACAGCCCTGATATTTCAACTCGATGGGTAATCCCATCGTATATTTATTCAATAGATTATATGACGGATTTAACACTATAATAAATCAGGCTTTGTGTTGCCCAACTGTAAGCTAATGTGAGCGTTCTAAGCATGATGAAGCTAAGCTAGGTTAGGATACGATGTTTGTTAGGTTAGGTGTAAAATGTATTTTCTCCTTGATTAATGAAGGCTTCCATATATGACAAAACATAATGCCACTGCCTGAGCAGGCCTGCTGAAATTATCTAGAATGCCACTAGCAGGCTAGCGAGTTGATTCACAAGTTCTAGAGCACAGAACTGTCGTTTGCCAATTGCACTATTTTTCCATCCTCTAATGACATTCAGTGAGCAAAAACCGATAGTATATCTTACTACATACTTTACTTTAAAGCAATTTGCTTGTTTCTTTCTTTGGATTATCGCTCATGGGAAAACAAAGTCCACAAGGAGCATGCTGGGCCTAACAGGATGTGTAATGTGATTAATTTAATCAGTGGTAGGCTACATTTAAAAGCCTGTAAGCCTGGTGATGAAGGTTCATAAAATGACAGAAAATAAATACATTTTCAGTATTTTAAATACATGAAATACAATCTCTCAAAGTATTTTGCTACAAATTGCTGATTTTTTTCCATCCAGCAAAATATAAATTGTGAAATATTTAAAAGTAATTAAATATGTATTTTGAATACATTTCACTGAAATACTGCCCATCTGGTCACGTCGGGGGCGAGCAGGGGAACAAGCGACGTAATGAGGAGACTCAAAACAAGAGGTGTGCTAGACGATACGGGACTTTAATGACAGGACTGGGGAAACAGACTTGAACGCGGACTGAAATACACAGCACTAATGACAACAAACAAGACACGGCTGGCGAACGCTGGGATTCCACATGAGGGCAGCGAGGGGGTGTGGCACACAGGAGGACCGGTTGGAGGGAACCATGACACATCTTTGTTTAGGGCTATAAGTCATTCAAAACAGATGTAATCTTGGGCTAAATTTGGACCAAATCAGATGGACTAAACACATCCTAATTTTCAACAAATACTTTTGGTCTAAAGAAAGGCCATTACAAGCCAACCAGATTTAGCCCAAAAAACGATGTCCTATGGACATGTGATGCTGGGTAGCCTACTACTGCCCTAGTTGTTCTGCTCCTTGTGTACAACCTCTGCTCTGCTCTGAATTATCCTGTATCACCATTTTGTACTACTGTATCCTGCAAATACCCTGTTTAAGACTTGCCTTCAGCTACTTGTCTTGTTTGCATCCAACCCACGCCAGTCCTTGGCAACAGGGGAGCAAGATGTTGACAACAGTCCAAAATGCCTTTTGTAACTGCACATGAGTTGTCTCCCAGACTTGATTGCTCCACTGGAACCACTCTTCTAGTGAGGTGAGTTCGGGGCCTTCCAGGGATCCCAACTCTCATGCATCTGGTGTAACACTCACGCTTGAATCTTACTGCAAATCTATATTTTTCCATTACAAGCCTAAGAGTAGCTACACCACAAGCATTAGGGTAGTTTGCTAAGCCTACTGACTACTTACAATGTAATAAAACATACTTGAAAATGAGTGTGCAGACGGCCCCAATTTAAAAGCTTATGCCAGCCATCTGACCAAAGTTAGCAACTCTGGCTTTCTGCTTCCTATGGGTTGTGAGAAGTTGGTAAGGTTATAAGGAGGGAAGTGACGGAGAATTCTGAGTGCATTCTGCCCAGGTGATGTACCAGCTTCATTCAGACTGGTTGGTAGCACAGTGCTTATCTGTGATAATGGCTAATCTCTTAGCTGAGTCACTCTGTCTGTCCGTTTTACCTGTGATGGTATCCTGATAGCAGGCTCACTCTCAAGTATGCATAGAAAGGTTGCCATATGCTGGAGGCACATTTTGAACCCTAGTATGACATAATATCCTCAGGGATCAGCATTCAGCCAAATGGATTGCTGAGCAGAGACCCAGCAATGGGCCCATCTTAGAGAAGCCATCTACTATGACTACGATGGTAGTGTCTCCTAGCAAGGAAGACAGATTGGTAATGATTTCCACCACTACTTTCCAAATTGTTCGTTGCTTTGAATAAAATCATCTAGGGATATTGCAGAAGCTGAGCTGTACAATGCAGTCAGTAGTCACCAAACTGGCAATTAGTGTTTGGCCCTCATTGTAGCTGGGAACTTTAATAAGGCCAGCTTGAAAGGAGGAAATCCAGACTTCCACCAACACAATTCAATCGAATCGACTGTCTTTCACTACAGAGGAGCTTTACATGGGTATGTTGGGATACATTGCAATATCTTTAACAAAGAATTATGCAGAACAAAACAGAGCACAACAGAGAAAGAAAGCCAATTGACAATGGAGGAGAGGAACCAAAAACTCTCAAGTAGGGAGAAAAACAACCTCTGGGGGTCCAAGGTCACCTGGCCGGCCAATATGCTAAGATTACCGAGAAGACACGCTGATTGTCTCACGAGACAAGAAAGAACACATGGGAGACTGACAACACCACCATTTAATATAAAAGATAAAGATTTCATATAAAGATTTCATATTTGAGGATTTATCCAATAATGATATTTCAGCCAATATAAGAACTAGTCAGAATAGAATTTTTGATATCTGATAGAAATTAACTTAAGCTTAAATGGCTTGCCATACTTGCTCTTGACTGACTCCAACTCCTGAGTCCATCTGAGTCCTTAGTCTATGTCTCCAGCCTGCATGCAGCTTAAGCATCCGCCTCCCCTGATTTCTTATATTAGCATCAGTGTTTTCGAACATTGTGCACATACCCCGCAGTCCTCATCAACTCATGTCCTCGTCACGTTTGCCAAGCTAGCAATTATCCATTTTGCATACATAAACCATCAGGAGTTCCTGTGCAAGGCATCCAGTAAAAAGAAGCACACCGCGGAATGCAAATACAGCAAAACATCAATAAATGAAGTGGCTGGCACCATTTCCAATTTCTATTCCGAAAGAAAGTAAACATAAAGACAGGTGATTAGGCTAATGCTAGCAAATTCAGTTTGTTGAGAAGCAATGACTGCCTAAGTGTACAGGCAAAATTTATTTTACACATCAATCTTACTATAGCTATCCAGCTTATTGTTGTACTTAATCCATTCATTTGAAGCCCGCGGCAAGTTCTATTAAGGCGTGGCCAACCCACTTTATTCACAGGGCCAGGCACATGATCCAAAAAGTTTGTACTAAGTCTCGTACAGTAATTAGTTATGGTGTGTTTGGAGCGCAATATGTTATAAGCCAAACAGAGAGTCATCTCCCATTTCCTTTAAAAGTCAAGTGCGCTTACACCTTGGTGCATTGCTATTGTAATGGTAGATTTGCCCGGTAATAGAAAAGAACACTTCTTTGCAGAGGAAATGGACTTGCTCATGCACAAAGGGAAAGCGGGCAAGCAGACTATCAATGGAATCCGCGAGTGATCCACGAGGATCCACGAGTGATACTTTCCACGGCCTACTGCAGAGAGCCGAAACCACAGATAATAGCAAGCCATCCACAAACTCCGTATTTTCATGTACATACATATGGTATAGTTTAATTAGTAAATTACGTATAGTAAGATATTACCAACATTAATAGTAATAAAGTACAATGTAAAATATTATTCAGTACTGTACTCTTGAATGAAAGTGAGTCTGGTGTTTTAGCAATAAGAAAATAACGTGTCAAAGGGATGACAAAGCAATGAAAATCATGCTTTTTCACCCCTTAAAGGACAAAGACACAATGAGAAAACACAGGCTACTTGTCATGTCCTGCCTTCCAGCCACTCCTGCATAATCCCAACAGCCACACCTGTTTTGTCTTGCCTCTCATGTCAACCATTGTGTGAATCACTCCAGCTGCCTCTTGTTTGCCCCCTCGTCAACCCTCTTAAAGTACCTCCCAGTCCTGTGCACCCCAGTCTGGTCATTGACGTTGTGGTGTTTGTCCTACCTGCTGCCTGATCCTTCCCCTGTTTTTGAATCCCCCATGACCCTGTAACCTATTTGCAATAAAACCAGGTTTTTGTTTCCCCCAACTCCTGCTCCCGCGTCCTTCCTCCTGTGGCTTATGACATTTTACACAATTTACAATAAAAAATATTGCATCATGTACCTGTATGCTACCCGTAATGTGAGTTTTTTAATTTCAAAATATCTTAGCCTTTTGTGGGTAGTTTTCAGCTTACATTTGCTTGGCACATGGTTTGAGGCCTTGTCCACACATACACGAGTATTTTAAAAATACATCTTTTGGCCTTTCATCCACACGCAAATGGCATTTTAGGCCAATGAAAATGGAGATTTTGTAAAACTCGACGTGCAGACAGGGAAAATAAGGATTATGGCTTGTAACGTCAGAGTTTACATTATATTTAATTGTTTTTAGCCTAGATATAAGGCTTCTGATTGGCCAACCTGGCTTTACGATTAGAGTTATATTGCCACCTGTTGGTTTGGCATGCTCTTGACAGTGCATTTTAGCGTTTTCATGTGGATAGAGATAGAGATTTCAGTAACTGTAGTTACTGAAACCTTGTACATAGGGGCCCCACTGTTCTTAATTTTTTGCATGTTTGTGCTCTTTGTAACAAGCGTGTGCACGTGGCTATGTACTTTAGGTGCATGACGCCATCTTGATGACATGCCATATATCTGGGCTTTCATAGTTTTTTGGACACCTGCGTGTGTGTGTGTGTGTGTGTGTGTGTGTATATATAATTCATTCCACTTCACTTTAACTTGGTCCCATGTCCTGACTGTGCTGTGATGCGACACATTTGAAATATAACGCTGCATTCAAGTGATAAGTATAATAATTAAAAACTTTATGCATTTATTTTTTTGGGCCACTTTTTGCCAGCTGTCATTTTTGGTTTCGGTTGCTTTTGCTGCATTTCCTTTGGTACACATTAATTCTCTGAAGTCATCATATCGCGCCACTAAAAGGTCCTGCTCAGCATGCGTGAAAAATTGTGGCGTTCTTGTTTCATCATTTTGTAAAAGCCAATGAGAGACTTGCCAATCGTAATTTCTAGACTCAATACATATCGGCTTTTCAAGCAACGCGATCATCTCAGATCATGAGATCCAGCCAAGCTAATCCACTCCTGAAGTGCATTTAAGGATTTAAGTTAAATCAGAGTAAAGCTAAATGAATCACGGAGAGGAAAGTGATCCGTAATTGTTCATTCACATGGGGCCAAAACAGAATCTAGACCTGTAAGCCATTGATATGGGCAATTGATGAAATATGAATTTATTTTTATATTACTATATTTCTATATTATCTACAATATTCGGTTTCAGGATATTCTGCTTATTTGTCTTATGTGTACTATGTATTTACTTTTTGCACTCTGTATATCTGTGCACTCTTGTTGCTGCATGCAGTAGAATTTCCACTGAGCTGATCTGGGTTTACAGGTCTGTTTCACTTGGACTCAGATAGAGGGTCCTGGTGGTGAAGCTTGCCTGGGAGCCGTACAGGCTTTGACCACTATTGTGTGCAAGGCATAGCAGTGAATAATGAATTTGATTTGAAGATAAACTATGTTGAATGACAACTGGTCTTGAATGTGGTCTGACATCTTCTAATTTGGTGTCTTGTCTCAATAAAATTCATGGACAAAAGACTGCAGCTGTCATGAAAGCCGGGGATGATTGATTCGGGGAGATTAACAACGGAGCAATCAGGAGGCATCTGGGAGTGAGTAACACGAGGGCAGGAACCAGAGGTAAGACTAACAAGCACCAGGCATGGCTCACTGGGGCCACACTAGGGATAGAACGAGAGGGGCAGGAAAGCAGGGCATGACAATAATAAACAGTGAAAGGGTTTGTAAATAATATGCCCACAGATTACAATACTTGAACATCTTAGCACATTTAGCCTGCTCAGTTCCACCCCAGTGAAACCAGACCCCCAAAACACTACAAACTTCACATTTGCCTGTTTCTCCCCCTGTATAACAAATTCTTCTTCCATGGTGACAATAAGTAGCATGACTAGTCTGCCCCAGTAGGGTGAAATTCCCAGTTCCAGCACAGCACAGACCTTGTTCCTCATATAATGGTATTCTCATTCAGGTCAGGCCCTGTCGGTCTGCAGGGAGTGTACCCCTGAGAATAGCAATCATCCAACACTACTCAAACTGAATCTCTAACTGTGCTGGTCCTAGTGAACTGGTGATGACATTAGGTCCCTTTGGGTGACAGACGCACGTCAGGCTGCCACTCACCAGCTCCACCACAAGACACCAATCGTGAGAAGAGTCTCAGCCAGCCTGCAGGAATGCGCAAGACATGTTGAGTGGCTACTTAGTATTAGCTTTCTGTGTAGGAACATCCTCTGTAAAGAGTTCTCGAGGGTTTGTTCATCTCTCCATCCATCTGCTAACCCCATATTCGGTGCGATATAAACAGAAGTGTTTAACTTATAAAAATGTTTCTAAACCTCAGTGACACTACTGCCTTAGTTACTGATGCTCAATCAAATGCAAATACAGCAATGAGAATCTGGCAACATTATCAACAGACTATCACATCATGCAAAGTGGCTCTTAACCAGGAAAGGTAGATCATACATACACAACCCCCCCCCCACACACACACACAGAAAACAAGTTCAAAAGTTTTGACATGCCAAGCTACCTACAAAGGAGAGTGTTGATATCACATGACCTGCCACATGACCTGACCTAAACCAAGTACAAATGGTTTTGGAAGAGTTTGACCAGTGAGTGGAGGAAAAGCAGCCAATGAGTCCTCAGCATGTATGTGGGACCTCCTTCAGGACAGCTGGAAAGAGCTTGGCTCAAGGAGCCAATGATGGGATCACTCTGTTGAACCATGGATTCGAACCAGCAACCTTCGGAGTCCCTCCCCGCCGACACAGCTTCTACAAAGCAACAAGCCTCCTTTTGATTTTCTAAAAAGCCAGTGTGACCTTGGAGCTTTGGAGATGATGTCAAAACAGGCATGTGAAAGGCACCCAAACAAAGCAGTGCCCATAAGATGTCTATTAGAACACACATTAAAACTATGTGGGGATCTATAAATAGCCGTGGTCAATAAAACCTCGAACAACAGAAAAACAACAAACAGGCACCTGCGTCTCTGAACAGAGTTTAGCACCGTACCGCAAATGCTCCTGACATTTTGTGCAAGGACAGTTTTTAGTGTTTTTAATTGCATTACTTCGGCTGTGAAGCCAGGCATCGCCAGCCAGCTCAATAATTCCTTCGCCAGGTCCGAAGCTCCTGCCAGCCGCCGTGTGCCGAGCCAACATCCTGCCAGCCCTCCCAGATGCAACCGGAGAACAGGCACAGCGCTCGCACACTGCACTTCCACTCTGCCCGCTCATTGCTAAGCATTATTTTTGCAGAGGCCTAACAACAATAGCACAGAGATATCTGTGCAAAGGAGAGAGTACAAGTTTCACACATTTTCCAGTAAACAATCACATTTATTTTATATATTTCCCTTTTCAAGGATCTGGGAATGCAGAACTAAACTAAAGAATAAGAGGACTTTCTTTTTAATGAAGATACGGCTATAATGACGTTATAAACATAGCATTACTCACAGGGGAGATGGGTGGAACACATCCCACCCAAGATTCAAAAGTGTTTAAAACAAAGCGGTAGTGGTTTAAAAATATGAATATATTTGTCGGGAGAATTTGGTTCTCTTCTAACCTACAGACCAAGAGGGAAAAACTTTTAGCCAACGATTTGATATGCATGAGCATAAGTCTTAGGCAATGTTCATCAGCGTCCACAGCGCTGCGTTTTTCACTGTGTTGATGTAGTCGGTTAATGGATCTGTCCCGGTCCTTCCTTATTGAGAACACAGTGATATCCATGGTTTCGAAATCCTTCATTAATTGTCAGCAGGCAATTCGGGGGGGGGGGGGGGGGGGGGGGGTG